>PUQB01000415.1:0-224247 GCA_003024785.1 Selaginella tamariscina
TAACATCCAACATTAAGTAGGGTGTTTATAGCATCCACATTAGATAAGTTGTTTGTAAGATACAACAGGATGGCCATATAAGATCTTTGTTAGATTGATAAGATTTAGGATGGTCGCCGGATGGGGTATTTACAAAATCTTTGTTGGATTGATAAGATTTAGGACTGCTGTTTTGAATAAGGTGTTTATAAGATCCAACAATACAATGGTGTTTATAAAATCCTTGTTGAATTGATAAGATTTAAGATAACTATTGGATGAGGTGTTTTATAAGATCCAACAATAGGATGGTTGTTGGATAAGGTGTTTATAAGATCCAACAATAAGATGGTTGTTGGATAAGGTGTTTATAAGATCCAACAATAGGATGGTTGTTGGATAAGTGTTTATAAGATCCTCATTGGTAAAGATTAAGGATGGCTATTGGATATGTTATTTTTAAGATATTTATAAGATCCTTGTTAAATAGGGTATTTATAAAATCCTTGTTGGATAGGGGTTTATAAGATCCTTGCATTTAGGATTTAGGATATTTAAGGACCATTAAATAAGGTGTTTATAAGATCCTTAGTTGGATTGGTGTTTATAAGATCTTGGTGGTTAGAATTTAGAATATTTAGGATGGCCGTTAGATAATGTGTTTATAATATCTTTATAAGTAGGGTTTTATAAATCATTGTTGAATAAGGTGTTTATAAGATCCTTGGTGTTAGGATTTAGAATGGTTATTTGATAAACTCATTTTCTAACATGTAATATTTAGGATGACCGTTGAGTTGGAGGGTGTTTATGAGATCCTTGGCACTGAGATTTATTTTATAAAAAGTTAAAATTTTCAAAAGAAATGAGAACTCTCGGGCCCATCCTTGGCACTAAGGACTCTCAACCCAATTTGGCACGAGGACTATCAACCCATCCTCGGTGCCGAGGCCATTGTTAGGGGTTTTATAAATCCTTGATGCTGAGGTTTATTTGAGAAGAACTTAAAAATTTTCAAAAGAATGAGGACTCTCGGCCCCATCCTTAACACTAGGACTCTTAGCCACATCCTCGGTGCCGAGATTGCAAATTAATTAAAGTCGCAATGCCAACATGTGCTTTTCCACCAGGTTGGATGTGACATGCATCAAACATTCTTAAATAAGAGAATTTCAGAAGAAAGCGAGGTTCTCTCTTGTATGGTGTCTGGGTCTTTTACTCAAACACCCACAAGACCACCCCATAAGCACCAGGTTGAACAATCAATTATGCCTCTTTCTACAAACATATCAACAATAAAAGAGGATAAGTAAATTAGAAACACGTGAAAGTGTCAAATAAGTAAAACAAGAATGTTGTGTATAATAATTTAATAGAACAAGAACATTGTGTCTAAAAATTTAATACAATAAGAATGTTGTGTCTAACAATTTAATAAAAGATGAACTTGTTAAACATAAGGTAAAGGGAAGTAGGTTTCTATTTGTTTTACGATAACAAGGGTTTACATAGAATGTGCAATGTTACGACCTCCCAATATCCCTCATGTTCCTACAACAAGCTTCAAAGTTAAAATGTATCCCAACCACCTTCTGATGTAATATTACATGTACGTCTTCATACTATACATGGATCTTGATGTAGACATATTTCCACATGCCAAACACTTTTAAAGTAAGAAGTTATAACACTTTTTTTTTATGGTAGTTGTATGTGGTTAATTTTATTCATTATCTTTAAATTTTTTTTAGTAAATAATTAACATAAGTACAAAACTTATTAAAAAGTTCCCTTTTTGGTTTATTGCGATTCAATTGAAAAAATAATATACTTGTGTCTATGCCAACTTTGAAAAATCTCAAAGTACAATTGTAAAAGAATATTCTTCAAAGATTTTGTATGGTCCCATGCGCACATTATAACTTGCATATACAATATTCTTGCGTTCCAAGGATCTCTCTCTCATGTGTGTGTGTGTGTGTGTGTGTGTTTGTACAAATCTATACCAGGATAAATAAAATAATCTAGAAAAAAAATAAACAAAGTTCCTACCCCCATAACACGAGAGCTTAGCAGCCAGTCCAACAAAAGGAGCATTGATATAAGTGGCAGGCTCAAGCTGAGGACCGTTCGATCGTTTTATCTGTAAACTGATCATTCTTATCTGGTCCCCAACAATGGCACCTGTCAACACATTAGGGTTTGGCTCATCCCGTGCAAACCACTCAGTAAACCCATCCCACATATTACACGATCAGGATGCAGATGTACAGACTCAATAGAAGCTGCACGATGATGGGGTTGTTGTGGAAACCTATCTCCAAAACCAACCATATATGACATGCTCAACGGGTTCTCACCAAGTATGTAATTAACCTGACTTGCTGCAAAATCCATGAGTTCTTTGGAAGTAATGGTTTGAGATTCACACGTAAATGTGTTGGGCCCAAGGTAATCTGCATATACTGCTGCCAGGAAAGCTGAGTTGAGAGCATACTGAGTGTTTGCAGCATTCCTCAAGTAGATGAGTCCACCTGACAAAACCAGGAGTTAAGTATACAACACAGGTATAAATAGATAAAACCCTGACATATTTCATACCTGGTGTTCTACCAACAGAACTTTGTGGGGTGTTGGGAAGGTTCGTACAGAGGAATGATTTTGCATAATCATCATATTGCTCCAAGCCAGGTTTGTTTAACTTCAAGTAAATGTGGACTTAATTCAATAAATAGAGACTTAGTTAATGTATATAACTTACTGTAGACATAAGTACTTGAACTCCTGCATGTTTGTTTTCCCAACTAAACTCAGACACTGGCATGCTTGCTCCCTTACTGTTGATGACATAGTTAAGGAATACATGGCGGCCAGTTGCTTTGTATAACCAGGTAGCACTCCATAACAACTCATCCTGAATATAATGTGTATTATAGAAATACTTAATTACAAGAGAGAGAAAGAGAGAAGTAATATACTTACATTGTACCCAGAAAAAGAGCAGTAAAATGGACATTCCCCATAGAATGATCTACGGAATCGATCGGCAAACTTGAATAGCTGATCAAGAGAGTAAGTTGCAAAGATGTCACACAAACTTAGGTACACAATATAACATATAAATAAAACACATACAGTGAGCATATGTAATACATGCATATATTAAACAACATCGTGCGCGCGTACACACACATGTATAATATATTTGACAATGTGTAAGTAAAAGAGAGCTATTGGTAGCATACCTGTATTGCCGAATATAGAAGCTTATCGGCATAGCCTGGGTCCGAATCTCTGAATACCATAGACGAGGCTGCAAATGAAGCTGCTACCTCTGCTACAACCTCTGTACCAGGTGAGGCTTCATTAACAAGCATAGCTGGTCTTGGTGGTTGCATGTCCTCAGGGCGTTGCCAACACTGATGGTCTTGATTTGGATTCCCAACCTTGTCAAAGACACACACGTTAACACGGATATAAAATGTAATGATGCACCTTATACATAGTTCATGATATATTGTAAATGTCACCCTAATATCAGATATGTACTCTACAGGTGAAGTATATAATACTAGCTACATATAAGATAAGATACGAACACAATTAGATATATCTATGTATATGCATGTCAGTAAACATGTAACCACACAAACAAATGCAGTACAACAATGTTTACCTGCACCCATAATTCTCTCTTGCCAGTATGAGCCTTCAACAAATAATCCGTGCCCCAACGAATTGCGTCTTTGAGATTATCGAGCTCACCAGCTTGTTCAATCTCTTGTCCATACTGTACTGCACTCCATGAAAGCATCGTGATGGTGTATGCCATAGGAAAGCCAAACTTCACATTGTCTCCTGCATCGTAGTAGCCACCCACCAAATCAACCTATAAAGAAAATAAAACATGATCATGAGTTATCAAAGTTCCACATACACACACTTTAACTATGTTCATTCAAATATGTATACACACATGGGCATCACTTCCATCTTGTAGAGCTGAGTCTGCTCTCCACTGCACACGTTGGTTTGGAGGCAATGGTCCAGATCGTTGTGCTTCGTAGAAGAGAATAGACTTTGAGAGGGCATCTCTGTATTCGGAAGGGCCAAAACAATCTAAAGTGAAATAAAATGACGTGCATGTTAGAGAAATTCACTCAGCCACTAGATCTATTAAATTGATCTAAATCATTGATTTTTTTTTTTTTTTTTTTTAAAAAATCCACTGTAGATGAATTCCCAATTTATAGATAGAAAACTACATTAGAATTTCCTTAGACTAAAGAGTGTATACATGCAAAATCAACAATTTCATACCAAAAAAAACAAAAAAGGGGGAAAAAAGGAGTACTTACCACAGATTGGTGAGACAGCAGCAACTAAGAATATGAACAATAGAGCTGTGTAGGTTGCCATTTCTTGCGTAAGATAAACACCAGATGCAACCCGAAAGAGAAATCCCCAATCCAAAACAATACCAAATATCCTAGGTTTTCAATATATAAACCCAGAGCAGTGGTTAATTTTAGTCAGCACGTGGCCAAGCATAATGTTGCGTGCGTGCGTGAGTGTTTGTTCACGCACGTTATAGATGCAATAAATACAAAAAAAAATAGGCTTTATCTTAAATAATATCTATTAATATCTAAATGTACTAGGTTAAAACTTCTAATACATATAATGGCTATAAAACATGTATATATTGGATATTATAGATTCAACTGTCGTTTTGGATATGAGAATGTTCCTCCGGTCTGACTAGCAGGACAACAACATGTGGCCGGTATGAATATTTATAATATTAGGTAAGTATTAATTATTAGTAAACCCCTTCTTTCTCTTGACTTCATTCCACTCTCACATCGACACACTCTGATTCAAAGCCATCATGTCCCCTTCTCTCTCTTGGCTTCACTTCCCTTACTCCCACTCTCACATCGACCCACTTTGATTTAAACCCATCTTCTCTTTCTTGGCTTTATTTCCCTTACTTGCACTCTCACATCGACAACTCTGCTTCAAAGCCCTTGTCCCCACCACCCTTCTCTCCCTCCCCCCTCTCTCACACACAGTGTCACATACTACTACTTAACATACCCATCAATTGTTTTGCCCCAATTCACATTAGGTTCTTACGGATTTTCGATTAGATTTCTTAGGCTATAGGACAAGGCTTTTCCCTACTTAGGTTCCAGTTAGATGTCCACTGCATATGTGTTTTTGTAGAAAACACTAAGGAGCTCTATTGTGGTTACTAGATCTCGCCTCTAGAGCACTATAGGAACTTCAGTTTTCAGAGGTAATAAGTGTGTGTGGATACTTGCAATGTGGATGTATACATGACACACATGTCTTACACAATTACGGTGTTTGCTTTTGCAACAAACACTCCGATGAAGGCAAAAATGTGCTTTCAAATGGTGAGGAGCCAAATGCACAAGCTCAAGCAGAAGCCCCATGGTAATGTGGTTAGACTACGCATAGGAACAACTATATTGAGAAGAGATATGTCTTAGTATGCACATTGTAACTAAAGTGGGCATGATACGTGAAAATGGGAATATAAATAAATTACTAATTAATACTTAAGTTTTAATTATTAATTAATCATTAATTATATGTAAATTAAGCCTTAAATATTAATTAATTAATTAATTAATCCTTCAATAACCTTACTTAGTAAGGAATATTTTAAAATATCTTAGAATATTCATATTATTCTAAAAATAGTTTACAATAATGAAGAAATACTATCAAACATAATTACAAATGAAATCATTTCCTTATCAACATGTTAATTTATTTATAAATACTTTCTTCCTAACCATACAGAGAAATTCCTCATTTTGTCTAAATCATCACTCTCCGGATTAATCAAATCATTTTGGTCAATATATTGATGTTGTTGCCACCACCTAACACTCTCACGAATGCAATTGGGAGTTGCCATCCTTGTTAATACATAAGATGTAATAAGATCAGGTCTGCATAAAGACTCATCTAAAAAATGACGTTCCTTAAGAATAATATTATAAAGCGCCCGGTTGCTATCCTTCATTTTATAAAATTCAAATCACGAGAAAGAAAAGCTTCAGGAAATGTATGATACGGTGGATACTGCTCACAAAAATTTTCGAGATTCTTCTTTCTGAGGCACGTTGTCACGGGAAAATTTGGACCGTCACCTTGGTAGCCCCTGGTATGCATGTAGTGGACTAGTCTTCTACTCGTATTATACTAGTCTTCTACTCGTATTATACGTCTACATTTCACTTTACTATTCACCTTCTTTGTCTTTTCTTGCATGGTCAAACTAGTCAACATTATTATGTTAATCCATATGATTAGTGCCTGCTTTGACCATGCACATTTTCTTTGTCTTCTTCCATGCACCTTCCTAGTCACCTTCCCAAGTCAAAGTCAAGTCACCCTCTTCCATAACCCCCATCATTTATGGGTCAAGCCCACCTTCTTCCATAACCCCCATCATTTATGGGTCAAGCCCACCTTCTTCCATAACCCCCTACCATTATTCTTATGTAACCCCCATCTTACACCCTCTCTTACATCCCTACCCTACCCTACATGCATTCTTTATATTATTTTGGGTATATAAGGAACCAAGGCTCAAGGGTTTCAGAGAGAGAGAGGACACATATAGATATAGAGATATAGAGAAGAGTCTCTAGTTTCTTCTTTTCTTTTCTTACTTTGTAAATAGGTGTGATGACATTATTTTGTGTGTGCTCCTGATGAAATATAAAAATTAGTTAGTGTATCTTTCGTGTCATGAGTTTCATCTCATGTTTTCCCCTTTTCTATTCTTTTATTCATGTGTGTAATCATTAGCAAGGACTACTACGATGCGCTATCACTAAAGCCATCAAGTCCCGAACATACGAGTCCCCGAATGATTTTCCTTCGACATGTTTTTGGTGCGGTGAGCGTGGAATGCTAATGTGCATTATTTATGAATGAGCCTGAGCGTCCTTTCTGGAGAAGGTTTTTCAACTTTCAAGGTCTCTTCAAAATCAAATATTGAAGTGTTGTTTTGAGCATCCACATGGGTTTGCTTTAAATAACAAGTTGGTGGTCATTCAAGCGTGGGGATTTGAAGAATTCAAGTTTGGAATACAACTTGCAATTGCGAATGTGCTTTTGAGGAGGCGAGAGGTGAATCGAGCATGGATCAAGATTTGGCACCCATGTGATAGTGGTGATATCGATGAGGCACACCGTTTGTGTATGGATCTTCCATACATTGATCCTCACATCGCAGTCGTGACAATATCTCGATGGATTCATCCAAGTCTTTGGGAATCTTGTGGAGTGTGGAGTTTGGTGAAGCAAGAGTATTGTGCGCGTTGTGAGAGGTTCGGTTGTGCTTGTTAATGTGGCAAGTCAACTTTGATGGAGCATACAAGCCAAAGAAGCAAGTTGCGAGTGTAGGGGTCGTGCTAACTGATCCAGTAGGGAAGCGAATCAAAATTTCTGAGCCAACTTCTAGTGCTAATTCTTGCAATCAAGCGGAGTATTCTGCATTGATTCGAGGATTGAAGGAGGCAAGGAAACAAGGAGCGAAAAACGTGGTTGCGATTGGTGACTCTAAGTTGGTGGTGAACCAAGTGCAAGGTCAGTGGAAAGTGAGAAAGCCTGAGTTGTTGGTGCTTTCTGAGCGTGTTCAAGATCTCAAAAGGGGATTCGACACTTTTGAGATAAAGCACGTTCCTCGAAGAGAGAATCTAGAGGCTGACGAGCTTGCACAGAGGGGGGCATTGCCTCGTCAAAGTGACGTCTCTTCATCTACTTGTAATCAGGTGAAACCTTTGCCATTTTTACACTTGTAAAGATGGTGTCTATTCCAGTATATCATGGTCTGCAAAATGAGGATGCAGATCGGTATTTACGTTCATTTAAGCGAGCATGCATTTCGAATGGAGATAGAAGTTCTACCACTTGGGCAGAACTTCTACCATCCTTTTTGGAGGATGGAGCATTGAAGTGGTTTGAACGTCAAACTAGTGATGTTAAGGCTAGTTGGGAGAGGTTGAGTGAGGCTTTTCTAGGAGAGTATGGAAAGCCAGAGACATTGGATGAGGTCATGAAGCAATTGGATCAATTGAGGCAAAGTGAAGAAGAGAGTGTCAAGGCATTCAGTGAGCGTGTGTTGGAACTCCAATGTAAGCTACGAAGTGGTTTGGGAGTGGAGGCCTCCGAAGGACAGGAGGATGCATCCAAGGAGTCCAAACCAGCTGTGGGGATAGATGCATTGGTGTTCAACAAGTTTCTTACTGGATTGAAGCCGGTATTACGCCAGAAGGTAAAGAACAAAGAGCCTTAGTAACTTACAGGAAGCTGTGAAGATTGCTATGAAAAAGGAGGCACTTCTCATGGATCCTGATGAAGCCTCAATCTCAACAGTAGCACCACAACCAAGGTTGCACCAATTCTACAAACACCCCAAGTTGTGATTCCTGCAACCGTTCCAGTCAAATCATCTGAGTTGGAGAGTAGTATTGCCAAATTAACTTCAGATCTCAACGAACTCAAGTTGCATTTGCTTCAAGCAAAGCCAACAGGACCAAAACCTCCAAGGCCACCTAGGGATCGAGCTAATGTCACTTGTTACATTTGTAAACAACAAGGTCACTATGCCACTGAATGTCAACAACCACGACCACAGGTGACATGTTTTACATGTAAACAGGTGGGACACTATGCAAATGAGTGTCCTCAGAAACCTCAATCAACTCCTGCACCACAACAGAGGGACCAACTAGTGTTCATTTGGTGGAGTTAACAACCGAGCAAGGTGACTTGGATCTTTAGGTCTTAAGAGAGCCAGAGGGGAGCAACAAGTGGAGCAACCTGAACAAGTGGAGACACGTGCAAGCAAGAAGAAAAGGAAGGAAGGTACCAAGCCATGACGTAAGGTTGGTATATAGGATATGGGGATTGGCAAGGGGCAGAAGGAATATTCAATTGTCGAGGATCTAGGAGATACTCGTGCCAACATTACAGTTGCAACAATTATTGTCAAAATGCCCAAACTTGAGGAGAGAGCTTCGACAAGGGATTAGTACTCGTGCAAAGAAGGTACGTCCTAGTGGTGAGGATGAGGTGATGAGAAATGTTACAAGTGATAACAAGAGAATCCAATACGAATGCCGTGGCACCAATTGTGGATGTGGTAGTAGATGGAATGCGTGTGCAACGTTGTTTAGTAGATGGTGGTGCAGAGATCAATGTCATGAGTAGCTGGTTGATGGAGAAACTTGGTCTCAAGTGCAACCAACCTTCAAATTGGAGGATTAGGGTGGCAGATGATCGACGTGTCAAACCAGTTGGAATGATTATTGACTTGCCGATCACAGTGCACGGGATAACTACCTCTATAGATGTGCATGTCATGCAACTACGACGGGATGCACATGGTTATCCTATGATCTTGGGTCGACCTTGTCAAGCCACGATCCAGAAACAGGAAGAGAGCAGGATTCCAAGGACATGAAGGCTTGACTCAGGAACAGGACCGAGAGCAGGACAGGAACCAGGAATAGGAACAGGACGGATCTAGGAGTAGGACAGGATTAGGATAGGATCCGGGAGCAAGACAGGAAAGCACAGGATAGGATCCGGGAGCAAAACAGGAACAGGACAGGATCCCGGAGCAGGACAGGATCCAGGAACAGGACAGGAAATAGGAGCGAGACAGGAACAGGACAGGAAACAAGACAAGACAAGATTGATCGTAGTAAGACTGGTGTTGATATAACTGATTGTACAACAATTAGGTCGGAGCTTTTATGCTCACAACTCCAAGAGCTAATCTAGGCATGCATGCATGCAGAGGCTAAGATGAGTCCACATGTCCCTTATCCTCTAGGCATATCCTGTGGCATATCCTGTAGGAATATCCTGCAACCGAATCCTGTCCATATCCTGTAGGAATCCTGTAGGAAAGTCCTGCAACCCATGTCCTGTATCCGGAATCCTGTATTCTGTATCGGGTCGTGACAGCACCTCCTCCCTAAAGACGAGTTCCACGAGTCTTGGGACCTGGTTTAGCAGGATAATGCCGATGGAAGGCAGCAACCTTGGAAGAAGCATGGAGTAAGTTGGATGCAGGTTCCCAAGTGCGATCAGTAGGCAGGTACCCTTTCCAATCCACCAAGTATTGGAGTTGGTGACGATGAAGACGAGAGTCAAGGATGGCTGCGACTTCGTACTCAGGTTCCGTGTCAATGACCACAGGAGGGGAGGAGAAGAAACACGACCAGGAAGAGAAGAAGGATGATACGGCTCCAACAAAGAGGTGTGAAACACAGGATGAAGTTTCACCGTGGATGGTAACTCGAGTCGGAAAGCTACAGGATTTACCTCCGCCACGATCCTATAAGGGCCCAATCGTTGAAAATCCAACTTAGAAGAAGGCCTGTTGGTGCGAATGTGTCGACGAAGAAGCCACACGAGATCACCAATCTTGTATGCAGGTGCCGGCTGTCGGTGAGCATCAGCATGATGCTTGTATCGTTCCTGTGCCTGTTGAAGATGAACCTGGAGATCATCCTGTACCTGCCGAAGATGCTGAAGACGATCCTGTACTGCAGGAGCGGAAGAAGGAGAAGCGGTAGGAGCAAAGTCAAAACGTGGATGGTGGCCTGTAAGAGCAAAGAAAGGTGTCTGTCCTGTAGATGCGTGGATGGAGTTGTTGTAGGCAAACTCTGCCATTGGAAGGAGGTCCAACCAGTTGTCCTGCTGGTAACTGATGAAGCAACGAAGATACTGTTCTAAGGTCTGAATTGTGCGTTCGGACTGCCCATCGGTTTGTGGGTGATATCCTGAAGAAAGATCCGCTTTGACCTGTAGACTCCGAAGAAGCTCTCGCCAAAACTTGGACATGAATTGTGGACCTCGATCGGAAACAATGCTCTCAGGAAGACCATGATGTCGGAACACCTCGCGGATCACCAACTCGGCAGTTGTCTGACCTGTAGCTGTCTTGTTGCAGGGTAGGAAATGAGCCTGCTTGGTGAAACGGTCAACCACCACAAGAACTGCATCAAATCCACGGGAAGGAGGAAGATCTGTGAGGAAATCCATAGAAATGGATCTCCAAGGAGCAGACGGAACAGGAAGAGGACGAAGAAGACCAGAGGGTGCATGATGAGGCATCTTCGACCTGCTACAAGTGTCACAACTCCGTACAAACCTCTCCACAAAACCTCGCAACCCAGGCCACCAATAGTTGCGAGTCACCAATTCCACTGTCTTGGCCACACCAAAATGTCCTGTAGCCGGGGTATCATGACAATCCTGTACCACACGAGTCCTAGAAATACCAACAGGAACGTACAGGAGACCTTCCCGGTACAGGAGTCCATCCTGTATGGTGAATAGGTTGTAGTCTGGACGGGAACTGGAGGAAGAGGAACTTGCAACGTCAGGATGAATGTGTGAGAACACATTCTTTCCCAAGTCGTCTGTAGGCAACTGCGAACGAACGTCCTGTAGGAGTGTTGAATTTGCTGGAGCCTGATGAACCTGCAGTGCCGCAAGCCGGAAACGATCAGGACCCAACAACACTTGCCTTTGACCGTCAAATGCAGGATCGCCCGGGCTTGGTGCAAGGTAAGAGCGCCTAGACAATGCGTCCGCCTTGCCATTCCGAAAGCCGGGCCTGTAGACGATGACGAAGTCAAAACGTGATAGGAACTCTGCCCACCTAGCCTGTCGCCGACTGAGGACCCGAGCCGTTTGAAAGTACTCCAGGTTCTTGTGATCCGTAAGAACTTGTACAGGATGTGCAGCACCTTCCAGGAAATGCCGCCATTCCTCAAACGAATCCACAATGGCCTTGAGTTCCTTGTCATGAATCTCGTAGTTGATCTCCGCCGACAGGAACTTACGAGAGTGAAAGGCTACAGGATGAAGCAACTTGTCCTCTCCAACTTGCGATAGGACGGATCCTACTGCAAAATCCGAGGCATCTGCTTCAATGAAGAAAGGATGAGAAGGGTCAGGATGTGCTAAAATCGGAGCTGTCGTGAAAACGTCCTTGAGTGTTGTGAACGCGTGTTCCGCCTTGTCGGACCAAGAGAAAAGTCCTGTGCGCTTGGTGAGTTCTGTGAGTGGAAGTACACGCTTGGAGAAGTCCTGTATGAACCGCCTGTAGAAGTTTGCAAAGCCAAGGAAACATTGTACATCTCGTACCGACTTGGGCCTCTCCCACTCCACGATGGTCTTCACCTTGTGCATGTCCATGGAAACGCCAGCAGGAGAGACGATGTAGCCCAAGAACTCCACCGAATCCCTATCGAAAAAACACTTCTCCAACTTCGCGTACAGGCCATGCTCGCGAAGCCGCTCTAAAACTAGTCGTACATGCTTGTCATGTGCCGCCTGGTCCTTGGAGAAAATCAAGATGTCGTCGAGGTAGATCACCACAAACTGGTCCAAGAAGTCACGGAAAATGTCGTTCACCATGTGTTGGAATACAGCTGGGGCATTGGTAAGGCCGAAAGGCATTACCGTGTACTCAAAATGTCCATACCTTGTACGAAAGGCAGTCTTCCACTCATCGCCGGGACGAATCCGTACAAGGTTGTAGGCTCCTCGTAAGTCGATCTTCGTGAACACCTTTGCCCCTCGCAGCCGATCGAGAAGTTCCGGGATCAATGGCAACGGATACCGATTCCGAATGGTGACTTGATTCAAACCCCTGTAGTCCACCACCAAACGTAAACTCCCATCCTTCTTCTTGACAAAGAAGATAGGAGCTCCTGCAGGGGACTTTGAGTGACGAATGAAGCCGGATCCTAAGTTGTCCTCGATGTATTGACGAAGAACCTCCAACTCTGTGGGTGACAATGCATAGATCGGTCCGAATGGTGGAGTCTTTCCTTCCGCAAGATCAATAGGACAGTCGTAGGACCTGTGAACAGGAAGAACTGCAGCCTTGTGCTTGTCAAAAACGTCCTTAAAGTCGTGGTACTTGGATGGTAGGGAAGAAGGAGGAGAAGGAGAAGGAGAAGGAGAAAAAACAGGGGAGTCGGATACAGGAAAGGTAGGAGAGGACGTAGGAGTTACTTGAAAAGCAAAAAGGTGGAAGGGGGCAGGATCAGTGGCGAGTTCATGCATGGTAGTGGTAAGAACTCGGAGAGGAGAAGGAGGGAGCTGTGACTGAAAAAGAGGAAGGATCTTGGGGGATGGAACAGAGGCAGGGTAACAGAAAGAAGCAGGATTGGAAAAAACCTGTGTGGTTGTTGATGAGTGTACAGGATTGGAAGAATCCTGTACAGGACACCGTGAGTGTACAGGATTGGAAGAATCCTGTACAGGAGTCCGTGGTTGCGCAAGAGTGGAAGAAGCCTGCGAATGTGCTGACGAATCAACAGGAGGTGGATCCTGTTGAGGAGGAACCTTCGACACTGATACAGGATTGGAAGAACCCTGTACAGGACACCGCAAACTTACAGGAATGGGGAGAGCCTGCGGATGTGCTGAGGAACTGCCATGAGGTGAATCCTGTCGAGGAGGAGTCTTCAACACTGGTACAGGAACAGGTACGGTCAATCCTGTAGCTTGTACTGCCTCAGATACTAAGGATGTATCCTGCACGCAGGAAGGTACAGGATTGATCCTAGAAGTTGGAGAGGAAAACGTGAGTGTCCTAGACCTCCAGTCGATCTGCGGATTTGCAACAACGAACCATGGCATGCCCAAAATGATGGGAGTCGACCGAGTCTTGATCAAGTTGAAGGAAATTGAACAGTTGAATGTGCCATACCTGCAGGAGAGAGGTTCGGTAGCATGGGTAACTGCACCGGAAGCAATTAGACGCCCATCGGCCACCTCTACAGGAACTGCACGCTTCAACTTCACCACCGAAATGCCATGTTGAGTTGCAAACGTGTCATCCATGAAGCATGCATTTGCACCAGTGTCTAACAAGGCAAACTCCATGAGCTCTCGATTATTAAGATGAATGTGTACAGGAAACTTAAGTGACGGGATGGTATGAGCAGCACCAATGGAGCCTGCACCTACGTCCAACTTCGCGGCTCCTAGACGAAGTGGACATTGGAGTTTTCCGACTGAACTTCGGCTTCGACTTCACGCGTCTTGAAGTTCCTGGCTTTAATAGGACAATCTGCCACCTTGTGTCCTGCTCCACCACAATACAAGCACAGGTTCTCACTGCGACGACGTTGCTTCTCGGCAGCGGAAAGAGAGCCACGCTTGGATTTCTCAACCTCCATAGGAACTACTCCAGAAGGTGGTGCAGGAACATGTACCACAGCTGTAGGATTGGTTTGCAGGAACTGTTGACGGGATCTTTCCTGACGACGCTCGAACAAACGGTTGTCGCAACGAACAGCTTGTTGCATGATCTCCGCTAATGTTTGGGCATCCGGTAACGTAAGGAGAAGGTCCTTCACGTCGTCCCTCAACCCAAAACGGAAGTGTTCGATCAATGCAGTCTCGTCCCATGGAATGTTCGTGCAAAGTTGCTGAAATTCGGATGCATAGACGGAAGCTGGTCGGGATCCTTGAGTGAGCTTCCGTAACTTCGTGCATGCAGAACGGTACTTATCAGGATCTCCAAAACAGGCTTCAAAGGCAGCCACGAAACCTTCAAAGTCTTCCATCAGTGGATCGTCACGCTCCAGCAAGGGGGCAACCCAAGCCCGTGGAGATCCACTTAGTAAGGATGCCAAAAGACCCACCTTTTGAGCATCAGTCGAGTAGCGCCGTGGTTGCATACGGATCAAGAGTCGGATCTGATTCAGGAAACCTTGGAAATCGGCACGATTACCACTGAACTTCTCTGGCATGCTAACCTTCGGCTCCGAAGAAAAGTTTGATGAAGAGGAAACCACCGATGCCTGGGAGAGAGCCTGCGCAGCAGCCTTGGAGGATGCATCAGCAGCTGCATGTGCCGCAGTGGTGGAACCTTGCAGGTCGGTGACCACTTGGCGCAAAGTGGCCAGCTCATGAAGTAGCATTTGGTGCTCGTGTTGAAAATGCTCAAAATCAGCCATGATCTAGGAAAAAAAAAGGAGGAAAATGAAGGAAAGGAATCAAGAAAAAGGTAGCTGGAAAACGGAGAACTATGAAGCAGTTACTATCAAACTGTCAAGCCACGATCCAGGAAACAGGAAGAGAGCAGGATTCCAAGGACATGAAGGCTTGACTCAGGAACAGGACCGAGAGCAGGACAGGAACCAGGAATAGGAACAGGACGGATCTAGGAGTAGGACAGGATTAGGATAGGATCCGGGAGCAAGACAGGAAAGCACAGGATAGGATCCGGGAGCAAAACAGGAACAGGACAGGATCCCGGAGCAGGACAGGATCCAGGAACAGGACAGGAAATAGGAGCGAGACAGGAACAGGACAGGAAACAAGACAAGACAAGATTGATCGTAGTAAGACTGGTGTTGATAGTAACTGATTGTACAACAATTAGGTCGGAGCTTTTATGCTCACAACTCCAAGAGCTAATCTAGGCATGCATGCAAAAGTGGTTGCATGCATGCAAAAGTGATTGCATGCATGCAGAGGCTAAGATGAGTCCACATGTCCCTTATCCTCTAGGCATATCCTGTGGCATATCCTGTAGGAATATCCTGCAACCGAATCCTGTGTCCGGAATCCTGGTAGGAGTATCCTGTAGGAAAATCCTGCAACCCATATCCTGTATCCGGAATCCTGTTATTCTGTATCGGGTCGTGACAAACCTTGGCTTTATAAGGTTGTGCTAAGAATTATTGAAAAAGGGGGAGATGACTATTGGTCATAAGTCAAGACGAGTGACAATAGCCATAAAGGAGAACAACACAAAGGTTGTAGATGAGGAGTCATCTTCTAGTGAGGAATATGATTCTAGCAGTAATAGTGAGGTGACAACCTCAGATTCTGAGAGTGAGCAAGAGGAGAGGAATTGTATGCCCTCAAGGCAATTCCTAAGGTTACTACGCGTGTGGAGCCTCACGATAGACATGAGGTCTATGATCAACAACTCACCCAGGAGGCAGGAGGCTCAAGGAGGGTAGTAGGGGTTGTTGAAAAGGGCAGGAAGCAAGTAGTGGCAACAAGTTTGAGACAAAGGAAGTGGAGCGACGAGCTCTTTTGGAGAAGATGCTTAGTTCAAGTTTGACTCCTGAAGAGAAGGAGCAATACATGAGCATGCTATTGAAGTTCCCAAGTTGTTTGCGACATCATATGAGGAGCTTCGTCAAGTAGATATTGTGCAACATGAGATCCCACTTAAACCAGGTATGAAGGAGTTGCACAAAAGGCTTATAGGATGGTCCTTTGAAACAGAGCATAGTTTATGAGGAACTCATGAAGCTACAACGTTCGGATTTCATTTTTAAGGTGGAAACGTCAGATTGGGTTTCTCCTGTGGTGGTAACCCCAAAGAAAATGGTAAGTGGCGAGTTTGTGTTAACTTCAAACGATTAAATGATGGCACACATCGAGATCATCACCCCATTCCTTTCATGGATGAGATACTGGATGAAGTGACAGGGCATGAAATGTACACATTTTGTGATGGGTACTCTGGGTATTTCCAAGTTAGGATTCGAGAAGAGGACCAGTTGAAGACCACCTTCACCACACCATGGGGAACCTTTGCGTATAGGGTGATGCCGTTTGGACTCACAAATGCTCCAGCAACGTTTCAACGATGATGAACAAGGTGTTTGAACCATATCTTGGTTCATTCATTAGGGTTTACCTCGATGACTTTTGCATCTATAGCGATAGGATGAGCCACTTGGAGAAGGTACAACTAGCATTTCAGAGGATGGATGATGCAAAAGGATGCTTGAAACCCGGAAAAATGTCAGATTGGTAGTACTAAGGGCACCTTAGTAGGACATGTGATCTCAAAGGATGGCATTGAGCCAAGTCAAGACAAGGTGGTCAAGCTACTCATGTTGCCAACTCCAACTTGTGTCAAGGAGGTACGAAAGTTTGTAGGGTTGGCAGGGTACTATCGTAGATTTGTGGAGGGATTTGCAGAGATGGCATATTCATTGAAACCAGCTACTTCGTAAGGGAGTTGCATTTCAATGGACTTCTTCATGCCAAGCATCATTTGAGAAGCTTAAGATCGCACTAAGTTCACATCCAATTTTGGTGGCACCTAAATGGGAGGAGTTATTTTATGTCAATCTCAGTGTTGGAGAAGTTTCAATCACTGTGATCTTGATGCAGAAGGGGAGAAGCGGATACTTGTTTCCTATTTATTATGCAGGAAGGCAATATAAGGGCCAGAGCTCAACTACCCATTGTTGGAGAAGCAAGCAGCAGCAATCATATATGCAGTGGAGAAGTTCAAGCATTACTTTGGGGGCGCCACTTTGTTTTTCCTCATCAACAATGCGACACTTAAGTACATTGCCAATAAGCCTGGGCTCACAGGGAAGTTTTCTAGGTGGATCACGACCTTGGCTGAGTATGATTTGAGTTTCAAACTGAGAAGAGCACAAGAGCGGGTTTAGCAGAAATGTTGGACCAAGGTGACATTGAGAAGTTCTATTATCTCTTGGAAGTTTGTGCTCTTTCACCCCAAAAGAAGACGATCATGCGCAAATCTCGACCTTATATGGTAATGGGTGAGTTACTTTATAGGATAGGGCGAGATGGTGTGCTTCGACGAGCAGTGGGTCGTCAGGAGAGAAAACAGATCATGGAGCAATGCCATGAAGGATTTTGCGGTGGACACTTCTCACATGACTACACTTCCAAGAAGATAGTCAATGCAGGATATTATTGGCCGACCCTCTTCAAGGATGTTAAGGAGTGGTGTCGGACTTGCCAGGTTTGTCAGACTTTTGGAAGAAGAGTGTTGTACAAGGGACCTTTGCATCCCTATTTTACCAACAGGTCCATTCGAGAAGTGGGGAATAGACTTTGTTGGTCCCTTGCCAGTGGCTTCTTCACAAAAGAGATACATTATTGTGGGTACTGACTATCTAACGAGGTGGGTGGAAGCAGTCTTGTTCGAGCTTGTACCAAGGAGGTCGCAACAAATTTCATCATCCAAACATTGTCACAGGTTTGGGTGCCCATTAGAGATAGTAACAGATCAGGGTTCTCATTTCTGCAATGAAGTGGTGGAGCTTCTTCTTTCTCAATTGTCCATCACATGGCGACAATCAACAAGTTATTACCCTCAAGCTAATGGAATGGTGGAACAAACAAATGGAGTGTTGTGCAATATATTAGCTAAGCTTGCGGTGGATCATAAGAAGGATTGGGACAAGTGGTTACCGGCAGCACTTTGGGCTTTCAGGACAACACACAAAGTTGTTACCAAGTACACACCATTTCAATTAGTTTATGGTATAGAAGCAATACTCCCAATTGAGCTGGAGATACCAAGCTTGCGTCTAGCATTGAAGCATGGACTTGGAGATGGTGAGGACTTGGAGATGGTGAGGACTTGCAAGCAAGGTTGGTTCAGTTGGAGAGCATGGATGAAGCACGAAGACAAGCCTTGCAATTTGTGGAAGCAATGCAGCAGAAGTGGAAGGCCAAATTCGATAAGAAGATTCGAGAACGACCACTCAAGGTGGGTGATTTAGTGATGCGATCTTCCCCAACTAAAAACACTGATTATTTCCGAGTGGCAAACGAGAAACCATCTCTGGCGTTGCACACGCAATCATTGAGATACTTGAATATCCATTCGCGATATGATAGTCGATTGGATAAGACCTTCTCAAAGAAGTTCTTACCAAAGATGGGATGGACCTTTCATCATTGTAGAGGTTTATAAGAATGGGTCATATCTTTTAGCAAACTTGGATGGAGAACAGCATGGCACACGGGTTAATGGTTACAGGTTGAAGCGCTTTCATGTTCGGCAATAGTTATGAGTTTTCAAACAACCCGCATCGCGTGGCAATGCGTGTTGTTTGGGTGGGATTTATGTCACGGGAAAAATTTGGACCGTCACCTTGGTAGCCCCTGGTATGCATGTAGTGGACTAGTCTTCTACTCGTATTATACTAGTCTTCTACTCGTATTACGTCTACATTTCACTTTACTATTCACCTTCTTTGTCTTTTCTTGCATGGTCAAACTAGTTAACATTATTATGTTAATCCATATGATTAGTGCCTGCTTTGACCATGCACATTTTCTTTGTCTTCTTCCATGCACCTTCTTAGTCACCTTCCCAAGTCAAAGTCAAGTCACCTCTTCCATAACCCCCATCATTTATGGGTCAAGCCCACCCTCTTCCATAACCCCCATCATTTATGGGTCAAGCCCACCCTCTTCCATAACCCCCATCATTTATGGGTCAAGCCCACCTTCTTCCATAACCCCCTACCATTATTCTTATGTAACCCCATCTTACACCCTCTCTTACATCCCTACCCTACCTACATGCATTTTTTATGTTATTTTGGGTATATAAGGAACCAAGGCTCAAGGGTTTGGGGAGGGAGGACACATATAGATATAGAGATATAGAGAAGAGTCTTTAGTTTCTTCTTTTCTTCTCTTACTTTGTAAATAGGTGTGACGACATTATTTTGTGTGTGCTCTTATGATGAAATATAAAAAATTAGTTAGTGTATCTTTTGTGTCATGAGTTTCATTTCATGTTTTCCCTTTCTTTTCTATTCTTTATTCATGTGTGTGATCATTAGCAAGGATTACTACGATGCGCTATCACTAAAGTCATCAAGTCCCGAACATACGAGTCCCCGAATGATTTTCCTTCGACAACGCTCATGGCCTACAGCACTAACCAACCAAGATAAGTTGGAACGACGAGTAATGTTGGAGTCATTTTGGGAAGGCAGGTCCAGTAACGTTAGCGCTTTGCAAACATGGCTGTCATGGTGGGCAAGACATGAAGATCATATTTCCATGACAGAGATAATTGACTTGACAGAAGATGGTGTTGCGAATGTGCCTACCACTAACAACTCCAAAGTTGTTCATGCAAGAGCACGAAGAGCAAGGCTGACGAAGCGTGTTCCTTTGTTGGAGGCAACAATGTTAGATTTAACAGATGCTGTTTTCCAAAGTGCAAAGGTCAAGGCATCATTTGAAGGGAGATATTCAGGCACAGGTCCTTCCATGGAAATTCTTCTGAAACGTGCACAGCAAAACTTTCAGCGGGAAAATCAGTGTCTCCAACAACTTTTGCAAATCTTGTTAGTGATGAAGAGCATCTTGCAAGTCCAGAGTTTGCCTCTACAACAAATGTTTGTGTTCGAACCGTTCGTCAACCGTCAACTGGGGCCATGGGATTGATGCGCTTCGTACACATAGACATGACACACAATATGCAGAACAAGTCATCCCAAATGCACGCAGGAAAAAACTCAAGTTCAAGATGTCAATGTCACTGAAAGAGAGACGTTGATGACTCAGTGGGCCATCAGACGCATTGGGGAGGCAAGTCAGGTGAAATGTCTAGGTCTCACTCAGGACGGTAACAGCAAGTGTGGCAGACCCATAGGATATCCACATCGTGTACCGGCACCAGGATTTCACGGTAGACGGCAATATACAAATGCATTTGGGAACATTGAGTTCACTCATCAGATGTTATGGTTCTGCCCGCGATTCTTGTTGCTTCAGACGACCATATGCAGGGATTCCTCCTGAGAGTATTTCAGAAGTTCCAGAGGTTTGGCCAGTTCAAAAAGGAACAAAACTTGAATGCAAATGAGGTTGAAGCTCTTCTGAAAGCAGGATTCAAGTTGGAGGGATTTGAAGAAATGGTAGACGATAGTAGTAGCTGAATGGATTGAACACCATCACCACCAAGAGGAGAGGGAGCACATGTACCAACATACCATGGACGGAGTGTGCGAACACCAACAAGAATGTCCAAGGAACATGAGAAACATTACAACCAGGCAAAGATTCTTCAAGGTCGGATCAACAACGTGGAGGTGGTTCAAAGAGGGAAGACTGAGGCCTTCATTGTCTCTGCAGGCATGCAATCTGCTAAGGTAACAATTTCTACTGTTCCATCATGCACTTGTGCAACTTTTCAGAAAGCCAAGAACTGGAGTCCCTGCCAACACATGTATTTTGTGTACACTCAATTTCTTGGATTGGACCCAACGATTACTTACTTCTTACAGAGGCGGACCCTTACTCCAGCAGAAGTGCATCGGTTATTGGTTGATTGCAAGCGCAATGTTGAACCTGCGACCTTTTAAGTCCAGTCGGTATAGTAAAGTTTAGTCTGCAAATAATTAGCGTTTTTCACTTGTTGGTCAGCATTTTATATTGAAAGTTTAAAGATAATCTACTTGGCAGAATTCTAGAATATTCCCGTTTATTGACAGAATATTCCTGGATATTCGGGAATATGCGAAAGCCCGTTGTACGAAGCCCGGTTTTTGCTAATCCCCATCCACTATGCACCCGTGTGAATCCTTTTTAAACCGGTCGGCACTGAATATGTTAATGTGCATTTGTATTTAACTTACTTTTGTCTTCCAGAATTATGATATTCTATTTAGAATAATAAATCTTAAATACAAACATTTTATTATATACTTGTCGGGAGTAAACGTTAAATAAAAACATTATTATTAATAATAGTCGTTTATTGTTGACTTCTTTTACTCTTTCTTTATGTATGGAGCCATTGTCCGACCAGGAGCTCTACGATCTGTCACAAGGAAACACTTTTGATCGGATCTTTCGTAGCAGCAACGCAATTTTGTGAGAGTGAATTCAGCTAAGAATGTCGGATGCACTGTCCAAAGCACGAAACAGTAGTGCTCATGTCTAAAAGAAACCCCAATCTCACGGATCTCGACAGCACTCTCTCATAGTCAAGCACCTACCTATACCAATTCGACAGGTATGCTGATTTATGTATGCATATGCACATAGGATGAAACTCTCGAACACTCTGGATTGGGTATGGGTATGTCCAGGATTTCAATTGGCTCCACGAGCTAGACAAGCTCAGATGTCTAAGCATCGAGGTAAGTAAAGACGCTGCTCAGGCTTTTTTCACTGCGCTAAGGGATTCAAAGTGTGTTATCGAGGAGCTTGAATTGTGGTCGGATGATGACGAGCTCCTCGATGCAATTGTGTCCATGACTTCTTTAAGAAGGCTCTATATAAAGTGGCATGGGTCACGAAAGAGGTTTCTTGAACCATCTCACCTCTCCAGAGTGTAACACATATACGACCTGGAAATTGGATGGGAGGTCCTTGATCTGGCAAATGTTCTCAGGCCATCCTGACTGTACATTGCGAAGCTTAAGGGTTGACACCTGGGCAGGAGACCTGAAGGGTACAGGCAGTTTCTAGACGCCCTGAAATGTAGCAAACTGCAACATTTATCTTTAAAAATGTAGGTATGATGATTTTGTTAAAGGGGTGGAGACAAAGTTGCACGAGGATGATCTAAAGCTCACATCACTCACCTTGGATACCTCTTGTCACCTCGATATGGAGTCGGTGCTCAGTTCCAAGTTGACGCATCTCAGATTGCACACTGAATCCGTCCAGTTCTTGTTCGAGAGCTCGCAACGTTTTGAGCGAGCTATATCGACTTCAAGGCTGAGACATCTTACCGTCGGAGGAACACATTTGGTGCCGCTTGGAGAACAACGGAAGCTTGTGGCTTTCTTGAACAGGAATATCGATTGTCCATTGGTGACATTGGACCTTCATGAGTGGAAGTCTCAAGTGCTACAGCAAAGTTGTTTGCAAATCTTGAAGCGGAACAAACTCTATCGAGAAGGAGGTCTTTTGGAAGGAGACCTAACCACACCTTCAAATGCCAAGCTTTTCATATGTGGAGACCCTGGAGTTGGGAAGACAACCATTCGGAAGAACCTTGCAGAAGGGTTGGGATCCCCAGCATTTTCCAGTCATCAAGTCGACTTATGGCATAGAGCTTCAAGCTTTATGCTTTACAGATAAAGAAGTTGATCGTGTGTGACTTAGCTGGCCAATCTGAGTACCATGCATTTCATCACTACTTTGTAAGAGGCAGTGATAAAGATTTGTTTCTCCTCGTTTGTAAGGCTCCTACAGCTGCAGACGATCCAGCAGAGCTAGAAAAACAACTCAAATATTGGCTGAGATTCATTGTTGCACATCGTTCCTTGTCCAACCAGAGGCCAAGAGTATTGATACTTCTCAATTACTTTCCCACTAGCCAGAGAGACATCACAAGTACAACGATGAAAGAGCTCGCATTGATCCGATGTAGAGCAGTAATCCAAGAGTACTCGCAGTGCATTGACTTTGGGGATACAGAAAGCATTAGTGTATATGGAATTGTGGCTACAAGTGTCACCAAGTCAGACAACTCAAAGGAGCATTGGAAAGAGCCTTGGAAGGAGTGTTGGAGAAGAGACCAAAAGTTCCATTAGTTTGCAATCACATCATGAATCAGTTGAATGCTACACAGCAACCCAAGGTGGTGTCACTTGAGAAGTTCAGGACATGTACAACATGAGAAACTTCGAGGAAATCGGTTTAAGGCATGTCTCATGCATCTTCACGATAGTGGAGAACTGGTCTACTTTGAAGATGACACACCAGACGAGACACAACAGTTTGTTGTCCTGGATGTTCAGTGGTTCTTGCGAGATGTTATTGGTGTTTTCTACCTCGGTTAGGAAGGAACTTGAATGACCCACGACCTCCGGCAGTGCAGCCCATCACGAGTGTTCGTACAAACTCGCAACCAGGTGTGAAGCAACTCACATTCCTTACATACTGTCTTCACTTCAGAAGCTAGGTGTGGTGCTACTAAACCAGAAGGAAACTCAGTTACGATCTTGCCTTTGTTGGAAAAAACTCTCCAGCAATGGGAGCAAGAACGTGGGAGGCCCGAGTTCAGCAGTTACTGTTTCTGGGGAAGGAGATTCGATTGCAAACACTCTGAGACAACAATTCTGCCATCTGGGATCTTCAACATGCTTCAAGTGACACTTGCAGGTATGTTTTCTCAACATAGGTTGGACGAGGCTGGCTCTACCTGGTGGAGAACAGAATTCATGTGATTGTCAAGATTGGAGGCAGCAGAGGAGAATGGTATGATATGCATTGGGTCGATGTACTTGTTCGAATACCATTCGACTGTGAGACGTACCTACTGGAGCAAGCCGAGAACCTTTTCCAGCGCGTGAACCTGTGCATTGCTGAAGTTTGTGGAGCTCCGAACTGGGGATGTCCGCACTGGAACTCGAAGAGAAAGTCATCAGGCCGCAACAAATCGAGAGCAACTTAAGTTCAAGCTTTGAGGATGTGTGCCACTAGCTCACTTGTTGAAGAGCTCAACACGGATGGTCGCACTTTGCTGTATGAACATACTTGGCCAAGTTTGCAGAGTAATCCAATCTATGAGCTCTTGTTGCCGAGTGAACGGGATAAATACTTTGCAGCACAGCAGAGCAACCTGAATGTCATCGGTCCGAGGTACAAGAGTGTTTAGATGCAACAACTATTGACAGTGAGCATAGTACCACGGATGGTACCAGTGAGTTAACCATTGGTGTACTCAAGCGGATGGAGTCCAACATAGTGAGGGAGATAAGAACTTCAGAAGCCAGGATAACAAGCGAGATTCACAGACTGGAGTTGTTGTCAAGAAACAAATGGATGCTGTACGCATGCAAGGAGGTGAGATTCTCTCTAAGCTCATGCTCCATATGGACTTTGAGGCACCCAAGTACCCATACATAACAGACGAGAACAACTTCCTCCAGAAGCTGTCTCAATCTGCATTCGGCTCTACTGTGAGCTTCATTTCTTATGTGAAACCACCAGCATTGTCATCCAGTGGAGAACCAACGAGGTATCGAAATCACTGTACGTCCGGAGTGGTTCAAGAAAGCAGCTCCAGTGTTAGTTCCAGCACTCAGAATTATGTTCTTTGCACTCAAGGTGGTCGCTATTGCGGGTTTTGGTGTAGTCATTCCATCTCCGGCATCTGCATTTCCCAAGGGTCTCAGGATGGAGCAATTCAAGCAGTAATGGAGGCAGTGTTTGGCAACGTTGATAAACACCTCAAGTCTGGATTTCCCACGAGAGACGAGCTGAAAGAGTTTCATGAATCTCTTGATGTTTTTGAAGGGAAGGGATCTGGAGCGTGACTTGGGGTTACGTAGGAGAATACAGAATGGGCAGCATGTTTGGCTGTGCCAACAACATCAATGACTGTTATGTATATTTCTGCCTTTCAATAACAAGCTTCTATGTTAATATGTATTTACTTGAATCCACGTGTATGTTTGTATGTATATACATATAGATGTGTGTGTGTGTGTGTAAATACACCCGCTCATCAGACACTTGTAACAAACGTAGCAGCTGAAGCTTCTCGCACGTCACTCATTCATATGAAATGCTGCATAGATACAAACTGGCTCCAGGAATCTTCTTTTCTCCTGAGCTCTGTAAGGCAGATGTAATAAGATGTATAATATATAATATTATAATGATATATTATTACATATACTAATATTTGTATGTATGTATACTTTCATTAAACTCGAGATTTACACTTTGTGATCTATTACTTTACACGCAACCACACATACATACACATACAGACTTATACGGGATCGAGTTGCGTGTGTGTATAGACACATGCTGTATATGAAATGATATTTTAATAATGAGCAATAACCATATCACTCTTAGTTTGATCTCCATAGTGAAGGATGACGTATGGATTCTGTTTCGACATCCATTCTATAGTGTCTGTTTGCTACTTTAACAAAAGGTATATAGATATATATGCATAAATCTACATACCACCAACCACTAAACAACAAAACAAAGCAGAAGAAGTGAACAAAAAAGATTCAATCTGTTTGAATAGAATGAGTTTTATATTAATGTTGACTTGACTTGTTGTCGTTAATCGTAAGGTATTAGAAAGCATATTTATTATATATTTCTTTGTAATGGTGCAATTTTTTCTAAAGTTTGACATTGCGTGTGTAAATCACTTCGTTTCCATCTTTCTCTCAGTCCCCATCTTCCCTCTCTTGGTCTCCTTTTCTGGAACGCTTTCACAATTCAGCCCTCCTTTTCGTATTAGTGGTAATTAATTTTAAAAATGTTAAAAACTAAGGAAAACATCTATTTAAAAAAAAAATTATATAGCATACAAATGAAATGTGTCCAGCCCCTCTTTTGTATTAGTGGTAATTAATTAGAATTTAATTAATTGAAAAATACTAAAAACCAATGAAAAACATGTATTAAAAAAAATATATATGACAAATCGTGTTCAGCCCCCCTTTCTCTATGAGTGGTAATTAATTAAAAATTACTAAAAACCAAGAAAGAACATGTATTTTTAAAAAAATGTCTATAACAAATCATGTATACAAATGAAATATATTAACCTTAAAGATCTTTTAATTTATATTCTTTAAATGTATATAAAATTAATTAAATAATTAAGTTAATTAACTGTCATTAAGGAAGAGAGGCGAAAACTAGCCCTTTTCTTATTGACACTATATACTAATTTAAAATCTTCTTAAGTACTTTCATAAACTGATGTAAATGCTAATAATTCTGTAATTACATTAAAAAACATTATAATAATCGTAGTTTTAAACTAACAGCGACATATAAAAACGAAGACAAGAAGTTAAGGTTTAATACACATTATTAAAACTTTAATATTCATTATCTAATGAGGTGGATTTGGTAGTCCCGACGAGAATATTCCCAAAGAGTCAAGGAATTCTTTTCAGAATCCCATATATTCATTTGTAATATGTATGTACATGTGCGGCGTGTGTGTGTGTGTCAATATATATATACACAGTATATAGATATGTAATATCGGAGTACAATGACAATTTTATATGTTTAATGTTTTTTTTTCAAATTATCTATGGATCATGTACTTTGTTTAATAACGGTTTAAAATTCCTTACGAATGGATCAACGGCTTATAATTAATGAGATTTTGAGACGCTTAGATTAAGCAAAATAGTATCATTAATCTTTCTTTGTGTGGTGTGTGTACTTAAATACCTGAGACATAAATTAGACAAAGTATTGAAGAGATAATGCTCGTAACATGGAGTCTATATATTTCATGTAACTGTACTATCCTCTCTCTCTCAAACCACACACACACACACACACACACACGGTCTAATCTTCACCAACCTTTAGAGATGGACACTTTCAACATATTATGGACAATGAACTTGTACTATGCCATGAAAGGCACCTCCATGTGTGTGTGTGTGTTATTGTATCTGTATGTAAATAAACTCCTGTTAAGTGAGGTCTATATACGACTGCATCGATAACATTCTAGCTTTAAGTAAATACAATTCAACCACGAAACGGCAAGAATTTTGCATAACCTTGCTTCTCATGCACGCGTGACAAGATTGTGTATGTATCGCGTGCTGTGTGGCATGCTGGGAATAATGTGCTACGTAATATATATGTAGTAATTGAACAGATTTCCCCAAAAGAAACCGTGTTATTAGACCCTGCACTTATTGTCTTATTGTCTTTTTAAGAGCACTCTTTATCGGAGCTGCACATAATGGTGTCTAATTTCGTCTATTAGCAAGAACCTCACATGTTTCTCCCTTCTTGTCCTTTACCCTTCTGCCTTCCCGTTCGGCACTCAATTGGCCTCCTAATTGTACTTTATATACGTACCTAAAAATTTGATACGCATGAATATTCCTTGGGATGCTATGTATACGATGCTCCACACAATATGATCTCTTCGTTTGAGACTGGGAAACATAGTATAATATAGTTATTATAGCATTTACTAACATTTTTTTTATTTTGTTCCAATTTATTATAGATTAATATATATTATTTTATTTCATTACAAACTTTTATAAATAAAAAATATTTATAATTAATATCATTCTATTTCATTTCAAATTTCAAAACAAGATAATTCATTTATTTTAATTATTTAAATCTGCTTAAAAAATATGTATTAAACATTGTTAGAAATATTATATGAAATTTTAAAAATCAATTTGTTTCATTTAATTTATGTCAATGGTTCTTTTGTTTTTAAAGGTTAAATGTTAAATTTTAATTATAAAAATAAATTTGTTATAGTTTGACTTACTACATATATATCTTCATCAAACTACTTTAAAACTTAATTTGTTTAATAATAATAAATCACTTGAAAAGGTGTGTGTGGTGTCTCTATATAGATATAGACACACACACACACACAAGCTCTAAATATGTATTACTCTCTATAAAGTAAAAGCTAACTATTATAAGTGATTAAGTTTTACACATATTAACATTTTTCAATATAAAACAATTAAGGAAAATTGTTCTAAAAAAAAGAAAGAAATGCAACTTAAATTATCTTAAATATTGATTAAAAATCTTAAATGTTATATAAGTTAAAATTATTAAAAGTTCTATATAAAATTTTGTATCAAAGTGTTCTTATTTATTTTGGTTTCTTATATATTTATATATATATTGCATAAATACCTTTGTCAAACTACTTTAAAACTTAATAATTGCATTGTGGCTTGAATTTGACTTATTATAATTTAATTTTTAAGTTTTAAAGTAATTTAATAACTTATTTAAGTAATATATAATAAATATATAAGAAACCAATACGAATAATTTAATACAATTATTGTATAGAACAATTTCAATTAATTGTATACTTTATTAAGTATTTTTGTCTGCTATTGATAATTTTAACTGTAAATACATATTCTCATATTTACACATACAATATAGTTTTTTATTAGATAAATAATGATAATAGTATTAGTATTTATTGCATAAATTTAATATAAAATTTAAAGATTTTTTTTGTTTTCTTTTGCTTTTTAATAATTAAAACACATAGAAAGCAACTCATTGGCTTTTATCAACGTTTTAATAAAATAGCACTTTTTGACTTTAAAGTTATTTTGAATAAAAGTTAATAATTAAAATTTAAAATGATGATTATATTATTTATTATTTATATAAAAAAAAATTTAACCAAGTAAAGTGAATGACAATAGTAGTATCTTAGTTAATTTTCATACTTATTATGTGTATATTAGATATAGATATATAATAAGCATATATTTACTCACATATATACAGATAATATATCTTTAATATACATAATTACGATCATACATCTGTATATATAGCTTGTTTGTTTTTTGTTTTTAAGTATATTCTTTTAATTATTATTGTATTAATAATATATAAAATTCTAAGATAAGTAAGAACAATTTAGAACAATTATTATATAAAACATGCATTGTATTAACATTTCATTGTATATATAAATTATATGTTTAATTGACATGTGACCAATTATTTTTGAGATATACCTTTTAATAATTCATTTTTTAGAATGCAATTTATTATATAATATATTATTTATTTATTAGTTGTTTTCATATTTATATTGAAGCACATTGATATATTTAATTTTATGGATGCACTTAACAATCTGTGTATGTGATATATATACATGTGTGTATATATATTTAACAAACTACGGTTAAAGTGTGTATGCAATATATACATATATATATATTGCATACACACTTTACTGGTGGTTTGTTAATCTTTATAATGATATACTTATTTCTTGTCACACAAATATTAAAAAATTTCTTTTAAAAAACAATGTTAATAATAGTAACATTATAACAATAAACCTATGTATATCAGCAATTAATAATTTTTCATTTTCTGTTGATTTTTATTTTTATTTTTTCTTAAAACTTAACTCTTTTTAATATTTTATTATAAGAAAGTTGTTAATGAAAATACTAAAAGAAGTTTTTAATGAAAATATTGAGCATATTTGCATATATCTTCTTTCATTATTCATTATTATTCTTGATTTTAAACCAATAAAGTACATAAGTTTAAAAATAGTTTTTCGACTTTATTAATTATATCAAATTTATTAAATGAACGGTAGTGGATAGTAAGCATGTTTGTAAGTGTACACTTGACATAGTACTTTATGTGTGTGTATAATGTATCTTAACATCGTACGTGTGCATGGCGTACATGCATATATATATATATATATATATATATAGCATATATACATGCATATGAAGTAGTTGTTAGTTTTAACTATTGCTATAATGTCCAACGAAAATAGTGTGTGTTAACTTTGATGTTACTTATTTGTGATTTAATGCTATATTTAGATAATATAATAATACACAAGATATACATGTATAAACATTTGACCATATTTCAACATATATATAGACAAATGTTTACAAATAGGGAGTTATATGTTGTCCAAATTTGTATTATTGTCTTATATCAATGTTAAAATGATAATAATAATATATTATTATTATTTTAAATAAAGTATTATAAATGTAAACAGTGATTTCTATATATTTGATATATATGTCACAGAATAAGTGAATAATGCCAAAGAAGTACATATAAAACTTAAGGTAAATGCCCTGGCTCATCAAATAGATTTTTTTAATGTTGTTTTTTTTTACCTTTTTATTATAACATGAGCGGTTTTTTTTTTTTAAAAGTTAATTAAATAAACAATTAATTTATTTGTATTAGTGCTTAACTAGGGATAAAGGCAATGCCGAGTGAGTTAAGGCGTTTCAAAACACACACAGATACGTATGTTTGTCCCTGTGCGTGGGTGTTATGTATATATGGATATATAAATATGTGTACATACATAAAATGTGTATCTGTACCTTTTTTGTCTGTGTTTCCTACGAAATATATACTACAAAGATATATTTAAAAGCGTGTTCAAAGTATATTTAAAAGTCCTTTTAATTAAGACATTGTTTTTTTTAAATTATTTCATAGTTAATATTTTAATACGAAGGACATCAATATGTTTATATCCTGATACTCTGTAGTTATTACTGTCTTTTAGAAATTAATAATATCTTGAATATAAAGTTTATTTAGATGTATTTTTAATCTCTTCCATACTTATGTAATTATACTACTATGCTAATGTATGTATATAGTTCGTAATGTTAATCATATGTTGATACAATTGTATATTTTAGTTAAAACAATGTATTAAATACTATGTATTATGAATATATATACTCAATAATTATGTGGCTGATAGTTCTTATTTGCAGTTATATTCTCATGTTTACACAACCTTGAAGAAACTATTTAATTTTCGATCGAATAAATTTTATTTAGCATGAAAACATAAGAAGTAAAAGTGTGATGGACTCTGTTACTGTAACATAATATTATTACAAGCTGATTAACTATTATGTATTAATCAATAAACCTATTTGACCATTAGTTATAATTAACAATATTATCTCAAAACTAATATTCTTAAAAACAAGGTACTTAATACAAGCTCATTAAAATATTTATATTAATCAATAAACGTAAATTAACAATATTATTTATATACTTCATTTTCTTTGGTGCAAACGTCATGAATATTGTCTCAACAATGGCAACATGATAATCTAATTTGTTTAATAATTACTTAATAATACATGTTAGTTATAGAAAAGTTTAATCGTTATTTAACATTATTAATATTATAAAATAGGTTTGAAATAACTATGTTGTGTGTGTATACATATATCTTTTGCTGTGTTCATACTGACAAAGAAAAATATTTCCGACGGTAATATGGGGACGGGTTTTAGCTGCCACTAATCAACGTTGTAAATTATAATTTAATAAACGAGACTTTAATTATTATATATAAAGTTTAATGTTTAAATTTAAGGAGCTAAACTTTATTTTTTAAATTGTATTTGTTTATGTAGTTTTATAGGATACTGGCAAGGAGAAACTTGATGGAAAACATATATATTAATAATTATAATATCTCTCTCTATATATAATTAAAGATCCCTCACTGCAAAGTCAACATATCTAATAGTTTATTTTTATTAAAAATTCTACAACTAAAAAAATTTAGTTTTTTTCTTTTGTTTATTAAATTAAATTTTCCACTTGGCGTTAAGCATACCATCCTCATCACACAACAGTGAAAATTTTAGTTTGTATTTAATCTAATTTTATTTTATTTTGAGTTTTTATGAAAGGAAGCTGAGGATTTTATACAACATTTTAATAACTAACGAACGAAATTTATTAAAATTACTGAACAGATATTTTAAGAAAGAAAATTTCAATACCAACTATTAATTATACAGAAAACTTAATTATTAGATACCCTCTCGACAAGAAACATAACAATAAATATATCATATCCTTGTATTACATTTACCATTCCTATATGTATACAGATAATATATTATTAACACACGCATACACGTGTGTGTGTATTTACGTGCATAATGTTTATATATATATATCTGCGTGTTATATAGAGGGACACAAATACACGTAGATTATATAATATTACCGCTATGATAACACATACTATAATAAGAGAATATTCATTCCAGCCCATATATAAGGTGCCATCTTTGCATCACTCGCCGGGTATACCATTTTACTGTCGGTTAGATGCATTCTTGACTAACTACACGCTTTTTAATAAATTACCACCTCCCATTTAATAATTTAAATTTTTGTAATTAATGAATTTTTATTATTATGCATAATACACATATACCTACATCTCTGGATAATTGATTTGAGTTAAGTTTTTTTTTTTTCCATTAGATTTTGTTATTTTGCTTTTGTACGAGGTTTCATTCTTTCGGTTAGTTAATTCTTAGCTCTTAAAAAATTGGCATAAAGAAAGAGGGATTAGATCTATCGATGATATGTAAAAAGATAATGTACTAATACATAAATATAAAATCAAGATATATAATTTTTATAAAATAAAGGAAAGGTACTTGCTCTTCCTTTATAAGTAAATCACGTATTGCTCTAAGTGCTGCCGCAACACAAAGATTCTACAAATATGCATTAATAATGAATATTACATATTATAATTATATGGATTATATATATATATATATATATATATATATTACCTTCAAATCACTTCCGGAATAACCATGTGTAACCTTTGCTAACTCATTCACAAGAATCCTATAAAAATCAATAAATAAATACACGAATTAATAAAGTTTAAAAGTCATTAAATTAAACTATTATATCATTTTATTTATTATGATAAGTTTAATAAAATTAAATTTATTTATTAAATATCTTTTTTACCTTCTTGGGAGCCGTTGGATCACAGCGTCGTCTAGATTAGCGGCAGCTAACCATAATAGGCTCGTCAGCTTTAGTGCTTAAACCGTCCCAGGCTGCCATAAACTCGTTCTTAACCCTCCACGTGCTCCCAATATACTGTCCACCTCATCCATGATCGGTGCTATTTTTTTTGCCCTTTAGTTTGCTTCTCAGCCTCCCCGTACCACTGTTATTTGATATATACAGTATATCAGCGTGTGTGTGTACACACACACACATATAGAGAGAGATATTATTTTGTTTGGTTAACCGATAAGTACACAGTCACATATACACATATTTTACAGTTCGAGTAGATTAAGTGCATGTTATATGAAACTGATGTAACTATAATTATATTAATAAACTTATCGTAGTTTATTATAATGACTAAAATAGATTGGATATTAAACTCTTGTATTAACTAATATATACTATATTAATTAAAGTTATTAGTTTGCTGAATATGCATATGTATGGCTAAAGTATTTTATTTACTTTAATAAGCAGCTAACAATAATAATACGTAACTAGTAACAACATGATAAAAATGAACTATGTTACAGTAACGATTAATGATAATAATTATATAGTTGATGAGATCATTAAACTATTATTTATTCATGAATAAACTGTATAATAACTGTAAGTGCATGTTACATGAAACTGATGTAACTATAATTATTAATAAACTTATGTAGTTTATTACAATGACTAAAATAACCAGATTGAATATTAAAGTTATTATTTAGCTGAATATACATATGTATGAACATATGTATATGTATACATACATACATCGATACACGCATACACTTACACATATATATACGAATATATACAGACATATATATACAAAGGTTTGCTGCTGGTTACACACACGCATTGAAAGATTAATTATTGTTATTAGTAAACAAATGTGTGTTTAACAATAAACTCATTAACTTAAGAATAACAATATCAAATTAAGAATATTAAATAGGCTAATGGTCTAATTTAGAGATAAACTTATCAAGTTAACTTAAAAAGGTTAGAGGTTCAACTTAAAGATAAATTTATTAGGTAGGAATATTAAAAATAATAATTAGGTTAAATAAATTGACCAGATTAAAAATAATAATTACATATGATACATACATACATCGGTACAACACATACACTTACACATATATATACGAATATATATAGACATATATATACAAAAGGTTTGCTGCTGGTTACACACACGCATTGAAAGATTAATTATTGTTATTAGTAAACAAATGCATGTTTAACAATAAATTCATTAACTTAAGAATAACAATATCAAGTTAAGAATATTAAATAGACTAATGGTTAATTTAGAGATAAACTTATCAAATTAATTTAAAGAGGTTAAAGGTTTAACTTAAATATAAATTTGTTACATAGGAATATTAAAATAATAACTAGGTTAAATAAATTTACCAAATTGAAAATAATAATTAAGTTAAAGATTAGATTTCTAACGGCCCAAAACACGTTTTACTGTCAGAAATTTGAGAATTTTTAAATAAGGACCATGAATCAACTAATCAAGAGATAAGTATTTTTCATAAATGGGGTATGACGTGTGCTACTGATATCTATTATAACTATTTTAATTGCACAGACTAAGTTAATCTCACCACATTTCTGGTTTAAATAATAAAATATCCACCATTTTTGTTTTACTTTTACATTTTTTAATGAATTATTAATTCATTAATTTTATAACACGGTTTGCATAATGCCACGTACGCAGTTTTATTAATTTATCAAAAATGTAGGTTGGCTAGTAGAATTTTTTATTTAAAATGTTATAAATCTTTTTGAATAGGCTTCAAAATGTTAATGACAACCCTTTTATATCATCTAATATTCAATGGGAGAAGTTCCGCTAGATTCAAAATAATGTTTTAAGATTTATACATAAATAATTATACATTCATGCATAAATGATCAACTAGAAAAATTAGATTAAAATCCATATCAATGAATTCATTAAAACATTAATAATATTATTATCATAAATTTTAATATTTAAATTAATATTGGGATTTAGTTTGAAAATAAGAAATCCTTACTAATTTTAAAATTAAAATTAAAATACTTAAATTAACTTAAAAAATTTAAGTTTAAAAATGACAATGTGAAATTTTAATATAATATAATATATAAAATATAAATAAATGTTAACTCGAATGTCCATTAAGTGCCATTTAACATTGTTATTATATATAAACAAAGTTAAGTCTTCCAAAACAACTCAGAAAACTTAATTTAAATATAGAAATTTAAGGGTCCATCCTAAGTCTTAAAGTGATTACCATTTAAAGACGATTTATACGTGCCTTCACTTTCTAGAAGATTTTCACCACTGTGAAGTCACACAGTATAATTAACTTTTATAATCAATTTTAAATAAGCTTAAATTGACATTGACTTTCGAGAGTCAAAATATGTCTTTTTCTTGCGGTGTGTTTTATTATCGTACATTTAAATAAGATTTTTAAAATATATTAATATAAATAATCAAGATTATTAATTTTATTTATTTTATATTAAAAACTTAATATAATTGAAAAGCCTACAATTAAAATTTATACTTATTTTATTTTAAAATAAATTTAATAAATTTAAATTAATATCGTAAGGATAAAAAGGTTAAATGTAACCTTCCCCGCGAGGGCGCATCTGAACGGCTTTTAAGATGACAAGAGACTTATAATAAAATAATTAAAATTAAATTATATAATATTTAATTTAAAAATAAAACGATCCACTGTATTTTTAAGTTTGAAATTGCATCGATGGAAAAAATCATTACAAGATCAATATTATTTGTGATGTGTGACATATTTTAAATAGTATAAATGGCATATGAACCAATAATAACACCATTTAAATGTTTAAAACAATAACACCATTTTGACGTTATTTAAACTGTAATTGGTATTTTAAATTTATTTTATCGTTTTTAAATTCTTTTAAACGTCACACCGCTTTCAAATAAATTTGAAAAGGTTTGCCCAACGGCAGGTTAAGGCCACTCAACTCATGTATCCCATGGTTACCCGGAACCAAACCCTTCCACACTGACATTTCCTGCTAATCCAGAACCAACTATAACCACCGTATTAACAATGTACTTCTCCTCCATAGCAAACTCTCCATATCTTACCCGCGACCCAATAAATACCCTATCTTTGCTCTTCTCCGCAGCAAACTCCACCACAGTCGACCGTCACGTGTAAGCTCCATCTCGACGTCCTCTCCGTTGCCCACTACCGTTGCCCTTCTCCGGAAAGGCTACCAAAAGGGTAAAGGGCTCCTCCTCACCTCCGAGGTGCATGGGGACGATCGAGCCTCCCCGAACGTGAACGTTCGTGGAACTCAATAGAGCCGGAAGAGGGCGTGTGGAGCCGTGTGACGTAATCACTCTGGAGTGATTGCTGAAGTCGTACCACGTACCCTCTGGAAAATACGCTTTGGCACCTGCAATGAACAAGTTAATATATATATATATATTTATATATATATATATATATATATATATATATATATATAAACAGAAAGACAAACCTTTGTATAACAGAGTCACCGAGCATGAACTGGGAATCGATTCCCGAGTCCTCGGGAAACACGGGTCTGGCAATGGGCCAACCCGAGAATGGGCAGAGTACACAAGAGTGTAGAGATAAGGAAGCAACCTGTAGCGGATCGAGAGTACGTTCCGCCACGGATGCCCAATATACAGCTGGTGAGGGAGGGCGTGGATGTCGTTGTGGTTTCTGGAAAACGGGTAGAACGCACCGAGCTGTATCCAGCGGTTGCAGAGCTCCTCAGTTGTATTCCCGAGAAACCCGCAGATATCCGCGCCAACCACCATGGGGATTCCCACCATTCCGAGTTCAAAATACTCACTATAGAGTACCTGAGGTCCTCCCACGTAGCACCGTTATCGCCGCTCCAGTGGGCGGTATACCGCCCAGAGCCGATGAAAGTCGACCTGGAGAGCAGAAACGGCCGCTTTCCGGTCGTCTCCTTGAAGGCTGTGTTTGTTACTGTGGCCTCCGCAAGCCCGTACAGATTGTGTGCGTCGTACTCGAGGACTCCCCCGTAACTGTTTTCCATCCAATGGGATGCTTAACCCCGTTGTTGTTTTATAACAAAAGGTGGGTTTTCCCACTGGGAACTCGCATTAACCGAGCACACCAAGCAGCAGTCCGTCGTGAAACAGTCAGTTTGGTTCCCCACCACACACGCGGTACCGGAGCAGAAATTTGAAGCCTCGTTTATGTCGATCCATAGCCCGTCGAACGGGATGATACCGTGGAAATCCAATATCTCCCTCGTCCAATACGAGCTAGTCTTCGGGTTGAGGAAGTCAGGGAAATGTACTGGTCCCGGCCATACCTGACCCATGTATGGCTTCCCGTACATGTCCTTGATGAATATATCTACCTTCTTCCCTCGTTCATATGCTATGTAGTTTTCCTCCACTTTGATACCTATAGAGAAACGTATGTGTGCGCATGCGTGTGTGTGTGAGAGAGAGAACTCACCTGGATCGATTATTATTACGTATTTCTGCTGGTTAGAGTGGAGCCCTCCACAAAGGACTGCAACTTGTCCTTTGGGAAGTTAACTGGGTCCAAGGTGAAGTCCTTATAAGAGTCCATATAATTGATGTCTGTCCACATCACTTCGAGTGGTATACGTGCTAATGTATAGTTTGTAACCACGGACTGCAGCTCCTCCACGTTCTTGAAACCGTATTTGCACTGGTGAAAACTTGTCAATATAATATGTATATATTGTGTGTGGTGCACACACATGCGTATAAGTGACTTGCCTAACGACCAGTAAGGCATGGGTGCAGGTTTTCCAACGAGGTCCGTAAGCTGCTCGACTACTGATAACGGTGTGGGTCCAGCAAAGAAGTAAAAGTCGAAGACGCCACCGAGGACTTTGTATGTTAAGGTGTCCGGTCCATATTCGATATCCATACCGTTACTGTTGAGTACAAGAACTCCATGTGAATACCCTTTATATGTAAGATTAGTACTCGCACACACGCACGCACGCACACACCTTTACGCACGTCCATGTAGAAGGGACGTCCGTAGTCTGTGCGGAAGTGTCCGATGTCCATAACGAGTAGGTGGCCTTCCGGAGCAGTGTAAACCCTCCTTTTCTGGTGCTCTCCCGGAGTCCGTACAGTCGTGCATATCTCGGAACTGTTGTGGATATCTCGAGGTACTGGTCCTTGAAGGTGAGTCCTTTACCGGAACTGAATACGGCGTCGCCGGTGGACGTTCTAACGATATACAAACTGTAAAGTCCGGAGAGAGGAGTTGTCCGGCCTTGTCGGCCGCGGGACGAGTGTTTCCCATCTTGGCAGTCTCAAATCTGTTATGTGGCTCTCACACTGTCGCTCGATTCGTAACTATGGAGAAGAGGAAATGGGAATCACGCACGCACACGTACCGTACAGTGAGCTTGAGATTCTGTATATCGGGCCCGTAAGTGTTGGAGGGTGTACGGATCTCGAGATGTGCAACAATGTCCCCGTGATTTTCTGTGATAGATTTGAGCTTGTATCCTTCAAACTATAGACACTTACAAATAATAATTGGAGCACTAGCACAACCTTGAGAAAAGCTGAATATTTGGCCATAACACTGTGTATATATTTAATTATCTCCTTTAATTATCTCGACAGACAATAAGATAAACGTCACGGAGTGCTCTCTCTCTTATCACTGTCACAAATATATATATATACATATAGATAATGTTGACTTAGGGGGTATATACTATCCATTGTAAGGGTATATACCAGAATTCAAACAGTATAATCCCAGGCGGCCAAAGAAAAACCTAAAACAGAGGTTTAGGGTTTCAGTGTGGGGCGAAGAAGGGAAAAAACAGGTTAGATAGGTTTTACCATCTCGCCAAGGAGCAGGGATACAGATCGCGAGCGTCATTCAAGCTTGTGCAGCTGGATCGCAAGTACAGATTTCTCGCAATCTCTTATAGATTTGTGTGCTGCTCCTGGAGGATGGATGCAGGTATGTATTTCATACTTACTATTTACTGTTTTATTCAAGATAAGTATTGTATATATACACACATTTGTACATATATGAATGTATGATAAGAAATATTTATACTATGTACTTACTTTTTAATGCTACTGGAATCGGTATATACGCATTATGTAGTAGAGCTGAGTTTTATCTTAAGTATACTCCAGAAATTGCATACATGTCCATACGCACATATGTACGGTAATGCTCTTATTTATTTGAAATGTACAGCAAGTATACTTAATTATTTTAAAATGTCTACTTATGTTGTTCTAGTCATATTAGTTCGAAATATTAACTGTAAACGAGTATACCAGTGCAGTAAGTGACATGTATATAATGAAATTATTTTAACTCTCTTATTAAATATTGAGCTGTACTTAAATTGTCGTATTTAAGTCGTAGTAATAAACATAAATATTATTATACTCCAGAAGTTGTAGGTTTAAAAGATATAGATTCTGTGGATTAATTTAAAATGTATATTTGTTATATACAGGTAGCTGTGAAGAGCATGCCGGTGGGAGCTGTGGTTATTGGGGTAGATCTGGTCCCAATACGACCTATTCGTGGTGCACTAACACTACAGGAAGATATTACAACTCCTCATGGACACTCGCTTGTTGACGTTGTTCTTCACGACGGTTCTCCAAATGTGGGAGGTGCATGGTTCCAAGAATCTATGACACAAGCTGCCCTCGTTCTGGACTCCCTCAAATTGACTACGAAGTTCTTAGCACCAAAAGGAACATTTGTAACTAAGGTACACATTCTCTCTCCTCTCATATACGCACACAACTAGAGTAACGCACACAAAGTTCTTGCACCTGTATTTATTGTACCATACATATGTAATGTTGCATGTAATTCTGTGGTAGGTCTTTCGTTCTGAAGATTACAAATCTTTGAAATATGTAATATGGCTATTACATACGTTTATGTATATACTTGTGGGCACATCAATATACTGCTGTTTTGGCAGCTGTTTGACAAGGTTGAAACTACGAAGCCATCAGCGAGTCGAACAACTTCTGCTGAAATATACGTTGTTTGTCAAAAGTGTAAGGGACCTGGATATATTGAACCGCAACTTCTGGATTATAGACAGTTGTTTAAAGAGATCCCAAGGTAAGTTCGCTATGTAATTTCAGCTATATATTATGAGAGTTCTATTTACATATTGAACTAAGTTTTATTTTATATCTTATCAGGTTGTTGACATTCTTCGAGGAACGAAGCAAAAGCATCACCGCGATGGGTGAGTGAGAATATAAAATAGTAATTTTATACCAGTTATATGACTCGCGATGGGTTATAAAATTGTAATTACATGACTTTAATGATAATATTAATCATTTATTTGCATACTTTTATAATATCATTCATATATTACAGGTACGATGATCCAAATACAACTTTTCGGAAACCATACGAAGCAGCAGAATTTATATGGTCCGATAAGCCTCTAGACTTGCTTGGAACCATAACCTCCATTACCTTTGATGACGCTAATAGCACTCCCATAAAAGAGCATAAAGAAACAACTGATGAGGTATGATACATTTGTATACTTACGTATATCTCTGTGTGTGTGTGTGTGCGCGCTCGTGCGCGTGCTTTATGCTTATTCGTATATCTTGTGTTTGTATAGATACAAGCCTTATGTGAAGATCTTCACGTCATTGGAAAAAAGGAGTTCAAGCAAATACTGAAGTATGTAATCTCATCCATCTTATACATCACATACATGTATATATAAGATACATATATCCGTACACACTCATGGATATTTTATTGTGCATATATAGATGGAAACACGTATACATTCATAACATTTATATGGATCAAACACCATGTATACACACTTGTACTGAGTTTTAATGTTTTTAGGTGGCGTTTAAACGTTAGAAAAGCACTATCTACAGATAATAAACCAGAGAATAAAGCTGCTAAAGCTGCAAAGGCAGAAGATGATGAAGACATGCTTGAAAAAATGGAGGAACTTAAGTCTATGATGGATTCTAAGAATAAGCAGGCCAAGAAAAAGGAGTCAAAACGAAAGCAGGTCCGTATATATTTACACCAATATTTGTGTCCCTTGCGGAATCGAACCAGCACATAATATACATAAGCATGAATAACATTGATATTTATATGTATGTGATATACGTGACTTATGAATTATTTTTTTTAAGCTTAAAACGCGGACAAGAACAAGAATGCAAGTTGACGTTACCGGGGAACAATACGGCGATTTTGAGTTTTTTTCGCTTGCTTCTATCAAGGCTTGTGTGCGTGCGTGCGTGCGTTTATGTGATGATATTTAATTGTACGGTCTCTTATGTATGCATATAGGTAAATGGATATGCATGTGCATCACAGGCGGTTTGTAATCCGTAGTTATATATGGAAGTACATGGAGTGGTGATGTGTTAAACAACTGGCTTAGGCCTCTCCTTGTAGTGCATGATGTGGTGTATATAATGTCTATGTATATGTTATGAAGAATGATATGGTATGATCAGGCTAAAAATACGTTGGACCGAGTTGAACAAGATGCTGCAAAATCTGACGACGAGCATGAGAGTGCAAATCCTCAATGGTGCAAAGCCTTCTAAAGATGAAGATGAAAGTGATTTGGATGCTGAGCGTGAGAGGTGGGCGTATGTTTGTGTATACATAAGTACCATTAAATATATCGTGTATATCTAATGTATGTATCATACTTATTATGAGGTACATGTATGTGTCTATGTGCATTTGTATGGTCAGATGATTTAACATCATAAGTATTATACGACATATATATACATTCAATGGACAAACACCCATGCATATGATCCATGGCACGTGCATCCGTACTTTGTATCTGTCTAAATATGTATATAATGTACGCGTGAGGTAGTTTATAGACATCACCTTGAACATGTTTACATGTATATAGGCTATACTTTGTAAATATGATTTTTTGCAGGTATAATGCGGAATTGGAGTCATTTCTGGACCGGGCATACGATCGTTATAGGAGTAAACGAGAAGGAAGTACTGCACGTCGCAAGCGTGCTAGGATGGGTGACTCGGAGAATGATAAGCTTTTGGAGGTAGATATTCACACATAGACACACACAAACACACACACACACATGTGTGTGTGTGTGTGTACTTCCATAATATGCTTGTGTGTATGTATAGTAACTACTAAGTTATTGTTTTGAAGGAGGAAACGGATGATATAATGGAGGAGGATTCAAGGGACGACGAACAACGTGAAGAGGAGGAACCAAATCGTCTTCTTGTCTCCGTTCCTAAACATAACTACAGAACAGATTGCACAACAATGGTTTAGTCAGGGTATTTTCCAAGGATTAAATGAACCACAGGAAACTGAGGATGAGATTAAAGGCTCGCAAGGTATGGTTACTGGTTACTGGTTATGTCTCAGCATATATCCATGTTTGTGTACGTACAATATACACATATCATGATGCACACACATACTCGTTTAGACATCGTCTTATGAAATACTTATGCAGGCCAAAACCAATCAGGAGCACAGGACGTTGACAATGATGAGGAGATTAAAAACTTAAAGGGTATGCATGTGTGTGTAGTGATTGATGTACATTTGTGTGTATAAACAATATAGATATTTGACCCTCTTTAACTTATGCTAGAGCTCATATTTTGTGCTCGTACTTAGTATACTAGTGATGCTAAAGTGTCTCTCTCTCTCTCTCTCTCACACACACCACCACACACACACAACACAGATATATATATAGTTCAAGCATATAATAAAGGTAACCTTATAATGGTATTATAATTATAGTAATATAGTTTAGATTTATTATAATTACTTAATAATTAATGTAAATTATAAACAGGATGATGGAGAAGGTGTATAAGAAGGCCGCAGCCAGTATAAAGAAGCCCAAACGTGAGGTCGTAGTTGCAAAGAAGGGCGTGAGAGTGAAGAGTGCTGGGAAAGGCAAAGTGCTTGTGGACCGTCGGATGAAGAAAGATGCTCGATCAAGGGGTAGTGGTAAACCCGGTAAGGTGGTAAACCTGGTGGTAAAACTGGTGGTAAACCTGGAAAGGGCAGGAAGCCGGGTAAGAACTGACGGTTTTACTAATTATAATAATTAATTATAATATATATTTATTTTTTCTTATTTAATTTTATATATAAAGTCAATAATGTACATGTATATATTCTTTATATAGACTATTTACATATGTTTTCAAGGTGTGGCTGTAAACCTGGAAGGATGGTTTTCCATATTATTATAATTATATATATAATTTATATATAACAAAAAAGGTGTATACACGTGATAATAAATGACATAGCTACATTTTTAATAAAGACACATTTTGTCTAATTCAATAATTTTTAATAAGATTTATAAAATGTAAAAATTATAAAGAGTTAAGCAGAGTTACCTTTATTAAGATGGAACGTAATCTAACTCTTTATATATAACAAAATTATGAAAGCAATGTGCCTTATTATAAAAAATTATTAAAATGAAACTGATTATTTAAGGAATATATAATATTAAAAATTACTATTAATCTTGTAAATAACTATACATGGTTAAAGGACAGTGTTTTGAAGTAAATATTATAATTTCTGAATATGATATATGGATGTATATATGTGAGCTATGAATATTGTCGTATAGAATTTATTATTTAGAAATACAAAACTAAGATATAATTAAATTATTTGAAATACTGTGTTTATACTTAAATAGTCTTGATCGATAATATTAATTATAAAAGGATTTTTTATATTTTATAAATAGATTAAACTCAAACTGTAAAGTAGCATACCGTATATAATATAATAACTTCATATAATATTTAAAAATGATTAATATAAAATTTAACTAAGAAATGATTATTATTAGTTATTTATTTAAAGTTAGTATTTTATTCATTTAAAGTAGAATAGAATGATATAATCTATAGAATGAAACAAAATAAATCTAATTTATAAATAAGAAAATGTTAGTAATTATTATAGTATTGTAAATAACTATAATATACATGTTAAAAGGAAAGTTTTTGAAGTTAAATACTATGACTTTTGAATATGATATTATATGGGATTCATTGATAATATGAGAAAACAACAACGAAAAAGAAGATAAAACTAAATTAAGAAGAAAAGGATGAAATATGCGATTTGCACTAATAAAAAGGACTTATTACTGTAGTCATAGATATATGTTAACTAGTGTTAAATAAGTTAATTTTATTATGTTCAGCATGCATGCGTTGTGCTGGCCTAACCTGTATATGAACATACATTTAAGTATATACATAGTACCAATAAATTAAACCCGATCATTATATACATAATAAACTTGTACCATTAAACCCGATGACGCGCCAAAGACTTAACTTAATCGTACATGTTTATATTAGAAAGTACCCGATTTAATGTCTTTTTTTTGTTTTTATTTTATTACAAAACTAGGTCTTCCATAATCATTATAAAAAGAAAGATTCACTTTGGCATATTTTATAAACAATTTCACATTATATTTAAATTTTAGGTCTCACCATTGCTACTGATGATCGTGTTGAGCATCTCCGACAGGTCCATGAAGAAGTGCAGCATCATCTTCAACGCGTTCGGGATTTGCAACGACAAGCTGCTGATCGTTCCCGTTCCTCTCCTACGGGTTCGGGATTTGCAACGACAAGCTGCTGATCGTTCCCGTTCCTCTCCTACGCGTTCGGGATTTGCAACTTCCTAGTATATACTTAAATGTATGTTCATATACAGGTTAGGCCAGCACAACGCATGCATGCTGGCCTAACCTGTATATGAACATACATTTAAGTATATACATAGTCGGCTTGTACCAATAAATTAAACCCGATCATTATATACATAATAAACTTGTACCATTAAACCCGATGACGCGCCAAAGACTTAACTTAATCGTACATGTTTATATAGAAAGTACCCGATTTAATGTCTTTTTTTTGTTTTTATATTTTATTACAAAACTAGGTCTTCCATAATCATTATAAAAAGAAAGATTCACTTTGGCATATTTATAAACAATTTCACATTATATTTAAATTTTAGGTCTCACCATTGCTACTGATGATCGTGTTGAGCATCTCCGACAGGTCCATGAAGAAGTGCAGCATCATCTTCAACGCGTTCGGGATTTGCAACGACAAGCTGCTGATCGTTCCGTTCCTCTCCTACGGGTTCGGGATTTGCAACTTCGGGATTGCAACGACAAGCAACTTCGGATTTGCAACGACAAGCTGTGAATTTACGCGTTCGGGATTTGCAACGACAAGCTGCTGAATTCACAATTGGTTATTTTTGCCTTTCACGGGACTTGAACCCGAGACCTTTTGGCTAACACACACATGTGTTAACCAACTGTCCGTATGATCCTGGATGCTGAACTACACCATCAACAGCAAGGCGTATATTCATATGCATGTTCCAACCAATTGTGGACCACACATTCCAGACCAGTTGTGGATCACACATTCCAGACCAGTTGTGGACCATACAATCCTCAGGACCTCAGATATATAAACAGGGTTCCAGTTCCAGGTTTCTCAGAATCATTCAACACCAGTCTTCGGCCTTGTGTTTCATTTTGTATTCATTTCTTTTTTGAATACATCTCCTCATTTCAAGGTTCCACCCTTGTTCTAAAGGTTTTGCCCTTTGCACAAGGTCGTGACACATAATATAAAAGGAGAAAAAAATCCGATAATGAAGCACCGGAGGGGACGTCAAATACTTTCGTAGCTTACAAAAAGAATCTTCACAATCGTCAGTCCACACAAAAGGAACATCCTCATGCAACAAAGCTCGCAAAGGAGCATTGACATCAGCCAAACGAGGTATAAAACGTCCTAAATATGTGACCTTACCAAGAAATCGTCGTAAAGACCGTACATCTGTTGGACGAGGAAATTTCGCCACAGCCTCCACCTTGGATGGATCCACACGTAACCCCTCACGAGAAACCATGTACCCCAAATACGTAGTTTCAACTGTGCCAAAAACACACTTGGGCTTCTTCAACTTGAGCCCATACTCCCGTAAACGATCAAACACACGAGCTACTTCCTTGAGATGATCTTCCCAAGATCCCTGAGTATGAACCAGAATGTCATCCAAGTACTTTGCAACTGTCTCCAGAAACTCATCATTAAAAACTTCATCCATCATGCGCTGAAATGTGGCAGGAGCAGATACTAAACCAAAAGGCATAACAAGGAACTCATATAAACCAAAAGGAGTTCGGAATGCTGTTTTGGGAATGTCTTCGGGAGCCATAGGAATTTGCCAATAACCTGAAGCAAGATCCAATTTAGTAAACCAACGACTCTTACCCAATTGATCTAACAAATCCTGTGTGTTCGGCAAGGGATAGCTATCTGGTTCTGTAACAGCATTGACGGGACGGTAATCCACCGTGAACCGCTTAGATCCATCAGGTTTATCCACCAAATGGGGCTCGATGCCCATGGACTGAAAGAACGGCGAGCCAGCTTCTTCTCCAGCAACTCTGACACACATTTTCGTATAATGGCCAATTCTTTTGGAGATCGCCTTCGAACAGCAGCTTTAGAAGGTAAAGCGTCCCCTGTTCGAATGTGGTGTTGTGTTCGAACCTTAGCAGTGGGGGTGATATCTGTAGAGAAAAGATCTGAATATTTCTTCAATAATTGTTGTACCTGAAACTCTCTCGCTGAGAAGAAGTTGGTTCAGTTGCCACATGTACATTTCCAGAGTTCCTTGACACTGAGGACACCATTGCTGAAACATCTAGCTCATGCATGATGGCACTTGACAAAATTGCTCCACATCGCTTGAGAGGGAGTTTATCCAAAAGAAAAGGTGAATGACCTGGAAGTATTAACCGTCGAGGCCCAAATTGGCAACTTGCCTTACATGCATCCAACCAAGTACACCCAAGATAATATCAAAAATCTGGTGTGAGAATACATGGAGTTGCAACTCGTCTGCATAAGTCCCAAACTGCAAAGGTACTTGAGCAAGTGTAGACGAAGCAGCTCGAGTACATCCATCGCCATACAACACATGTAAAGCTTCCTTGCTTGGCACGTTGTCAAAGCACAACGTGTAACCAGCAGAAATCGAAGAAATACTAGAACCTGTATCAATAAGAATAGTTACAGGGGTACCATGATATGTAAATTGTAGTGTAAATGGAGATAACCCTTTATGAGGAGTTCGCGAAGCTTGAGGTGAAAAAGAAAGAAAAGATGAAGGACTAGGAGATGAAGGAAAGGTGTTAGGTGCCTTCATACCCAACACACCTACTCGTTTCCCGCCTCCACAGGAGCAACATCCACAACAGTAATCAAGTTGATTCTGACTTGGGACGCCAACCTGGATATGGTGGTCGCCAATCGGGAAACCGCCGACAATGTTGGTAAGTGTGACCAAGTACACCACAAGCCCAACAAGACAATCGTCGTCGTCCTTGTCCTTGACCACGACCACACCACGACACCATTAATGCGAGCAGCTTCTACCTCCATAGGCACAGGACCAGCAGGAGCATTGAAAGTTGGAGGAGTGATGGCCTCTGGAATGGGTAATTGTACTCTTGGAGCCGCTTCAAAACGTTGTGCACGAGTGAAAGCCTCTTCCAAAGTGACACCCAGTGCCCGAACATAACCAACAAGATCCGGTCGAAGAGCAGGCCATAACATTCCTAATTTGCTACGCTCGGACATGGTGGGATCATCAAGAGATCACGAAACTTTATAGCAAACTGCATGACAGATTCATTTGGTGCTTGCTTCAAACTATGAAGTTGTTGAAACGCATCGTCAGAATCTTCTGCTTTCCCAAAAGCCAATTTAAATTCCGCTTGAAGGGTGAACCAATATTGCTCATCTGTGAGTAAACCTGTTGGTGGTGGACGACTATTATACCATTGGAGAGCAACATCTAAAAGACAAGTTGGAAACTCGCGAAGGCAATGTGTAGCTGTCCACCCATGATATGTGGCAATATTGATGAAATGAGCCAACCAATGGTGAACATCTGCACCCGCACCTCGAAAAGGTTGAGGTCGTACACGTGGGTTTGATTGAGGAGTAGGAGCTAGAACTGGAACTTGCAAGTTGAAGCTGTTCATGCTGATGCGAATTAGTTGTTCCAAAAGTTGTTGCTCCATAAGAATCGTATAATGTCAAGCCACGATCCAGGAATAAGGAAGTGAGCAAGATTCCGAGAATAAGGAAGCTTGACTCAGAAGCAGAACAGGGAGCATGACAGGAACTAGGAACCAGGAACAAGACAAGAGCAGGAGGCAAGGAGCAAGACAAGACAAGATTAATCATAGAAAGACTGATGTTGATAGTAATTGATTGTACAACAATTAGGTCGGAGCTTTTATACTCACAACTCCAAGCTAATCTGGTCATGAGTCTAATATGGTCATAAGCTAAAATAGTGACCCTTATCCTCTAGGCATATCCTATAGGCATATCCTGTAGGAATATCCTGCAGGCATATCCTGTAAGTAATACATCTTATAGGCATATCCTGTAGGAATATCCTGTAAGAATATCATGCATGCATATCCTGCAAGCATATTCTGTAGGTATATCCTATAGGCATATCCTGTAACCCGTATCCTGTATCCTGCATCTTGTAGCAGGTCGTGACAGCACCTCCTCCCTAAGGACGAGTTCCACGAATCTTGGGACTTGGTTTAGTAGGATAATGCTGATGGAAAGCAACAACTTTGAAAGAAGCATGGAATAAGTTGGATGCAGGTTCCTAAGTGCGATCGGTAGGCAAATAGCCTTTCCAATCCACCAAGTATTGAAGTTGGCGGCGAGATGAAGACGAGAATCAAGGATGGCTACAACTTCATACTCAGGTTCATTGTCAATGACCACAGGAGGGGGAGGAGAAGAAGCACGACCAGGAAGAGAAGAGGGATGATATGGCTCCAACAAAGAGGTGTGAAACATAGGATGAAGTTCACCATAAATGGTGTTATAGGATTGACCTCAGCCACAATCCTGAAAGGCCCAATCATTGAAAATTCAACTTAGAAGAAGGCCTGTTGATGCGAATATGCCGACGAAGAAGCCACACGAGATCACCAATCTTGTATGCAGGTGCCGGTTGACAATAAGCATCAACGTGATGCTTGTACCATTCCTATGCCTGCTGAAGATGAACCCGGAGATCCTCATGTACCTGATGAAGATGTTGGAGACGATCCTGTACTGTAGGAGCCGATCCTGTACTGTAGGAGCAGAAGAAGGAGAAGCAAGAGGAGCAAAGTCAAAACGTGGATGGTAGCCTGTAGATGCGTGAACGGAGTTGTTGTAGGCAAACTCCGCCATTGGAAGAAGGTCCAACCAGTTGTCCTGTTGGAAACTGATGAAGCAGCGAAGATATTGCTCCAAGGTCTGAATCGTGCGTTCTGACTACCCATCAATTTATGGATGGTATTCTGAAGAAAGGTCCGCTTTAACCTGTAAACTCTGAAGAAGTTCTCGCCAAAACTTGAACATGAATTGTGGGCTCGATCAGAAACAATGCTCTCAGGAAGACCATGGTGTCGAATACTTCGCGGATCACCAACTCAGCGTTGTCTGGCCTGTAGCAGTCTTGTGACATGGTAGGAAATGAGCCTGTTTGGTGAAACGGTCAACCACCACAAGAACTGCATCAAATCCACGAGAAGGAGGAAGATCTGTGAGGAAATCCATAGAAATGGATCTCCAAGGAGCAAAGGAACAGGAAGAGGACGAAGAAGACCAGAGGGCACGTGATGAGGCATCTTCGACCTATTGCAGGTGTCACAACTCCGTACAAACTTGTCCACAAAACCTCGCAACCCAGGCCACCAATAGTTGCGAGTCACCAACTCAATGTCTTGGCCACACCAAAATGTCCTGTAGCCGGGGTATCATGACAATCCTGTACCACACGAGTCCTGCAAACACCAACAGGAACGTACAGAGACCTTCCCGGTACAGGAGTCCGTCCTGTATGGCAAAACAACTTGTAGTCTGTACGGGAACTGGAGGAAGAGGAACTTGCGATGTCAGACTAATGTGTGAAAACACATTCCTTGCCAAGTCGTCTGTAGCCAACTGCAAACGGATGTCCTGTAGGAGTGTGGAATCTGCTGGAGCCTGATGAACTTGTAGTGCTGCAAGCCGAAGTCGATCAGGACCCAACAACACTTGCTTTTGACAGTCATATGCAGGATCGCCCGGGGTCGGTGCAAGGTAAGAGCGCCTAGACAATGCATCCGCCTTGCCATTTGAAAACCAGGCCTGTAGATGATGACGAAATCAAAACGTGATAGGAACTCCGCCCACCTAGCCTGTCGCCGACTGAGAACTCGAGCCGTTTGAAAATACTCCAGGTTCTTGTGATCCGTAAGAACTTGTACAGGATGCGCAGCACCTTCCAGGAAATGCCGCCACTCCTCGAACGAATCCACAATGGCCTTGAGTTCCTTGTCATGAATTGTAATTGATCTCCGCCGAAAGGAACTTACGAGAGTGAAAAGCTACAGGATGAAGCAACTTGTCTTCTCCAACTTGTGATAGAACAGATCCTACTGCAAAATCCGAGGCATCTGCTTCAACGAAGAAGGGACGAGAAGGATCAGGATGTGCTAAAATCGGAGCTGTCGTGAAGGCGTCCTTGAGTGTTGTGAATGCATGTTCCGCCTTGTCGACCAAGAGAACACTCCTGTGCGCTTGGTGAGTTCCGTGAGTGGAAGTACACACTTGGAGAAGTCCTGTATGAAACGCCTGTAGAAGTTTGCAAAGCCAAGGAAACATTGTACATCTCGTACAGACTTGGGCCTCTCCCACTCCGCATAGTCTTCACCTTGTGCATGTCCATGGAAACGCCAGCAAGGAAGACGATGTAGCCCAAGAACTCCACAGTATCCCTGTCGAAGAAACACTTCTCCAACTTCGCATACAGGCCATGCTCGCGAAGCCTCTGTAGACTAGTCGTACATGCTTGTCATGAGCCGCCTGGTCCTTGGAGAAAATCAAAATGTCATCGAGGTAGATTACCACAAACTGGTCCAAGAAGTCACGAAAGATGTCGTTCACCATGTGTTGGAACACGGCTGGGCATTGGTAAGTCCGAAAGGCATCACCGTGTACTCGAAGTGTCCATACCTTGTACGAAAGGCAGTCTTCCACTCATCGCCTGGACGAATCCGTACAAGATTGTAAGCCCCTCGTAAGTCGATCTTCGTGAACACCTTTGCTCCTTGCAGCCGATCGAGAAGTTTGGGATCAATAAACGGGTACCGTTCCGAATGGTGACTTGATTCAAACCTCTGTAGTCCACAACCAAACGTAAACTCCCATCTTTTTCTTGACAAAGAAGATAGGTGCTCCTGCAGGGGACTTTGAGTGACGAATGAAGCGGATGCCAAGTTTTCCTCGATGTACTGAAAAGAACCTCCAATTCTGTAGGTGACAGTGCATAAATCGGTCGAACGGTGGAGTCTTTCCTTCCACAAGATTGATAGGACAGTCGTAGACCTGTGAACAGAAGAACTGCAGCCTTGTGCTTGTCAAAAACGTTTGAAAGGAGTGATACTTGGATGGTAGGGAAGAAGGAGGAGAAGAAGAAGGAACAGGAAAGGAGATTGAAAAAAGGGGAGTCGATACAGAAAGGTAAAAGAGGACGTAGGAGTTACTTGGAAGGCAAAAAGATGAAAAGGAGCAGGATCAGTGGCAAGTTCATGCATGGTAGTGGTAAGAACTCGGAGAGGAGAAGGAGGGAGCTGTGATTGAAAAAGAGGAAGGATCTTGGGGGGTGGAACAGAAAGAAGAGTAATGAAAAGAGGCAGGATTGGGAGAAACATGTGTGGATGTTGACAAGTGTACAGGATTGGAAGAATCCTGTACAGAAGTCCGTGGATGCACAGGAGTGAGGAGAGCCTGTGAGTGTGCTGACGAACCAATAGGAGGTGGATCCTGTTGAGGAGGAACCTTCGACACTGATACAGGATTGGAAGAACCCTATACAGGAATCCGCAACTTACAGGAGTGGAGAAGCCTGCGGATGTGCTGAGGAACTGACATGAGGTGAATCCTGTCGAGGAGGAGTCTTCAACACTGATACAGGAACAGCACGGTCAATCCTGTAGCTTGTACTGCCTCAGACACTAAGGATGTATCCTGCACACAGGAAGGTACAGGATTGATCCTGGTTGCCGGAGAGGAAAACGTGAGCGTCCTAGACCTCCAGTCGATCTGAGGATTTGCAACAACGAACATGGCATGCCCAAAATGATGGGAGTCGACGAGTCTTGATCAAGTTGAAGAAATCGAACAGTTGAATGCGCCATGATGCAAGAGAGAGGTTTGGTAGCATGGGTAACTGCCAAAAGCAATCAGACGACCATTGGCCACCTCTACAGGAACTGCATGCTTCAACTTCACTACCGGAATGCCATGTTGAGTTGCAAAAGTGTCATCCATGAAGCATGCATTTGCACCAGTGTCTAACAGGGCAAACTCCTTGAGCTCTCGATTATTGAGATGAATGTGTATAGGAAACTTGAGTGATGGAATGGTATGAGTAGCACCAATGGAGCCTGCACCTACGTCCAACTTCGTGGCTCCTAGACGAAGTGAACATTGAAGTTTTCCGACTGAACTTCAGCTTCAACTTCACGCGTCTTGAACTTCCTAGCTTTAATAGGACATTCCACCGCCTTGTGTCCTGCTTCACCACAATACAAACATAGATTCTCACTGCGGCAACGTTGCTTCTCAGCAGCGAAAAGTGAGCCACGCTTGTATTTTCTCAACCTCCATAGGAAACTACTCCAGAAGGTGTCGCAGGAGTATGTACCACAGCTGCAGGATTGGTTTGTAGGAACTGCTAACGGGATTTTTCCTAACGACGCTCGAATAAGCGGTTGTCGCAGCAAACGGCATGTTGCATGATTTCCGCTAATGTTTAGGCATCCGGTAACGTAAGGAGAAGGTCCTTCACGTCATCCCTCAACTTAAAACGGAAGTGTTTAATCAATGTAGTTTCGTCCCATGGAATGTTCGTGCAAAGTTGCTGAAATTCAGATGCATAGCAGAAGCTGGTCGAAATCCTTGTGTGAGCTTTTGTAACTTTGTGCATGCGAAACGGTATTTATCGGGATCTCCAAAGCAAGATTCAAAGGCAGCCACGAAACCTTCAAAGTCTTCCATCAATTGGTCGTCACGCTCCAGCAAAAGGACAACCCAAGCCCGTGGAGATTCAACTAGTAGGGATGCCAAAAGGCCAACCTTTTATGCATCAGTCGAGTAGTGACGTGGTTGCATGTGGATCAAAGGCCTAATTTGATTTAGGAACCCTTGAAAATCGGCACAATTGCCATTGAACTTTTTCGACATGCTGATCTTCGATTATGAAGAAGTGTTCGATGGAGAGGAAACCATGGATGCTTGAGAGAGAGCCTGCGCAGCAGCCTTGAAGGATGCATCAGCAACTGCATGCGCCACGTTGGTGGAACCTTGCAGATCTGTGACCACTTGGTGCAAAGTGGCCAGCTTATGAAGCAATATTTAGTGCTCACGTTGAAATTGCTCAAAATCGGCCATGATTTATGAAAGAAAAAAAGAGGAAACCGAAGGAGAAGAATTAAGGGAAAAAAATAGCTGAAAATCGGAAAGCTATAAAATCAGTTACTATCAAACTGTCAAGCCACGATCCAGGAATAAGGAAGTAAACAGGATTTTGAGAATAGGAAGCTTGAAGCTCAGAAGCAGGACAAGGAACAGGACAGGGAACAGGACATGAATTAGGAACTAAGAACAAGACAAGAGCAGGAGGCAAGGAGCAAGACAAGACAAGATTGATCATAGAAAGACTGATATTAATAATAACTGATTGTACAACAATTAGGTCGAAACTTTTATACTCACAACTCCAAACTAATTTGATCATGAGTCTAATCTGGTCATGAACTAAAAATAATAACCCTTATTCTCTAGGTATATCCTATAGTATATCTATAGGCATATTCTATAGGAATATTCTACAAGCATATCATGTAGATATATCCTATAGACATATCTTGTAAGTATATTTTATAGGAATATTCTCCAGGCATATCCTATAAGCATATCCTATAACTAGTATCCTGTATCCTCCATGACATATAAAAGGAAAAAAAATAGGAAGGAAAGATTGAAAAGAAATAAAAATAAAAATTAAAAAAAAAAGATAAAAAGAAACTTCTCTCACAAATATCGTGAGCGTCGTTTGAGCTTGTGCAGCTCGATCGCAAATACAGATTTCTCTATACAGAGCAATCTCTTTATAGATTTGTGTGCTGCTCCTGGAGGATGGATGCAGGTATGTATTTCATACTTACTATTTACTGTTTTATTCAAAATAAGTATTGTATATATACACATACATTTGTACATATATGAATGTATGATAAGCATATTTACACTCTGTACTTGTGTAAGGTACTTTTTAATGGTACTGGAATCGGTATATACGCATTATGTAGTAGAGCTGAGTTTTATCTTAAGTATACTCCAGAGCTGTACATTTCAAATAAATAAGAGTATTACCGTACATATGTGCGTATGGACATGTATGCAATTAAGTATTAAAATGTCTACTTATGTTGTTCGTTCGAATATTAACTGTAAACGAGTATACCAGTGCAGTAAGTGATATGTATATAATGAAATTATTTAAACTCTATTGAGCTGTACTTAAATTGTCGTATTTAAGTCGTAGTAATAAACATAATATACTATTATACTCCAGAAGCTGTCGAGGAACGAAGCAAAAGCGTCACCGCGATGGGTTATAAAATAGTAATTTTATACCAGTTACATGACTTTAATGATAATATTAATCATTTATGTGCATACATTTTATAATATCAGGTACAATGATCCAAATACAACTTTTCGGAAACCATGCGAAGCAGCAGAATCTATATGGTCCGATAAGCCTCTAGACTTGCTTGGAACCATAACCTCCATTACCTTTGATGACGCTAATAGCACTCCCATAAAAGAGCATAAAGAAACAACTGATGAGGTATGATACATTTGTATAGTTACGTATATATGTGTGTGTGTGTGTGTGTGTGTGCGCGCTGGCGCGCGTGCTTTATGCTTATTTCCTGATGATGATTTGTGTTTGTATAGATACAAGCCTTATGTGAAGATCTTCGCGTCATTGGAAGAAAGGAGTTCAAGCAAATACTGAAGTATGTAGTCTCATCCATCTTATACATCACATACATGTATATATAAGATATACATGCATACATATATCCGTACACACTCATGGATATTTTATTGTGCATATATAGATGGAAACACGTATACATTCATAACATTTATATGGATCAAACACTGTTTTAATGTTTTTAGGTGGCGTTTAAACGTTAGAAAAAGCACTATCTACAGATAATAAACTAGAGAATGAAGCTGCTAAAGCTGCAAAGGCAGAAGATGATGAAGACATGCTTTAAAAAATGGAGGAACTTAAGTCTATGATGGATTCTAAGAATAAGCAGGTCAATAAAAAGGAGTCAAAATGAAAGCAGAAGGTCCGTATATATTTACACCAATGTTTGTGTCCTTGCGGAATCGAACCAGCACATAATATACATAAGCATGAATAACATTGACACACACATATTTATATGTATGTGATATACGTGACTTATGAATTATAGCTTAAAACGCTGACAAGAACAGGAATGCAAGTTGACGTTACTGGGGAACAATACGGCGATATTGAGTTTTTTTCGCTTGCTTCTATCAAGGTTTGTGTGCGTGCGTGCGTGCGTTTGTGTGATGATATTTAATTGTACGGTCTCTTATGTATGCATATAGGTAAATGGATATGGATGTGCATCACAGGCGGTTTGTAATCCTGTACGCAACGTAGTTATATATGGAAGTACATGGAGTGGTGATGTGTTAAACAACTGGCTTAGGCCTCTCCTTGTAGTGCATGATGTGGTGTATATAATGTCTATGTATATGTTATGAAGAATGATATGGTATGATCAGGCTAAAAATACGTTGGACCGAGTTGAACAAGATGCTGCAATCTGACGACGAGCATGAGAGTGCAAAGCCTTTTAAAGATGAAGATGAAAGTGATTTGGATGCTGAGCGTGAGAGGTGGCGTATGTTTATGTGTATACATAAGTACCATTAAATATTTCTTGTACATCTAATGTATGTATCATATTTATTATGATTACATGTATGTGTCTATGTGCATTTGTATGGTCGGATGATTTAACATCATAAGTATTATACGACATTATATACATTTAATGGACAAACACCCATGCATATGATCCATGGCACGTGCATCCGTACTTTGTATCTGTCTAAATATGTATATAATGTACGCGTGAGGTAGTTTATAGACATCACCTTGAAAATGTATACATGTATATAGGCTATACTTTGTAAATATGATTTTTTGCAGGTATAATGCGGAATTGGAGTCATTTTCTGGACCGGGCATACGATCGTTATAGGAGTAAGCGAGAAGGAAGTACTGCACGTCGCAAGCGTGCTAGGATGGTGACTCGGAGAATGATAAGCTTTTGGAGGTAGATATTCACACATAGACACACACCACACACATGTGTGTGTGTACTTCTATAATATGCTTGTGTGTATGTATAGTAAATACTAAGTTATTGTTTTGAAGGAGGAAACGGATGATATAATGGGGAGGATTCAAGGGACGACGAACAACGTGAAGAGGAGGAAATCCTTTTCTTGTCTCCGTTCCTAAACATAACTACAGAACAGATTGCACAACAATGGTTTAGTCAGGGTATTTTCCATAATGGTTACCAGTATAGTTATCAATTACAGTTTGAGATTGTGTGGTGTGTGTGTGTGAGAGAGAGAGAGAGAGAGAGAGAGACTTTAGCATCACTAGTATACTAAGTACAAGCACAAAATATGAGCTCTAGCATATTGTTTATACACACAAATGTACATCAATCACTATACACACATGCATACCCTTTAAATTTTTAATCTCCTCATCATTGTCAATGTCCTGTGCTCCTGATTGGTTTTGGCCTGCATAATTATTTCATAAGACGATGTCTAAACGAGTATGTGTGTTCATCATGATATGTGTATATTGTACGTACACAAACATGGATATCGATAACTATATATAATTTTAATCTTGATTAATGTATTTATTGCTTCTATTATATATTAATTATACTCTTACAGTTAAAACGCAACAAGTGAAAGAGAGTAACGACAAGAAGAATGAGGAACTACCAAATGATGATTTCGAGATAGTACCAGCAGAAGATTCCGACGAATCTTCATCGGAAGAGGAAAGAATATGACAGTGATACGAAGGTGGAGATTCTAGCATATGCGAAGAATATGCTGAGGAAGAAAACAGAGAGAGGATAGTCGACGATTCGTACGACAGGTACATGTTCAGTGACAAGGGCTTACCGGACGATCAGAAGAAATTGTAAAGGTGCGTACCATGCTTGTATATGCATATATGTATGTGTGTGGAATTTTATTAGTTTATAGATGTGTAGATATCTGTATATCTACGTTTGTGTATATTTCTATATAGTTCTGATCGACATATATCATTGGTTTTAATAGAATATTTCAAATGGTGTTCTATAAATGTATGTGCTCGTGAAACTGTATGAATATTCGTCTTCGTGAGTTAGTAGACACATTTTATATGCACTTAACCACTGCAATTTTTGTTATCTAGTTAACTAACTTCCCTACCTGCGTATTGTATATATAAAAAATACCTTGTGGTAGAGTCATGCATACATACAGACAAGATATATATAGTTATGATATATATCATATCTATATTTATGATACATACGATATGTGTGTATGTTGATTTGTATGTGTGTATAGGTCCTGGCTATGAAAGGCACAGTTCAAGCCATAGATGCAAGGCCAGTGAAGAAAGTGGCAGAAGCAAAGGCACGTGAGAAGAGAGAGTAATGAGAAGAATGAGCAGCAAGAGCAAAGCTGCTGCCATTGCTGACCAACCCGATATCTCTAACAAGTCCAAAAACAGGTGTGTGTGCGTGCGTGTGGGTTTTATATCATATTTGTGTGTATTATATATTAGGAAAATTCTCTAAATATATATGTGTATTATATTAAATTAGTATAAGGATGACTCGTTCTTTAAACTCTTTGAAATATATAGTTATAGTTCTCTCTCTCTCTACAATATATAAAAGTATGACAAACTGAACTATCTATATATATATACACACACACACACACACATATATATATATAGTTCAAGCATATAATAAGGAAACCTTATAATGGTATTATAATTATAGTAATATAGTTTAGATTTATTATAATTATTTAATAATTAATGTTAATTATAAACAGGATGATGGAGAAGGTGTATAAGAAGGCAGCAGCCAGTATAAAGAAGCCCAAACGTGAGGTCGTAGTTGCGTGAGAGTGAAGAGTGCTGGGAAAGGCAAAGTGCTTGTGGACCGTCGGATGAAGAAAGATGGTAGTGGTAAACCCGGTAAGGGTGGTAAACCTGGTGGTAAAACAGGTGGTAAACCTGGAAAGGGCAGGAAGCCGGTAAGAACTGATGGTTTTACGAATAATTTATAAAGTCAATAATGTAATCGTCGCTCCTGTGTATATGTATATATTCTTTATATAGACTATTTACATATGTTTTCAAGGTGTGGCTGTAAACCTGGAAGGATTTTCAGGTTTAATGATTAATATAAACAGCATTAATACATGCACAGCAGAAGAATAAAACACAAACCCAGTTGATAAATACTGCACAGTTGATAAATGTACTCTCAAGTAACTGTTTTTAAGTATATTAGTTTTTATATAATATTGTTAATTATAACTATTGATTAAATACAGTTAAATAGTTATCTTAGGTTTATTGATTAATATTAATAGTTTCATGAGCTTGTAATAAGTAGCAGTGACTTTAGTATACTTATGCAAAATAAATTCTACGAAATTGCTGTTTTCTAGGGTTCATCATTTGGCGCTCATTTTTGTTGGGCTTATACGAAATGGCACTCACAGTCCGGCATCCGAATTGGGCATCATCAATCGAGGTATTCTACACAGAATTACTCAAATCGCTGTTATTTATATACATAGAACAGAAGAACCGGCACAAAAATCAAGCATCTGATATCGATTCTTTCCAATACAGAACTTGCCGGAAGCTCTACTGGTTTTCCGATCATGAAACCGGGGGATACGGTGCAGACAAGGGCATTTCACACAGAAGTAAGCGATTCATAGTTAGCATACATAGAACACAAAAACATTCAGAAAAATCCGGCATTTAGAAGCATGACGGAACCGGATTCAATCCGTTTTCTGACGGCGGATGCTCTAGAACACAAGAACAGGCAGGAAAATCCGGCTTTTACAAGCGTCCTGTATTGGTTCTTCCCAATACAGGCCCTCCCGGAAGTTCTGCCGGATTCAATCCGTCGGAAAACGGCGGCATTTCTATGTATAAGGTCGAACTGGTCACGAGTACGAGTCGCGGTTCTGATTTGTCTGTGGCTAGAGGGAGGATTTGGGTTGCTTTGATTGGGGAGCAAGGAAACAGCACTTTGAGATGCGTGGATAATGAGGGTTGCGTTTTTCAGAAGGGCGATATTGACGTATTTGAGTTTCTTGCACCGGATATGGGTCAGCTGGAAGCACTCTGGATCGGCCCCGAAACAGGTATATACACATGTATATGTGTGTGCATGTGCGTGTGTATGTGTGTGCGTGTGTGATATATGTCACAGACCATCAGCATCATAAGTAGATATACATACATGTACATTGAACTTCTCATGTTGAGAGTGAAGAGTGTGTTAGGAACGTGGAGAATGGACGAAGCTAGAGTGACAAAGAGAACACAAGATGAAGAAGAGTCTGTTTACATTTTCAAAGGCAATGGTGAGCTTCTTGGGATGGTGGTGAGGTTTCTGCTATAGAGTTAAAAACCACGGACCCAAAACAGTACTGAGTAATCTCTCTCTCTCTCATTATATAAACATATGTAATATACGAGTCTGAATATATAAATGTTTTTCTACAGGTATATAAGGGCCCAGGAAGAAATGAGAGAACAAGGGATGAAAGAGTACGAGTCACTGAAGAAATCTTCACTTCTTTCTGATGCTTTTCTAGTCACTCTCGGAGCTGGTAAATAATGTGTATATGTGTGGGTGCTAGTAGTATATGTGTATATGTATATTTTCATATGTAGTAGCAGGATATAAGAGACTTGCAAGCGGGTTCTTATTTGGCGGAGCCGGTGGATTCTTCTACTTGTTTCTACTTCAGGGCATTGTAGATCGCGTTGGTAAATCTTCAGGGTTCTTTCCAGGCTTGAAGAACTCAAGTGCACGTTTGCTCTTGGTGGTTTCATTGCTTTTTGCCGTGGCAAAGACTCAGGTAAGTGTGTCCGTGCGTGCGTGCGTGCGTGCGTGTGTGTTTGTGATATTTCGTGATCATAAACGTTTTAACAGATGCATCAACTTGGTGGGGAAGAACTATTAGGTGGAGCGGCTGGTTTCATGGTGTTCAAGGCTGCTATATTATTATCTTCTATTAATCCATCTGATAATCAGAATTAAATTCTTAATGCGACCTCAAGGAGGAAACTGATATCGGGTAACGTCGATTAAGTTTATACGTCGACGAGTAGATATGTGTCTATATGCCTTATATATGCGTTATGTAAATATAATTGATACATATATTGTTTTTCTGGGTTATCTTTAATTCACTATTATTTTTTTAAGCTATGATTGCACTGTATTAGTACTGCTATTAATCAATTTGATTAATAAATCTTACAGTGCAGTACCATTGATTATAAGCCGTTGATCCATTCGTAGGGAATTTAAACCGTCAGATATTTTTTTATCGAACGATTTTGTTATATTTGATTATATTTAAAGCTAGTTTTATCAAATATTAAACAATTACATGATCCATAGTGTATAATTTGAAAAAAAAAAACATAAACATATAAAATTGTCATTGTACTCCGATATCACAATCTATATCACACACACACCGCACACGTGAATATTTATGTTAAGATACATCATCTACATACAAAGAACTATGTACAAATACAAGTCGAGTGTACACTTACAAACATGCTTAGTTAATAAGTTCTACCCACTGTCACGGACTCACTGCTGATTACTTAATATTAAAAAAATAAATCAGCACAAAGTGGACTATTAATTGCTGATTGATTCTGAATATAGGCTTATTGTTATTAATATTGATACTATTATTATTAATAATGCAGTGTTTTATAAAAGCAAATTTTCAGTATTGTAGATATTTAACAAACCGTTAAAGTGTGTGTGTATGCCTTCACACCCACACATATACATACTGTCTTTATATGATGTATTATATAGATAGATAAATAGAGAGAGAGAGAGAGAGAGAGAGATCGCATACACAGATTTCTAACTGTATACATAAAATTAAACGTATCAATGTGCTTATAAAAACAGTTAATAAAGAAATAGATAATGTAAAATTAATTTAAGATGTTAATCTTAAAAATAATTGATCATAGATTAATTAAACATATAATTTATATTATACAGTACAATGGAATGTTACAGATATAAATTCTTATTTATCTTTGATTGCTATATTATTAATATAACAATAACTTAAACACTGTACTTAAAAGACATAAGTTATTTATATATGCATATGTATGATCATAATCATGTATATACACACATGTGCAATTTAGAGATATATTATCTATATATATGTGATGTGAATATATGCTTATTATATATATATACATACTAAATATGAATAATTATATAAGATGCACCTATTTGTCATTCACTTATACAAATAATATAGTCATCCATTTTAAAATTCATTTATTAATTTTTGTTCAAACTAATTTTAAATCAAAGATAATGAAAGTGATATTTTATTAAAACATAATTGAGAGTTACATCCCTGAGTGGATTTCCATGTGTTTTAATTATTGATAAGCAAAAGAAAAAAAAAATCTTTAGTAATTTATTACGTAATTATTATTATTATTGTCATTATTTATATAATGACAAACTGTATTGTCTATTAAAGGCGGAATCCCGACAAAAAGAGGGCTTCTGGGCTTCCGGGCTTGGACCCGGAATATTCTAAAGAATCTACCAGAATATTCTTAGAATATTCCTAAATATTCTTAGAATTTAGAATTTTGGCTCAGTCGGCAATTAACAACAAAAAATATTTAAAATCATCCATGTTTATACTGTATTATTAAAGTTTTATTTCAACACCAAAGAGTACAATTCAACACTTGTCACTTCTTCTTACGATTGAGCAATGCTGCAATTCGTGAACCACCAGTCCTACTAAACGTCGCTATTGGTTGGGTTGGGATTTCCTCTGGCTGGATGTTCTCTTTAATCTTGTTCATAGCAATTCTTCCGAGCTCAGGGTTCTTCTCAGTCCCAACAATGTTTCTCCCTAGCTCGATAGCTGCAAGCATTGAGGACCCCGTACCACTGCCTATATCCCAGATAAGATCACCTGGCTGGGTGAGTCGTTCTATCACGAGCTGCATCAATCGAGTGCTCTTCGGTTGGTAGTCCATCCTGCATGTGAAGATAATGGTAAATACTTAATTTGTTGAAATGAAATGCCTACCATGCTTCTTGGAACCGCTCAAGATTATCAACAAGAATTATTGATGACAAACGCAGCGGATTATCGCGCAATCCTCTAGATGTATCTTGGAAGACAAGAAGGAGCAGGATGCTCTCCTGTTAAAACATCAAAAATTATTAATGAACTTCATGAATAAAGAAAAAAGTACCTTCATCTTGTTGCGGTAGCCCCAACCACGCCCTCTGTAGATGTAGTACGTTGCAGCAAGTTGAAGGTCCACCACACTTGCAGCTCGAACAACTTGATCCCAGGTGTTTGCTGCAGCAAACACAACCAACCAACCATTTGCAGCCATATGCATACCTGCAAACTGGAGTGCTTCATCGAATTTCACTGGATCAAGGTAGAGGTATGGCGTATCACTCGTTGTATTTCCTGGCAAGGTCCCATTTGGAAGGTCGAAGATCACCAAGTTGAAACCATATTCTCCCGCAATATGCTGGTAGCGAGTCTGGCTGTCAGCTGTATGGTACCTGGCCACCTGTGTCTGAACTTTTCTATAAGGAACCAGTCTAGCGTCAGGAACCTCCTCTTCCTTCTCATCCGTGAGCACGGCCTGTTGCATCTCCTCGATGTCATCAATCGCCAAGAAATTATCACCTCGAGCTGTAGCAAGTGAAGGGACGAATGTGACCAAGTCATCCTTGATGTCCATGGTTCCCTGCGATGGTAGCACTTCAGAATAAATTGAATAAGGCAACTGGATCGCGAGTAGTGGAGGTGCCAACTACTGTATTTGAGGTCTTCTTTGACTGCTGCACAGGCTGACGCCGCTTTGCCTTGGCCTTTGTCTTCTTAATGAAGTCGACCTCTGCCAGATCCCATGAGATGCATGGGAGATCTTTTGAGTGTTCATTGTAGAGATCCTTCTCCCATGTTGGTGGTTGCCCAGGTGGATAATCAAGCCAGAACGATATGTTTACACGTTCGAACTCTGTCAGGCCAGATCTTGTCTTCGACCACATGTGTGGTGCTTCCATGTAATCTGACCAGAATACCATAGTCTGTGTGTGAGGCACCTTTCTCGCTGCGACATACCTATAATGAACATATAGTAGTGTCAGAATGTAACAATGTCAAGAAGATCATCCTTACCTCCAAATCATCCTTCTTGCTGTCTCTTCGTGTTCGAGGAACTCTTTCGGCTCTATAGAGTAAGTGAACTTCACACACTCATGGAATGGCTGAAACATCACGTTCTTGCATTTTACTCGCACTTCATCGTACCAAGTCGTGAAATCTGTAACCGGCCTGCTCCACTCGCCATCCTCGATGAGTCCCGTGAGAATCTGTACTGCCTCCTCTCTGATCGCTCACCAATACAAATCGATAGTAAACCACCTTATCCACTCCTTATCCTGAACACCCAGCAATCCAAGTGTCTCTTGCTCTCTCTTCAGATCGAGACGTACCAGTTTATTGAAGTACATGATTCTCGTCTCGTTTGGAATTCTCGCCCTTGAAAGCGCGTACAGCTTTCCAACCCCATCCATCTGCATTGTTTCCATGTGATTTGGGTCACCTTGTCGAACCACTCTTCACCCAAAGCAGGATCGATGATGGCTAAGATCTTCATCATGCGCTTGTCATGCTTAATGTAGACCTGTTGTTGCTCCTGGTATTTGTTGCCTTTGGATGCCCTTGCAGCCTTCTCAAGATCATCCTCAATCTCACTCTGTAATTCACAGACGTAATCAACTAAGTAATATAAGTGTGAGACGTGGTACCTAAAAAAAGATCTTTGCACAGATCAAATTCGGAAGTGGATGCCAAGCTTGTTGTCCAGTCGCGCTTTCCTTCCACTTTCTTATGTCATCTCATTCCTTGTCACTGAGCCTGGCCAAGATCTTCGCTGTGCCCTCCTCAGTGGTGCAACATGTCTTCACAAATAGCAAAAGATGTGGCAGTGGTTTGCACTGCCGTTGTGGAGGAACTGCATATTTGAAAATCTCGAAGTTAGTTAATCCTATGATCTAGAGGTCACTATGTTTACCTATTAATTTGCTGAAACATTGTCACAAGCTGAAGATTATCCATGACCCCAGCACGGATGAAGCCTGAATGCACTCTCACTGCCCACTGATTCTTATCTTCCGTGTCTTCTATGTACAGCTTCTGAAGCACCTTTAGCCTGTGATTACCATCCCAATAGATGAACTTCTTCATCGAAAGCATTGGTGCCCATTGTCGGAACATGTTAGACTGAAGCTCCTCCTCAAAAGCCAAATGCTGAGCATACATCGCTTCATCGCTTCTCAATGCTGCTAGATCTGCATCTGTCATGGGGTCCCCAACTTGAAGGATGAACTGAGTGGTGTTGCGCAAATAACCAACTGCCTTCTTGAAACTCCTAGTCAAAGATTCCAGATCCGCTGGATTGACTCTCCGCACCTGCTCATTTCCCAGAATTCGGCAAATAGGGACATCCGTGCCTCTCCATATTCTCGGATTGTGATCTTCGCGAGAAGACGCACTGCACTCTCCGAATGCATGCTGGCTGCAATGTTGTAAACTTCCTCATTATCTGGCACTTCTGCTTTACCCTTCTTCTTCTTCTTAGCAGCCTCTGAATCTCCAGTAGCTTTGCGTCGTCTCTTCTTGTTCTTGGGTTCATCCTCTTCGTCACTCGACAAAGTCACTGTGCATGAGGCCTGTGTGCCTTCTATCTGCTCCTGTGTATCCTGTGGTAAGACATCATCCTCAACTTCTTCAACAAAGTCTGATTGTTCTTGTTGGGGTTGAACTACATCCTCTTGCTCTCCTGACCAGTCCTGCTGGCTTGTCTGTTCAACTGAATTGCAGCTCTAGCTTCTGCTTCTCTCTCAGTAGGCTCCTTCATCTTCTTTTCTTGTAAACGTTTTCAAGAGCGCATCTACAAAAGCAATAAGGTTTAACAAAAAACTGTAATAAATGTTCAAAGATGTTTAATAAAAATTAAAAAAAACATACTAGCCCTCACAGTCGGTGTGCCGACTGAGAGAGCAGTTGCTGTAAGTCCCAGTCAGCATGCCGACTGGGATTGGCAACAAAGGGAGGCCCAGTCGGCATGCCGACTGGGCCTGGCAACAAAGGGAGGCCCAGTCGGCATGCCAACTGGGACTGGCAACAAAGGGAGGCCCAGTCTGGGACTGGGATCGAAGCAAGGCCCAGTCAAAATGCTAGGTGGGACTAGAACAGTCAACCCTAGTCAAAATGCTGACTGGGGTTGGAACAGTCAACCCCGGTCAAAATGTTGACTGGATCTGGAACAGTCCACCCCAATCAGCCTGCCGACTGGGACGGACAACGAAGTCAGTCCGAGTCGGCAGGCCGACTCGAATTTCTTGCAACTGTGAAGAGATGTAAAAAGATGAACAGATCATGAGCAGATCATGAAGAAATCAGAAAATACTCACCCCCTCAATGGAAGCCTATTGTGATTAATCCCTGGAGCCACACTTGCTCCACGCTATGCCCCCAAATGAGCCCCTGCTCCACGAAAACCTAGCCGCCCTAGCTGCCCTAATTGCAAAACCTTAGCCGCCCTAAATCAATTAAAAACCAACCTAATTTCTGTAAACATATTGCATGCATGATCGCCACTTGTACATAGTAAAACTTTTTAATTTACAAAAAACCTACCCAGACGCAGTAAATTAATTTCACTCTTCTACCCAGACGCACGCAATTAATATTATTTTTAATATTTGTCAATGAAATGATTGCCTCACGACTAACAAACACATTAACCATCGTGTGTAATATGTTTATTGTCTTTGAATTTTAACTTTTGTTTGTTCCATTTTTGCTACATGGCAAGAATTAGCTACAATGGTGTTGACAAGGACTTCCCTGCAGATGAAGATGGTATTGCATTTGTCTTTGAAACAGATCTCAGGTCTGCATTTGACATTCCACCTTGGCAATCTTTTAAAGTGTTGCATTTGATGTCTGTTGTTGGTGGAGATGCTGCAAATGTTGAGGTAGAACCAGAAGGGGCAAGAGCTAGCAGTTTTGTGTATTACACACTTCTTCCTTCCAAAAGACCGCTATTCCGATTGGAGACAACAAATCGGGACAATTCTATGGTAACAATACTTCGCAATAGTCAGAGATGTAGGATTGGGAAGCAATTGGTGGTCTCGTCATCGATTCAGCAAGTTGCTGAGGTCCCAGAAGATTGCAACGGAAATGTGATTTACGAGTTGCCAGCACACGAAACAATGAAGGACAAGTACAAAGGGATGAATAGGAAGGATGGGTGTGATTACTGGACTCAACGCTGCACAACACATTGGAATGTTCCAGCTCGTGTTAGTCGCAGTTCATGTATTGGCCACATGAAATGCGTAAAGGAAACATGTCCGTTCATCAGCTTCAGTAAGAAAGCAAATGACTGCCAATTTAAGGGCACCATTGATAAAGTCCAGTTATCTTCAGATGGTAGAGTGCTTGGAATGAAGTGTGTGCATTGCAACAATGAGCCCCTTCTAGTGCAGACATGCTCCGTTGTTACATATTACATAATTCCAGATGATATCACATGCACGAGGCTTTTCATCCATCTTGGAGAACATCAACACCCACGTAGACCACCCGAATCCATGGTCTCTAAAGACAGAGCTAAGGAGACAATCAACAAAGCAGTCGCTGCAACCCCAAGAACTAATCAACGTGTCATAGAGTTTCAAGCAGCACGCAATATAATTTTGGAAAAACTGGTAACAGATTCTGGAGATGTATCATACGACAAGGTTCTGTCAGATCTACTACCACTCACGAATCACCATCGGTAAGCAAAAAAATTATTATTTCCTTTTGGAGATGCTTAACCTTTCCACTGTAGAACAAGAGAATGGATATCTCAGGCTAGAACAAGAGACACTCGTTTCAAAGAAGGTTACGAAGGACTTCTGCAGTTAAAGAAGAAGCTATCAATCCCATTCATACATGTTATCCACATACCCGGAATGGACCTCAACGGAGCTGAAGAGCAGCCTTTAATCTTCAAAATGACGGTTGCCAGCCCAGGATCCGGAATAGACTACATTAGAAGGTGTCAATCTAGAGGTGATCTCGAACAGCAGTGGGTGGTGCTAGACCACACATATCGTATTGATGATTGGTGTACACTGGGAATACATCTCTATGATCCATTGTAAGTATTAACATATCTATGTTTTAAAATACTTACTAATATAATGCACTTATGTTTGTGTAGTTTAAGGTCGATGGTGACACTTGCTTATGGTGACATGATCAGGGAGGATAGTGTGGCTGTGATCAAATTTTTGAACACTATGCTTCAAGTGTGCAGCAAGCAAGGACTTCATAATGTGAACTTTGCGGGGTTCATGTCAGATGAGTCAGGTGCAATTTGGTTAGCATTGCGTCAAGTTTTCAACAATGGGTCAAAGATGAGAGGAAGAGAAAGGAGTTGTTTGTTCCATTACATGCAGTCAGTGCGTCAAGTTACAAAGAAGTGGATACTTGAGGAACACAAGGAGGAGCACATGAACCTTGCACGCTCATGGCATGCAGCACTAACCAACCAAGATAAGTTGGAACGACAAGTAATGTTGGAGTCATTTTGGGAAGGCAGGTCCAGTAACGTTAGCGCTTTGCAAACATGGCTTCATGGTGGGCAAGACATGAAGATCATATTTCCATGACAGAGATAATTGACTTGACAGAAGATGGTGTTGCGAATGTGCCTACCACTAACAACTCCGAAGTTGTTCATGCAAGAGCACGAAGAGCAAGGCTGAAGAAGCGTGTTCCTTTGTTGGAGGCAACAATGTTAGATTTAACAGATGCAGTTTTCCAAAGTGCAAAGGTAAAGGCATCATTTGAAGGGAGATATTCAGGCACAGGTCCTTCCATGGAAACTCTTCTGAAACGTGCACAGCAGAAACTTTCAGCGGGAAAATTAGTGTCTCCAACAACTTTTGCAAATCTTGTTAGTGATGAAGAGCATCTTGCAAGTCCAGAGTTTGCCTCTACAACAAATGTTCGTGTTCGAACCGTTCGTCAACCGTCAACTGGGGACCATGGGATTAATGCACTTCGTACACATAGACATGACACACAATATGCAGAACAAGTCATCCCAAATGCACGCAGGAAAAAACTCAAGTTCCAAGATGTCAATGTCACTGAAAGGAGACGTTGATGACTCAGTGGGCCATCAGACGCATTGGGGAGGCAAGTCAGGTGAAATGTCTAGGTCTCACTCAGGACGGTAACAACAAGTGTGGCAGACCCATAGGATATCCACATCATGTACCGGCACCAGGATTTCACGGTAGACGGCAATATACAAATGCATTTGGGAACATTGAGTTCACTCATCAGATGTTATGGTTCTGCCCACGCGATTCTTGTTGCTTCAGACGACCATATGCAGGGATTCCTCCTGAGAGTATTCCAGAAGTTCCAGAGGTTTGGCCAGTTCAAAAAGGAACAAACTTGAATGCAAATGAGGTTGAAGCTCTTCTGAAAGCAGGATTCAAGTTGGAGGGATTTGAAGAAATGGTAGACGACAGTAGTAGCCGAATGGATCGAACACCATCACCACCAAGAGGAGAGGGAGCACATAGAGTACCAACATACCATGGACGGAGTGTGCGAACACCAACAAGAATGTCCAAGGAACATGAGAAACATTACAACCAGGCAAAGATTCTTCAAGGTCGGATCAACAACGTGGAGGTGGTTCAAAGAGGGAAGACTGAGGCCTTCATTGTCTCTGCAGGCATGCAATCTGCTAATGTAATAATTTCTACTGTTCCGTCATGCACTTGTGCAACTTTTCAGAAAGCCAAGAACTGGAGCCCCTGCAACACATGTATTTTGTGTACACTCATGTTCTTGGATTGGACCCAACGATTACTTACTTTTACAGAGGCGGACCCTTACTCCAGCAGAAGTGCATCGGTTATTGGTTGATTGCAAGCGCAATGTCGAACCTGCGACCTTTTAAGTTCAGTCGGTATAGTAAAGTCTAGTCGGCAAATAATTAGCGTTTTTCACTTGTTGGTCGGCATTTATATTGAAAGTTAAAGATAATCTACTTGGCAGAATATTTTAGAATATTCCCGTTTATTTGACAGAATATTCCTGGATATTCGGGAATATGCGAAAAGCCCGTTGTACGAAGCTCGGTTTTTGCTAATCCTCTTAAAGGCGCTGTGTAAACATGAGAATATGTTGTATAATTACAACTATCAGCAACATACTTAACAAAGTACACAGTTAACTGGAAGTGTTTAATAGATTCAATTACAACAGGTCAAACTCCAAGTCTCACCAAAATGATTAAGTTTTAAAGTAGTTTAATGAAGTTATTTATGCAATATATAATAAAAAAATAAAGATTATATATAACTTTTAAGACTTTTAATTTATCATTAACATTTAAAATTTTAATTAAGATTAAAATTTTTTTTTCTTAAACTTTCTCACTTAACTGTTTTATATTGAAGAATGTTAATATGCGTAAATCCTGATCACTTATAAACATGTATGTGCTTGCCTATCACTATTATATACAAGCATATATCGTTAGTGTACCCACACATCCAACACACACACACATACACACCACACACAACACAACACACACAATCACCTAGCTACACTCCTGTCGTTCCTTGCAGATATTCTTCACTTGCACCTGACAAAGAAAAGAATAACATATAAATGAGAAATGAACACATACAACATACAAATGAACATAATATATGGAATTCATGAAAAGAATGAATATTCTCTCTGGGACAATTACGGAAATAACAAATACATGAATATGGTAAACCAAACATTCTTTAGATATATACACCTATGTAATAAGTTTAATTTTTGTAAACAACTAAGGAACCTTTTCTATTAGAGGATTGGCAAAAACTGGGCTTCGTACAACGGGCTTTTCGCATATTCCCGAATATCTAGGAATTATTCTGTCAAATAAAGGGAATATTCTAGAATATCTGCCAAGTAGATTATCTTTTAACTTTCATTATAAAATGCCGACCAACAAGTGAAAAACGCTAATTATTTGCCAACTAGACTTTACTATACCGACTAACTAAAAAGTCGCAGGTTCGACATTGCGCTTGCAACCAACCAATAACCGATGCACTTTTGCTGGAGTAAGGGTCCGCCTCTGTAAGAAGTAATAATCGTTGGGTCCAATCCAAGAACATGAGTGTACACAAAATACATGTGTTGGCAGGGGCTCCAGTTCTTGGCTTTCTGAAAAGTTGCACAAGTGCATGACGGAACAGCAGAAATTGTTACCTTAGCAGATTGCATGCCTGCAGAGACAATGAAGGCCTCAGTCTTCCCTCTTTGAACCACCTCCACGTTGTTGATCCGACCTTGAAGAATCTTTGCCTGGTTGTAATGTTTCTCATGTTCCTTGGACATTCTTGTTGGTGTTCGCACACTCCGTCCATGGTATGTTGGTACTCTATGTGCTCCCTCTCCTCTTGGTGGTGATGGTGTTCGATCCATTCGGCTACTACTGTCGTCTACCATTTCTTCAAATCCCTCCAACTTGAATCCTGCTTTCAGAAGAGCTTCAACCTCATTTGCATTCAAGTTTGTTCCTTTTTGAACTGGCCAAACCTCTGGAACTTCTGGAATACTCTCAGGAGGAATCCCTGCATATGGTCGTCTGAAGCAACAAGAATCGCGTGGGCAGAACCATAGCATCTGATGAGTGAACTCAATGTTCCCAAATGCATTTGTATATTGCCGTCTACCGTGAAATCCTGGTGCCGGTACACGATGTGGATATCCTATGGGTCTGCCACACTTGCTGTTACCGTCCTGAGTGAGACCTAGACATTTCACCTGACTTGCCTCCCCAATGCGTCTGATGGCCCACTGAGTCATCAACGTCTCTCTTTCAGTGACATTGACATCTTGAAACTTGAGTTTTTTCCTGCGTGCATTTGGGATGACTTGTTCTGCATATTGTGTGTCATGTCTATGTGTACGAAGTGCATCAATCCCATGGTCCCCAGTTGACGGTTGACGAACGGTTCGAACACGAACATTTGTTGTAGAGGCAAACTCTGGACTTGCAAGATGCTCTTCATCACTAACAAGATTTGCAAAAGTTGTTGGAGACACTGATTTTCCCGCTGAAAGTTTCTGCTGTGCACGTTTCAGAAGAGTTTCCATGGAAGGACCTGTGCCTGAATATCTCCCTTCAAATGATGCCTTGACCTTTGCACTTTGGAAAACAGCATCTGTTAAATCTAACATTGTTGCCTCCAACAAAGGAACACGCTTCGTCAGCCTTGCTCTTCGTGCTCTTGCATGAACAACTTCGGAGTTGTTAGTGGTAGGCACATTCGCAACACCATCTTCTGTCAAGTCAATTATCTCTGTCATGGAAATATGATCTTCATGTCTTGCCCACCATGACAGCCATGTTTGCAAAGCGCTAACGTTACTGGACCTGCCTTCCCAAAATGACTCCAACATTACTCGTCGTTCCAACTTATCTTGGTTGGTTAGTGCTGCAGGCCATGAGCGTGCAAGGTTCATGTGCTCCTCCCTGTGTTCCTCAAGTATCCACTTCTTTGTAACTTGACGCACTGACTGCATGTAATGGAACAAACAACTCCTTTCTCTTCCTCTCATCTTTGACCCATTGTTGAAAACTTGACGCAATGCTAACCAAATTGCACCTGACTCATCTGACATGAACCCCGCAAAGTTCACATTATGAAGTCCTTGCTTGCTGCACACTTGAAGCATAGTGTTCAAAAATTTGATCACCGCCACACTATCCTCCCTGATCATGTCACCATAAGCAAGTGTCACCATCGACCTTAAACTACACAAACATAAGTGCATTATATTAGTAAGTATTTTAAAACATAGATATGTTAATACTTACAATGGATCATAGAGATGTATTCCCAGTGTACACCAATCATCAATACGATATGTGTGGTCTAGCACCACCCACTGCTGTTCGAGATCACCTCCAGATTGACACCTTCTAATGTAGTCTATTCCGGATCCTGGGCCGGCAACGTCATTTTGAAGATTAAAGGCTGCTCTTCAGCTCCGTTGAGGTCCATTCCGGGTATGTGGATAACATGTATGAATGGGATTGATAGCTTCTTCTTTAACTGCAGAAGTCCTTCGTAACCTTCTTTGAAACGAGTGTCTCTTGTTCTAGCCTGAGATATCCATTCTCTTGTTCTACATTGGAAAGGTTAAGCATCTCCAAAAGGAAATAATAATTTTTTTGCTTACCGGCGGTGATTTGTGAGTGGTAGTAGATCTGACAGAACCTTGTCGTATGATACATCTCCAGAATCTGTTACCAGTTTTTCCAAAATTATATTGCGTGCTGCTTGAAACTCTATGACACGTTGATTAGTTCTTGGGGTTGCAGCGACTGCTTTGTTGATTGTCTCCTTAGCTCTGTCTTTAGAGACCATGGATTCGGGTGGTCTACGTGGGTGTTGATGTTCTCCAAGATGGATGAAAAGCCTCGTGCATGTGATATCATCTGGAATTATGTAATATGCAACAACGGAGCATGTCTGCACTAGAAGGGGCTCATTGTTGCAATGCACACACTTCATTCCAAGCACTCTACCATCTGAAGATAACTGGACTTTATCAATGGTGCCCTTAAATTGGCAGTCATTTGCTTTCTTACTGAAGCTGATGAACGGACATGTTTCCTTTACGCATTTCATGTGGCCAATACATGAACTGCGACTAACACGAGCTGGAACATTCCAATGTGTTGTGCAGCGTTGAGTCCAGTAATCACACCCATCCTTCCTATTCATCCCTTTGTACTTGTCCTTCATTGTTTCGTGTGCTGGCAACTCGTAAATCACATTTCCGTTGCAATCTTCTGGGACCTCAGCAACTTGCTGAATCGATGACGAGACCACCAGTTGCTTCCCAATCCTACATCTCTGACTATTGCGAAGTATTGTTACCATAGAATTGTCCCGATCTGTTGTCTCCAACCGGAATAGCGGTCCTTTGGAAGGAAGAAGTGTGTAATACACAAAACTGCTAGCTCTTGCCCCTTCTGGTTCTACCTCAACATTCGCAGCATCTCCACCAACAACAGACATCAAATGCAGCACTTTAAAAGATTGCCAAGGTGGAATGTCAAATGCAGACCTGAGATCTGTTTCAAAGACAAATGCAATACCATCTTCATCTGCAGGGAAGTCCTTGTCAACACCATTGTAGCTGATTCTTGCCATGTAGCAAAAATGGAACAAACAAAAGTTAAAATTCAAAGACAATGAACATATTACACACGATGGTTAATGTGTTTGTTAGTCGTGAGGCAATCATTTCATTGACAAATATTAAAAATAATATTAATTGCGTGCGTCTGGGTAGAAGAGTGAAATTAATTTACTGCTCTGGGTAGGTTTTTTGTAAATTAAAAAGTTTTACTATGTACAAGTGGCGATCATGCATGCAATATGTTTACAGAAATTAGGTTGGTTTTTAATTGATTTAGGGCGGCTAGGGTTTTGCAATTAGGGCGGCTAGGAGCGAGGGCGGCTAGGTTTTCGTGGAGCAGCGGCGCATTTGGGGGCATAGCGTGGAGCAAGTGTGGCTCCAGGGATTAATCACAATAGGCTTCCATTGAGGGGGTGAGTATTTTCTGATTTCTTCATGATCTGCTCATGATCTTTTCATGATCTGTTCATCTTTTTACATCTCTTCACAGTTGCAAGAAATCCGAGTCGGCCTGCCGACTCGGACTGACTTCGTTGTCCGTCCCAGTCGGCAGGCCGACTGGGGTGGACTGTTCCAGATCCAGTCAACATTTTGACCGGGGTTGACTGTTCCAGCCCCAGTCAGCATTTTGACTAGGGTTGACTGTTCTAGTCCCACCTAGCATTTTGACTGGGCCTTGTTCGTTCCCAGTCCCAGTCGGCATGCCGACTGGGCCTCCCTTTGTTGCCAGTCCCAGTCGGCATGCCGACTGGGCTCCCTTTGTTGCCAGGCCCAGTCGGCATGCCGACTGGGACTCCCTTTGATGCCAGTCCCAGTCGGCATGCCGACTGGGCTCCCTTTGTGCCAGTCCCAGTCGGCATGCCGACTGGGACTCCCTTTGTGCCAGGCCCAGTCGGCATGCCGACTGGGACTTACAGCAACTGCTCTCTCAGTCGGCACGCCGACTGTGAGGGCTAGTATGTTTTTTTAATTTTTCATCTTTGAACATTTATTACAGTTTTTTGTTAAACCTTATTGCTTTTGTAGATGCGCTCTTCACAACGTTTACAAGAAAAGAAGATGAAGGAGCCTACTGAGAGAGAAGCAGAAGCTAGAGCTGCAATTCAGAGAGGGCGTCGGGGTCGTGGGAGAGGAAGTAGGAAGCTGGCTGTGGTTCAGGAACAAGGACCTTCAAGTGATGCTCCAGTTGAACAGGCAAGCCAGCAGGACTGGTCAGGAGAGCAAGAGGATGTAGTTCAACCCCAACAAGAACAATCAGACTTTGTTGAAGAAGTTGAGGATGATGTCTTACCACAGGAGACACAGGAGCAGACAGAAGGCACACAAGCCTCATGCGCAGTGACTTTGTCGAGTGACGAAGAGGATGAACCCAAGAGCAAGAAGAGACGACGCAAAGCTGCTGGAGATTCAGAGGCTGCTAAGAAGAAGAAGAAGGGTAAAGCAGAAGTGCCAGATAATGAGGAAGTTTACAACATTGCAGCCAGCATGCATTCGGAGAGTGCAGTGCGTCTTCTCGCGAAGATCACAATCCGAGAATATGGAGAGGCACCGGATGTCCCTATTTGCCGAATTCTGGGAAATGAGCAGGTGCGGAGAGTCAATCCAGCGGATCTGGAATCTTTGACTAGGAGTTTCAAGAAGGCAGTTGGTTATTTGCGCAACACCACTCAGTTCATCCTTCAAGTTGGGGACCCCATGACAGATGCAGATCTGGCAGCATTGAGAAGCGATGAAGCGATGTATGCTCAGCATTTGGCTTTTGAGGAGGAGCTTCAGTCTGACATGTTCCGGCAATGGGCACCAATGCTTTCGATGAAGAAGTTCATCTGTTGGGATGGTAATCACAGGCTAAAGGTGCTTCAGAAGCTGTACACAGAAGACACGGAAGATAAGAATCAGTGGGCAGTGAGAGTGCGTTCAGGCTTCATCCGTGCTGGGGTCATGGATAATCTTCAGCTTGTGACAATGTTTCAGCAAATTAATAGGTAAACATAGTGACCTCTAGATCATAGGATTAACTAACTTCGAGATTTTCAAATATGCAGTTCCTCCGCAACGGCAGTGCAAACCACACTGCCACATCTTCTGCTATCTGTGAAGACATGTTGCACCAGTGAGGAGGGCACAGCGAAGATCTTGGCCAGGCTCAGTGACAAGGAACGAGATGACATAAGAAAGTGGAAGGAAAGCGCGACTGGACAACAAGCTTGGCATCCACTTCCGAATTTGATCTGTGCAAAGATCTTTTTTGAGGTACCACGTCTCACACTTATATTACTTAGTTGATTACGTCTGTGAATTACAGAGTGAGATTGAGGATGATCTTGAGAAGGCTGCAAGGGCATCCAAAGGCAACAAATACCAGGAGCAACAACAGGTCTACATTAAGCATGACAAGCGCATGATGAAGATCTTAGCCATCATCGATCCTGCATTGGGTGAAGAGTGGTTCGACAAGGTGACCCAAATCACATGGAAACAATGCAGATGGATGGGGTTGGAAAAGCTGTACGCGCTTTCAAGGGCGAGAATTCCAAACGAGACGAGAATCATGTACTTCAATAAACTGGTACGTCTCGATCTGAAGAGAGAGCAAGAGACACTTGGATTGCCGGGTGTTCAGGATAAGGAGTGGATAAGGTGGTTTACTATCGATTTGTATTGGCGGGCAATCAGAGAGGAGGCAGTACAGATTCTCACGGGACTCATCGAGGATGGCGAGTGGAGCAGGCCGGTTACAGATTTCACGACTTGGTCGATGAAGTGCGGGTAAAATGCAAGAACGTGATGTTCCAGCCATTCCATGAGTGTGTGAAGTTCACTTACTCCATAGAGCCGAAAGAGTTCCTCGAACACGAAGAGACAGCAAGAAGGATGATTTGGAGGTAAGGATGATCTTCTTGACATTGTTACATTCTGACACTACTATATGTTCATTACAGGTATGTCGCAGCGAGAAAGGTGCCTCACACACAGACTATGGTATTCTGGTCAGATTACATGGAAGCACCACACATGTGGTCGAAGACAAGATCTGGCCTGACAGAGTTCGAGCGTGTAACGTACCGTTCTGGCTTGATTATCCACCTGGGCAACCACCAACATGGGAGAAGGATCTCTACAATGAACACTCAAAAGATCTCCCATGCATCTCATGGGATCCGGCAGAGGTCGACTTCATTAAGAAGACAAAGGCCAAGGCAAAGCGGCGTCAGCCTGTGCAGCAGTCAAAGAAGACCTCAGATACAGTAGCTGGCACCTCCACTACTCGCGATCCAGCTGCCTTCTTCAATTTATCTGAAGTGCTACCATCGCAGGGAACCATGGACATCAAGGATGACTTGGTCACATTCGTCCCTTCACTTGCTACAACTCGAGGTGATAATTTCTTGGCGATTGATGACATCGAGGAGATGCAACAGGCCGTGCTCACGGATGAGAAGGAAGAGGAGGTTCCTGACGCTAGACTGGTTCCTTATAGAAAAGTTCAGACACAGGTGGCCAGGTACCATACAGCTGACAGCCAGACTCGCTACCAGCATATTGCGGGAGAATATGGTTTCAACTTGGTGATCTTCGACCTTCCAAATGGGACCTTGCCAGGAAATACAACGAGTGATACGCCATACCTCTACCTTGATCCAGTGAAGTTCGATGAAGCACTCCAGTTTGCAGGTATGCATATGGCTGCAAATGGTTGGTTGGTTGTGTTTGCTGCAGCAAACACCTGGGATCAAGTTGTCCGAGCTGCAAGTGTGGTGGACCTTCAACTTGCTGCAACGTACTACATCTACAGAGGGCGTGGTTGGGGCTACCGCAACAAGATGAAGGTACTTTTTTTTATTCATGAAGTTCATTAATGATTTTTGATGTTTTAACAGGAGAGCATCCTGCTCCTTCTTGTCTTCCAAGATGCATCTAGAGGATTGCGCGATAATCCTGCGTTTGTCATCAACAATTCTTGTTGATAATCCTGAGCGGTTCCAAGAACATGGTAGGCATTTCATTTCAACAATTAAGTATTTACCATTATCTTCACATGCAGGATGGACTACCAACCGAAGAGCACTCGATTGATGCAGCTCGTGATAGAACGACTCACCCGGCCAGGTGATCTTATCTGGGATATAGGCAGTGGTACGGGGTCCTCAATGCTTGCAGCTATCGAGCTGGGGAGAAACATTGGTTGGGACTGAGAAGAACCCTGAGCTCGGGAGAATTGCTATGAACAGGATTAAAGAGAACATCCAGCCAGAGGAAATCCCAACCCAACCAATAGCGACGTCAAGTAGGACTGGTGGTTCACGAATTGCAGCATTGCTCAATCGTAAGAAGAAGTGACAAGTGTTGAATTGTACTCTTTGGTGTTGAAATAAAACTTTAATAATACAGTATAAACATGGCTATGATTAAATATTTTTTGTTGTTAATTGCCGACTGAGCCAAAATCCTAAATTCTAAGAATATTTAGGAATATTCTAAGAATATTCTGGTAGATTCTTTAGAATATTCCGGGTCCAAGCCCAAGCCCGGAAGCCCTCTTTTTGTCGGGACTCTTTCTATTAGGGCAAATAACGATAAAGACAACAAAGTCAAGTCAACATTAATATAAAACTCATTCTACTCAATCACATTGAATTTTTTCTTCTTCACTTTTTGTGTGCATTTGATTTTGTTTAGTGTTGGTGGTATGTATATCTATATACCTTTTGATACACATTATTGTATACACATGTTAAAGTAGCAAACATGCACTATTGTTTAATTAATCCGTTAATTAATTTTGCTTTGTCTTTGTCTAGTTGTTGGTGGGGAAGAATCTCAAGGACACATAATGGATGTCGAAACAGGATCCATACGTCATCCTTCAGTACGGAGATCAAAACGTCGAGAACCAAGAGTTGCTCATTATTTAAAGTGTCATTTCATATACAGCATGTGTCTATACACACACGCAACTCGATCCCGTATAAGTATGTATGTGTATGTATATGTGGTTGCGTGTAAAGTAATAGATCGCAAAGTGTAAATCTCGAATTCAGTGAAAGTATACATACATACAGATACATGTAAGATGTGTTTATGCATACATACATACACACATATATAACCCGATTCCAAATATGTATATGCATATTAGAATGTATATATGCAATAATAATAATTATAATATTACAATATTGCCTTACAGAACTCAACAATCTCAACAAGAAATACGGAGAAAAGAAGTTTCGTGGAGCCAGTTTGGTATCTATGGGTTCCAGCATTCTGTGTATTTATTTGTACGCACACACACACATCTATATAATATACATACAAACATACACGTGGATTCAAGTAAGTACATAGAAGCTAGTTATTGAAAGGCAGAAATATACATAACAATCATTGATGTTGTTGGCACAGCCAAACATGTCGCCCATTCTGTATTCTCCTACGTAACCCCAAGTCATGCTCCAGATCCCTTCCCTTCAAAAACATATCAAGAGATTTATGAAACTCTTTCAGCTCGTCTCTCGTGGGAAATCCAGACTTGAGGTGTTTATCAACGCTGCCAAACACTGCCTCCACTACTGCTTGAATTTCTGCATCCTCGAGACCCTTGGGAAATGCAGATGCCGGACATGGAATGACTACACCAAAACCCGCAATAGCGACCACCTTGAGTGCAAAGAACATAATTCTGAGTGCTGGAACTAATACTGGAGCTGCTTTCTTCAACCACTCCGGACTTACAGTGATTTCAATACCTCGTTGGTTCTCCACTGGATGACAACGCTGGTGGCTTTCACAAAGAAATGAAGTCTCAGAGTTGAACCGAATGCAGATTGAGACAGCTTCTGGAGGAAGTTGTTCTCGTCTGTTATGTATGGGTACTTGGGTGCCTCAAAGTCCATATGGAGCATGAGCTTAGAGAGAATCTCACCTAATTGCATGTGTACAGCATCCACTTGTTTTTTGACAACCAACTCCAGTCTGTGAATCTCGCTGTTATCCTGGCTTCTGAGGTTCTTATCTCCCTCACTATGTTGGACTCCATCCGTTTGAGTACACCAATGGTTAACTCACTGCTACCATCCGTGGTACTATGCTCACTGTCACTAGTTGTTGCATCTAAACACTCTTGTACCTTGAACCCGATGACATTCAGTTGCACTGCTGTGCTGCAAAGTATTTATCCCGTTCACTCGGCAACAAGAGCTCGTAGATTGGATTACTCTGCAAACTTGGCCAAGTATGTTCATAGAGCAAAGTACGACCATCCATGTTGAGCTCTTCAACAAGTGAGACTAGTGGGCACACATCCTCAAATCTTGAACTTAAGTTGCTCTCAATTCGTTGCGGCCTGATGACTTTCTCTTCCAGTTCCAGTGCAGGACATCCCCAGTTCGGAGCTCCACAAACTTCAGCAATGCACAGGTTCACGCGCTGGAAAAGGTTCTCGGCTTGCTCCAGTAGGTACGTCTCACAGTTGAATGGTATTCGAACAAGTACATCGACCCAATTCATATCATACCATTCTCCTCTGCTGCCTCCATGACAATCACATGGATTCTGTTCTCCACCAGGTACAGCCAGCCTTGTCCAACCCTATGTTGAGAAAACATACCTGCAAGTGTCACTTGAAGCATGTTGAAGATCCCAGATGGCAGAATTGTTGTCTCAGAGTGTTTGCAATCGAATCTCCTTCCCCAGAAACAGTAACTGCTGACCCCGGGCCTCCCACGTTCTTGCTGCCATTGCTGGAGAGTTTCTTTCAACAAAGGCAAGATCGTAACATGAGTTTCCCCCTGGTTTGGTAGCTTCTGAAGTGAAGACAGTATATAAGGAATGTGAGTTTCTTCACACCAAGTTGCGAGTTTTGCACGAACACTCATGATGGGCTGCACTGCCGGAGGTCGTGCGTCATTCAAGTTCCTTCCTAACCGAGGCAGAAAAACACCAATAACATCTCGCAAGAACCACTGAACATCCAGGACAACAAACTGTTGTGTCTCATCTGGTGTGTCATCTTCAAAGTAACCAGTTCTCCACTATCGTGAAGATGCATGAGACATGCCTTAAACCGGATTTCCTTGAAGTTTCTCATGTTGTACATGTTCCTGAATTTCTCAAGTGACACCACCTTGGGTTGCTGTGTAGCATTCAACTGATTCATGATGCGATTGCAAAACTGTGGAACCTTTGTTCTCTTCTCCAACACTCCTCCCAAGGCTCTCTCCAATGCTCCTTTGAGTTGTCTGACTTGGTTGATTTTTCTAGCCACAATTCCATATACACTAATGCTTCTGTATCCCCAAAGTCAATGCACTGCGAATACTCTTGGATTATTGCTCCACATCGGATCAATGCGAGCCCTTTCATCGTTGTACTTTGATATTGTTTGGCCTCTCGCTAGCGGGAAAGTAATTGAGAAGTATCAATACTCTTGGCCTCTGGTCGGACAAGGAACGATGTGCAACAATGAATCTCAGCCAGTATTTGAGTTGTTTTTCTAACTCTGCTGGATCGTCTGCAGCTGTAGGAGCCCTACAAACGAGGAGAAACAAATCTTTATCACTGCCTCTTACAAAGTAGTGATGAAATGTATGTACTCAGATTGGCCAGCTAAGTCACACCAATCAACTTCTTATCTGTAAAGCATAAAGCTTGAAGCTCTATGCCATAAGTCGACTTTGATGACTGGAAAATGCTGGGGATCCAAACCCTTCTGGCAAGGTTCTTCCTAATGGTTGTCTTCCCTACTCCAGTGTCTCCGCAGATAAAAAGCTTAGCATTTGAAGGTGCAGTTACGCCTCCTTCCAAAAGACCTCGTTCTCGATAGAGTTTGTTCCGCTTCAAGATTTGCAAACAGCTTTGGTGTAACACTTGAGACTGCCACTCATGAAGGTCCAATGTCCCCAATGGACAATCGATATTCCTGTTCAAGAAATCCACAAGCTTCCGTTGTTCTCCAAGCGGGCACCAAATGTGTTCCACTGACAGTAAGATGTCTCAGCCTTGAAGTCGATATAGCCTCGCTCAAAACGTTGCGAGCTCTCGAGCAAGAACTGGCCGGAGTAGATGTACAATCTGAGATGCGTCAACTTGGAACTGAGCAACGACTCCATATCGAGACGATGAGAGGTATCTAAGAAGAGTGATGTGAGCTTTAGATCATCCTTGTGCAATGTTGTCTCCAACCCTTCAACAAAATCATCATCCCTAGTGAATAAAGATAAATTGCTGCAGTTTGCTACATTTCAGGGCGTCTAAGAAATTGCCTGTACCCTTCAGTTTTCTCGCCCAGCAATGTACAGTCAGGATGCCTGAGAACATTTGCCAGAATCAGGGTAACTGTTCGCCACCCTTTGAATTTCCAGGTCGTATATGTTACACCGTGGAGAGGTGAGATGGTTAAACAAAACCTCTTTCCCGACCCCTATCTTCTCCTATACAGAGCCTCCTTAGAGAAGTCATGGACACAATTGCATCCAGGAGCTCGTCATTATCCGGCCAGTTGTGATTGAGGAACATATTATTGAGTTGAAGCTCCTCGATAACACACTTTGAATCCCTTAGTGCAGTGAAAAAAGCCTGAGCAGCGTCTTTACTTACCTCGATGCGTAGACATCTGAGCTTGTCTAGCTCATGGAGCCAATTGAAATTTTGGACATACCCAATCCAGAGTGTCTCGAGATGTTTCATCCTATGTGCATATGCATACATCAAATCACCATACCAATTGTTCTTGTCAACTATGTAGTCTAAGGTCAGGTGCTTGACTATGAGAGGAATGCTGTCGAGATTCGTGAGATTGAGGTTTTCTTCAAACATGAGCACTACTGTTTCGTGTTTGGACAGTGCATCCTCGACATCCTCAGCTGATTTCATTTCCACTACATTGCTGTTGCTAACAAAGATGTGGTAGAAAGTGCTTCCTTTTGACAGATCGTAGAGCTCTTGGTCGGACAATGGCTCCATTAAACATGTCAACTCTGTTCTAGAGGTTTGATAAGAGAAAAAGAAAGAATAAAAGAAGTCAACAATGAAATAATAATAATAATAATGTTTTTATTTAATGTTCACTCCCGATAAGTATTTATTAATTAATAATAATAATAATAATGTTTTCATTCAAGATTTATATGAAAAAGGAATTTAAATAGATTAATAATTTTCTTTATATTTAATTTGTTAACGAGAATATAATAAAAAATTTAAATGAAGTTTAAATAAATGCAGGATGTCTATCACTTTTGAATTTATTTAAGAAAGTTTCACAAAGTTGTTAAATATATGTAAATGTAAATTTTGGCCCTATAAAGATTCTATAAAATATACTTTCTATCAGATAATATAATAAAGCCTTTTTATTAATGAAAATACTTTTCTTCCTAATTTAATTTACCTTTATTGTTTGTTCAAGACGTTGTTTTTTAGTATTGATTAATGGTTCACGTACAGTATCATATTCAAAAGTCGTAGTATTTAACTTTAAAACACTGTCCTTTAAACATGTATATTATAGTTATTTATAAGATTATAAATAATTACTAACAATTTCTTATTTATAAAGTAGATTTATTTTGTTTTATTCTATATATATATATATATAATATATAATATTCATATCATTTTATTCTCATTTTATTCTACTTTAAATGAATAAAATAATAATTATAAACAAATAATTAATAATAATCATTTCTTAGTTAAAAATTTATATTAAACATTTTTAAATATTATATGAAGTTATTTATATTATATATGGTATGCTATAATTTATAGTTTGAGTTTAATATATTTTATAAAAACATAAAAATCCTTTTATAAAATTATATCATCAACCAGGACTATTTAATTATAAACACAATATTTCAAATAATTTAATTATATTTATTGATGATTTTTTTTTAAAATAGTAAATTCTATATGGCAATATTCATAGCTCACATATATACATCCATATATCATATTCAGAAGTCATAATATTTAACTGTAAAACACTGTCCTTTAACCATGTATATTATAGGATTATAGTAATTATAATAGTTTTAAATAAATAATTAAAATAACTATTTTTTTGGTTAAAATTTATGTTAAGATTTTAAAATGTTATATGAAGTTCTCTAATAATTTAGTTCATTTTAAAAACTTTTGTAACAAGTCTCCACACCGCACGATTCACATTACTTTCATATTTTGAAAACTTTGTTGAAACATTCTCTCTTCTCTCTCTCTCTCTCTCTCTCTCTCTCTATATATATATATATATATATAATCTTAATAAAGGAAACTCTCTTAACTCATTATAGTTTTTTCATTTTATAAATCTTATTAAAAATGACAAAATGTGTCTTTATTAAAAAATGTAGCTATGTCATTTATTATCATGTGTATACACCTTTTTATATGTATATATAAATAAATTAATATATATAATTATAATAATATGGAACACACTTTGAAAACAATATGTAAATAGTCTATATAAGAATATATACATGTACATTATTGACTTTATAATTATAAAATAAAGTAAGAAAATAATATATATTATAATTAATTATTATAATTCGTAAAACCATCAGTTCTTACCCGGCTTCCTGCCCTTTCCAGGTTTACCACCAGTTTTACCACCCTGGTTTACCACCAGTTTTACCACCCTTCCAAGGTTTACCACCCTTACCGGGTTTACCACTACCCCTTGAACGAGCATCTTTCTTCATCCGACGGTCCTCCCTTCTTTGCAACTTCGACCTCACGTTTGGGTTTGGGCTTCTTTATATTGGCTGCTGACCTTCTTATACACCTTCTCCATCATCCTGTTTATAATTTACATTAATTATTAAGTAATTATAATAAATCTAAATTATATTACTATATCATTATAAGGTTTACTTATTATATATGCTTGAAATATATGGTGTGCGTGATCGATAGTTCAGTTTGTCATACTTTAATATATTGTATTTTTGAAATATTTATTGTAATACCACAACTCTTTACCTATCTCCCACACACACATATGTATTTATATGTACGGTGTTTATTTGTATATTATAATTTCTATATATCTATCTCGAAAACACAAATTCTAGGGGCAAGGAAGTGGTGGCAGAATTAATCTCACCACTTGTCCCTGCCTCTTAAAATAGTGGTGAGATTAATCGCTTATTTTCTCTGAAACAAAAAAGGTGATGGGATTAATCCCACCAAATTCTAATGTGTATTAATATATATATATAAGTTATCTCCTTTTATTTATTTTTATATCTTATCATAATATTTAAATAAAAGCCAGTAAACCATGTAAAATTATTTAAAGTTCACATTTGTGATAGTTCTAAAACCAAATGATACCAGTTCCTTGCACTATCACAAATGTGAGTTTGGACACTTAATCCCACCCACTTTTTTAAACAAAGAAGTGTGAATGTGAATGTCCCAGTCTTTTTAAAACAAAGAAGTGTGAATGTGAATGTCCCAGTGTATTAATAATAAGTACATGTTTGTTTGTATATTATAATTCCTCACCATCTAATTAATCTGAGCACTTCTGATAAAAATGTATAGACTCTATAAAGTTTTAATAGTGTATTTGTATATTTGGATTTATATAAGTGTGTGTGCATTTTATATGAATTGTATTCATAATGTAATATTGTGCAAAGAGACAGCTTAATCAAACGAACTGATTCAGTCATTAGTATGGAATCGTCATCAAATTCTTGGTAAGAATTAAAACAAATTTGTTATACTCGGATATATACTTAAAGAACTTATTATTTTTTGTATTCAAATGTGGAATTGAGGTGACATTAAAGACGAGGAGGAGATGAGATGGGCTGGGAATTTTGCAATCAACTTGGTCATATTTCAAAATAAACAGAAAGCACATTGATCAACTGTGGTTGATATCAAACTAACCTCTGTCACATCGGGTGGACAAGCAAAATAATGAAAAAGTAGATTCACTAGTCAAACACTCGAGGGCAGGCTGCAAATCAAGATTGGACAATGCTCGAAATATATACCTTGTTCCATTTAATGTCACGTTCTCAGATCCGAAGGACGCCAGATACTATAAAACCTCGGGTGGTTCTGTCGACTTGTGGATTATGACATTCATGTGTTCACTAATGATGTCGATTGTGGAATTCTTCTTTAATTAAACGAAAGCCCATCTATGGAGGGATTGATTAGATGTCTACTTCGAGGATCTTAATAGTTATCAAATAGGTGTATTCGCAACAAATATTACTTCATAATACAAACATCCACAAGTGAAGCAATTGTCCCACGTCTTATTGAAGAATAACACAGTGACATCATTAGGGAGATTGAGAGGATGGCTTGGTCCCAAGTTCTTTACAGATCACATTTAATTTGTTTAGGAATCTTCGGAAGTTGAAAGAGTGTGCCAAGAACACTAAAACATCTGCAATCAGGGTTTACACATGTTGATTCTGACTGCAGAAGAAAATCATTAGTCGTTTTGTCAGCTGCACCAGTGGGATCCTATGCTACAATAAGCCACAAGAAATGATGTCGGATGATAAGATTTATGTGTGTAAGGTTAAGTATTGCAGCGCTAACCCAACTTCAATTATAGGCCACTCAACTAGGAACGTGTAGTTGAGCTCATAGAGAAGATGAAGGACGACAATTCTTACATTGCTCCACATAATGTTGTTTTGTGCCCATACTATGAAAGAAAGAAAGGCACTGAGATAGTGTGGGTAATAACACCAGAACATATTACGAAAATCCAAACGGAGAATAAAAAATCAATACATTATTAGCGGCCAACACACGATAACACCAAATGACTTCTTGATGAACACAATAAGGGAATGGTAACAAAGCTTTCCGAGTATACTCGTAAGCTAACAAAAAGATCGATGTTTTTAGCTAAGTCAAATCTTATAACCGCCATAAATTATCGACGGAATGGGACACTACTGACACCAATCACTATAACAGCAAATATGGGAGAAGTTCAAACACACACGATCCATGTGGAAAACTCTTGGGCGGTTGCAAAGAGTTACTACAAGAGATAACAAAGTGCAAAATACCAGATAAGGAAATTGTTTTGGCAGGATTTATCTCGCTATTATAATATATTACTTTTTTCATTAGTAAAGAACTGAAGAAATTACAGCAGTTGATTTTGCACATGTGGGCGGGAAGGAAACATCGTTCATGAAGGCATTTGTAAGTCCCTCTTCATTGATCTTGGAGGGATTGTCTCCTTTTCACCAGTTCTCGTCGGAGTTGGAGCTACCAGACTTGGCCCTACACGATCGGCCATGATCGGGACCATGGTCGTGAGCTCATCTGCTTCGACTACATCGGAGGCGGTTGCCAAGGTACATAGCATTATGATTCCCCCTGCGGGGATGGCACTTTGCACTACTTAGCCCATGCTCGGTTCTCCACTTCCTTTTTCGCAGACAGTTCGCAATAATGTGCTCTTTGCGCGTCATCAACCTCATCCGACAAGCTCCACACATACACAGTTGAGAGCTCGGGGGTTTTACTGGTCCTCGGACTTCACATACACCCGGCTCCGTTTCTTGGATAGAGAAGCTGCCCTCGGTCCAGCCAAACCTCTCTTCAGCCATACGCTGCAGCGCCATTGCTGGAGTTCTCCTCTCCCAAGCAAGGCGGGCAAGAACCCACTGTCCGTCTTCCAACCTTCCATGAGGATACGCTGGGGTCCCACTGCAACTAGCACCACCTTTGTTGGAGTTAAGGTTCGCACCTCCTCCTACGCCGTTCTCAGAACGTTGAAAGGGATCTTCGGACGCAGCGCACGAATTCACTCCTCCAGTTCTCCAGGTACTTTGGGAAGTGTTTCCCGCACCACCACACCCCATCCACCGGTGGTTGTTCCACACTTCCATTCTTGGCAGCTGCTGCCAAAGCAGCGGCCTGGTTAGAGAGAGCATTCACTCTCGCATTCTCCCTCCAGGGTACATGAACCATCTCAAGTGTTCAAACTGTTTCGCCAAAATCATTACACGCTCGTGTAATACTTGGAGAGACTGCTTCTTCACCCCACCTGCCCACAAACCTGCTTGGCCATCAGGTCTGAATCGCAGAAAGCCCGCACCGATAGAGCTCCAGCTTCCTTTGCAACACACAGTCCAATTGTGAGTCCCCAATACTCTGCCTCGTTATTGGTTGCACGTAGAAGTGGTTGTAGCACTTCGTGAACAACCTTCCCATTCAGCATTGATAGTACGCCCCAGCACCTGCCACCCCTTGGGGTTCTCCTTCGCTGCACCATCAGAATGTAGGATCATCCATCTTTCACCCCCATCCTTGCTCGCTGCCCGCTCATTGTCCGAACCTTCCTCGCTCTTCCTTGAATTGTATGCACCATCCGAACTCGAAAGTGCACAACCACTGCTATCCATCCCGACTGATGAGCGTCGAGTCCTCATCTCCGCGCCCATCTCCTCCGACTGGTTCGATAGTCCCTCTCTCATCTGCCGAATACGCCTAGTCTCCACCATGATCCTCAAGTTCCTCCGACCCTGCTCCTGTTCTGTTCTATCTACTCTGCTCTACCTCGACCTTGCTCCTGTTTGATCTACCCTACTCTGCTCTACTCTGCTTTGCTCTCCTCTGCCCTAATCCTTACGTGTGACCCTAATTTTGGCTTACCCTACACACCTTGAGCCTTCGATTCTACTCCATCCCATCAAATCGCTTGAAATCCATCATGCCACTTGCAATTCCAATCCTCGCGCACCGCTTTTCAGCCAAAATCCCATACCCAATCCATTTCACTTCTTGCCCTGCTTTACACCCTGTGCACAGGTCCGACCTGCCCAGATCCTACCTCCCCACTACTTCACACCTAAATGCTGCTGTCTATTGTATGCATCACCACCCCAGCTCCTACAAATGCACGAGGATTAGCAAAAACCGGGCTTCGTACAACGGGCTTTTCGCATATTCCCGAATATCCAGGAATATTCTATCAAATAAACGGGAAATATTCTAGAATCTGCCAAGTAGATTATCTTTAACTTTCAATATAAATGCCGACCAACAAGTGAAAAACGCTAATTATTTGCCGACTAGACTTTACTATACCGACTTAAAAGGTCGCAGGTTCGACATTGCGCTTGCAATCAACCAATAACCGATGCACTTCTGCTGGAGTAAGGGTCCGCCTCTGTAAGAAGTAAGTAATCGTTGGGTCCAATCCAAGAACATGAGTGTACACAAAATACATGTGTTGGCAGGGGCTCCAGTTCTTGGCTTTCTGAAAAGTTGCACAAGTGCATGACGGAACAGTAGAAATTGTTACCTTAGCAGATTGCATGCCTGCAGAGACAATGAAGGCCTCAGTCTTCCCTCTTTGAACCACCTCCACGTTGTTGATCCGACCTTGAAGAATCTTTGCCTGGTTGTAATGTTTCTCATGTTCCTTGGACATTCTTGTTGGTGTTCGCACACTCCGTCCATGGTATGTTGGTACTCTATGTGCTCCCTCTCCTCTTGGTGGTGATGGTGTTCGATCCATTCGGCTACTACTGTCGTCTACCATTTCTTCAAATCCCTCCAACTTGAATCCTGCTTTCAGAAGAGCTTCAACCTCATTTGCATTCAAGTTTGTTCCTTTTTGAACTGGCCAAACCTCTGGAACTTCTGGAATACTCTCAGGAGGAATCCCTGCATATGGTCGTCTGAAGCAACAAGAATCGCGTGGGCAGAACCATAACATCTGATGAGTGAACTCAATGTTCCCAAATGCATTTGTATATTGCCGTCTACCGTGAAATCCTGGTGCCGGTACACGATGTGGATATCCTATGGGTCTGCCACACTTGCTGTTACCGTCCTGAGTGAGACCTAGACATTTCACCTGACTTGCCTCCCCAATGCGTCTGATGGCCCACTGAGTCATCAACGTCTCTCTTTCAGTGACATTGACATCTTGAAACTTGAGTTTTTTCCTGCGTGCATTTGGGATGACTTGTTCTGCATATTGTGTGTCATGTCTATGTGTACGAAGTGCATCAATCCCATGGTCCCCAGTTGACGGTTGACGAACGGTTCGAACACGAACATTTGTTGTAGAGGCAAACTCTGGACTTGCAAGATGCTCTTCATCACTAACAAGATTTGCAAAAGTTGTTGGAGACACTGATTTTCCCGCTGAAAGTTTCTGCTGTGCACGTTTCAGAAGAGTTTCCATGGAAGGACCTGTGCCTGAATATCTCCCTTCAAATGATGCCTTGACCTTTGCACTTTGGAAAACAGCATCTGTTAAATCTAACATTGTTGCCTCCAACAAAGGAACACGCTTCGTCAGCCTTGCTCTTCGTGCTCTTGCATGAACAACTTCGGAGTTGTTAGTGGTAGGCACATTCGCAACACCATCTTCTGTCAAGTCAATTATCTCTGTCATGGAAATATGATCTTCATGTCTTGCCCACCATGACAGCCATGTTTGCAAAGCGCTAACGTTACTGGACCTGCCTTCCCAAAATGACTCCAACATTACTCGTCGTTCCAACTTATCTTGGTTGGTTAGTGCTGCAGGCCATGAGCGTGCAAGGTTCATGTGCTCCTCCCTGTGTTCCTCAAGTATCCACTTCTTTGTAACTTGACGCACTGACTGCATGTAATGGAACAAACAACTCCTTTCTCTTCCTTCATCTTTGACCCATTGTTGAAAACTTGACGCAATGCTAACCAAATTGCACCTGACTCATCTGACATGAACCCCGCAAAGTTCACATTATGAAGTCCTTGCTTGCTGCACACTTGAAGCATAGTGTTCAAAAATTTGATCACCGCCACACTATCCTCCCTGATCATGTCACCATAAGCAAGTGTCACCATCGACCTTAAACTACACAAACATAAGTGCATTATATTAGTAAGTATTTTAAAACATAGATATGTTAATACTTACAATGGATCATAGAGATGTATTCCCAGTGTACACCAATCATCAATACGATATGTGTGGTCTAGCACCACCCACTGCTGTTCGAGATCACCTCCAGATTGACACCTTCTAATGTAGTCTATTCCGGATCCTGGGCCGGCAACCGTCATTTTGAAGATTAAAGGCTGCTCTTCAGCTCCGTTGAGGTCCATTCCGGGTATGTGGATAACATGTATGAATGGGATTGATAGCTTCTTCTTTAACTGCAGAAGTCCTTCGTAACCTTCTTTGAAACGAGTGTCTCTTGTTCTAGCCTGAGATATCCATTCTCTTGTTCTACAGTGGAAAGGTTAAGCATCTCCAAAAGGAAATAATAATTTTTTTGCTTACCGGCGGTGATTTGTGAGTGGTAGTAGATCTGACAGAACCTTGTCGTATGATACATCTCCAGAATCTGTTACCAGTTTTTCCAAAATTATATTGCGTGCTGCTTGAAACTCTATGACACGTTGATTAGTTCTTGGGGTTGCAGCGACTGCTTTGTTGATTGTCTCCTTAGCTCTGTCTTTAGAGACCATGGATTCGGGTGGTCTACGTGGGTGTTGATGTTCTCCAAGATGGATGAAAAGCCTCGTGCATGTGATATCATCTGGAATTATGTAATATGCAACAACGGAGCATGTCTGCACTAGAAGGGGCTCATTGTTGCAATGCACACACTTCATTCCAAGCACTCTACCATCTGAAGATAACTGGACTTTATCAATGGTGCCCTTAAATTGGCAGTCATTTGCTTTCTTACTGAAGCTGATGAACGGACATGTTTCCTTTACGCATTTCATGTGGCCAATACATGAACTGCGACTAACACGAGCTGGAACATTCCAATGTGTTGTGCAGCGTTGAGTCCAGTAATCACACCCATCCTTCCTATTCATCCCTTTGTACTTGTCCTTCATTGTTTCGTGTGCTGGCAACTCGTAAATCACATTTCCGTTGCAATCTTCTGGGACCTCAGCAACTTGCTGAATCGATGACGAGACCACCAGTTGCTTCCCAATCCTACATCTCTGACTATTGCGAAGTATTGTTACCATAGAATTGTCCCGATCTGTTGTCTCCAACCGGAATAGTGGTCCTTTGGAAGGAAGAAGTGTGTAATACACAAAACTGCTAGCTCTTGCCCCTTCTGGTTCTACCTCAACATTCGCAGCATCTCCACCAACAACAGACATCAAATGCAGCACTTTAAAAGATTGCCAAGGTGGAATGTCAAATGCAGACCTGAGATCTGTTTCAAAGACAAATGCAATACCATCTTCATCTGCAGGGAAGTCCTTGTCAACACCATTGTAGCTGATTCTTGCCATGTAGCAAAAATGGAACAAACAAAAGTTAAAATTCAAAGACAATGAACATATTACACACGATGGTTAATGTGTTTGTTAGTCGTGAGGCAATCATTTCATTGACAAATATTAAAAATAATATTAATTGCGTGCGTCTGGGTAGAAGAGTGAAATTAATTTACTGCGTCTGGGTAGGTTTTTTGTAAATTAAAAAGTTTTACTATGTACAAGTGGCGATCATGCATGCAATATGTTTACAGAAATTAGGTTGGTTTTTAATTGATTTAGGGCGGCTAGGGTTTTGCAATTAGGGCGGCTAGGGCAGCTAGGCGGCTAGGTTTTCGTGGAGCAGGGGCTCATTTGGGGGCATAGCGTGGAGCAAGTGTGGCTCCAGGGATTAATCACAATAGGCTTCCATTGAGGGGGTGAGTATTTTCTGATTTCTTCATGATCTGCTCATGATCTTTCATGATCTGTTCATCTTTTTACATCTCTTCACAGTTGCAAGAAATCCGAGTCGGCCTGCCGACTCGGACTGACTTCGTTGTCCGTCCCAGTCGGCAGGCCGACTGGGGTGGACTGTTCCAGATCCAGTCAACATTTTGACCGGGTTGACTGTTCCAGCCCCAGTCAGCATTTTGACTAGGGTTGACTGTTCTAGTCCCACCTAGCATTTTGACTGGGCCTTGCTTCGTTCCCAGTCCCAGACTGGGCCTCCCTTTGTTGCCAGTCCCAGTCGGCATGCCGACTGGGCCTCCCTTTGTTGCCAGGCCCAGTCGGCATGCCGACTGGGACTCCCTTTGTGCCAGTCCCAGTCGGCATGCCGACTGGGACTTACAGCAACTGCTCTCTCAGTCGGCACGCCGACTGTGAGGGCTAGTATGTTTTTTTATTTTTTTAAACATCTTTGAACATTTATTACAGTTTTTTGTTAAACCTTATTGCTTTTGTAGATGCGCTCTTCACAACGTTTACAAGAAAAGAAGATGAAGGAGCCTACTGAGAGAGAAGCAGAAGCTAGAGCTGCAATTCAGAGAGGGCGTCGGGGTCGTGGGAGAGGAAGTAGGAAGCTGGCTGTGGTTCAGGAACAAGGACCTTCAAGTGATGCTCCAGTTGAACAGGCAAGCCAGCAGGACTGGTCAGGAGAGCAAGAGGATGTAGTTCAACCCCAACAAGAACAATCAGACTTTGTTGAAGAAGTTGAGGATGATGTCTTACCACAGGAGACACAGGAGCAGACAGAAGGCACACAAGCCTCATGCGCAGTGACTTTGTCGAGTGACGAAGAGGATGAACCCAAGAACAAGAAGAGACGACGCAAAGCTGCTGGAGATTCAGAGGCTGCTAAGAAGAAGAAGAAGGGTAAAGCAGAAGTGCCAGATAATGAGGAAGTTTACAACATTGCAGCCAGCATGCATTCGGAGAGTGCAGTGCGTCTTCTCGCGAAGATCACAATCCGAGAATATGGAGAGGCACCGGATGTCCCTATTTGCCGAATTCTGGGAAATGAGCAGGTGCGGAGAGTCAATCCAGCGGATCTGGAATCTTTGACTAGGAGTTTCAAGAAGGCAGTTGGTTATTTGCGCAACACCACTCAGTTCATCCTTCAAGTTGGGGACCCCATGACAGATGCAGATCTGGCAGCATTGAGAAGCGATGAAGCGATGTATGCTCAGCATTTGGCTTTTGAGGAGGAGCTTCAGTCTGACATGTTCCGGCAATGGGCACCAATGCTTTCGATGAAGAAGTTCATCTGTTGGGATGGTAATCACAGGCTAAAGGTGCTTCAGAAGCTGTACATAGAAGACACGGAAGATAAGAATCAGTGGGCAGTGAGAGTGCGTTCAGGCTTCATCCGTGCTGGGGTCATGGATAATCTTCAGCTTGTGACAATGTTTCAGCAAATTAATAGGTAAACATAGTGACCTCTAGATCATAGGATTAACTAACTTCGAGATTTTCAAATATGCAGTTCCTCCGCAACGGCAGTGCAAACCACACTGCCACATCTTCTGCTATCTGTGAAGACATGTTGCACCAGTGAGGAGGGCACAGCGAAGATCTTGGCCAGGCTCAGTGACAAGGAACGAGATGACATAAGAAAGTGGAAGGAAAGCGCACTGGACAACAAGCTTGGCATCCACTTCCGAATTTGATCTGTGCAAAGATTTTTTTGAGGTACCACGTCTCACACTTATATTACTTAGTTGATTACGTCTGTGAATTACAGAGTGAGATTGAGGATGATCTTGAGAAGGCTGCAAGGGCATCCAAAGGCAACAAATACCAGGAGCAACAACAGGTCTACATTAAGCATGACAAGCGCATGATGAAGATCTTAGCCATCATCGATCCTGCATTGGGTGAAGAGTGGTTCGACAAGGTGACCCAAATCACATGGAAACAATGCAGATGGATGGGGTTGGAAAAGCTGTACGCGCTTTCAAGGGCGAGAATTCCAAACGAGACGAGAATCATGTACTTCAATAAACTGGTACGTCTCGATCTGAAGAGAGAGCAAGAGACACTTGGATTGCCGGGTGTTCAGGATAAGGAGTGGATAAGGTGGTTTATATCGATTTGTATTGGCGCATCAGAGAGGAGGCAGTCAGATTCTCACGGGACTCATCGAGGATGGCGAGTGGACAGGCCGGTTACAGATTTCACGACTTGGTACGATGAAGTGCGGGTAAAATGCAAGAACGTGATGTTCCAGCCATTCCATGAGTGTGTGAAGTTCACTTACTCCATAGAGCCGAAAGAGTTCCTCGAACACGAAGAGACAGCAAGAAGGATGATTTGGAGGTAAGGATGATCTTCTTGACATTGTTACATTCTGACACTACTATATGTTCATTACAGGTATGTCGCAGCGAGAAAGGTGCCTCACACACAGACTATGGTATTCTGGTCAGATTACATGGAAGCACCACACATGTGGTCGAAGACAAGATCTGGCCTGACAGAGTTCGAACGTGTAACGTACCGTTCTGGCTTGATTATCCACCTGGGCAACCACCAACATGGGAGAAGGATCTCTACAATGAACACTCAAAAGATCTCCCATGCATCTCATGGGATCCGGCAGAGGTCGACTTCATTAAGAAGACAAAGGCCAAGGCAAAGCGGCGTCAGCCTGTGCAGCAGTCAAAGAAGACCTCAGATACAGTAGCTGGCACCTCCACTACTCGCGATCCAGCTGCCTTATTCAATTTATCTGAAGTGCTACCATCGCAGGGAACCATGGACATCAAGGATGACTTGGTCACATTCGTCCCTTCACTTGCTACAACTCGAGGTGATAATTTCTTGGCGATTGATGACATCGAGGAGATGCAACAGGCCGTGCTCACGGATGAGAAGGAAGAGGAGGTTCCTGACGCTAGACTGGTTCCTTATAGAAAAGTTCAGACACAGGTGGCCAGGTACCATACAGCTGACAGCCAGACTCGCTACCAGCATATTGCGGGAGAATATGGTTTCAACTTGGTGATCTTCGACCTTCCAAATGGGACCTTGCCAGGAAATACAACGAGTGATACGCCATACCTCTACCTTGATCCAGTGAAGTTCGATGAAGCACTCCAGTTTGCAGGTATGCATATGGCTGCAAATGGTTGGTTGGTTGTGTTTGCTGCAGCAAACACCTGGGATCAAGTTGTCCGAGCTGCAAGTGTGGTGGACCTTCAACTTGCTGCAACGTACTACATCTACAGAGGGCGTGGTTGGGGCTACCGCAACAAGATGAAGGTACTTTTTTCTTTATTCATGAAGTTCATTAATGATTTTTGATGTTTTAACAGGAGAGCATCCTGCTCCTTCTTGTCTTCCAAGATGCATCTAGAGGATTGCGCGATAATCCGCTGCGTTTGTCATCAACAATTCTTGTTGATAATCCTGAGCGGTTCCAAGAACCATGGTAGGCATTTCATTTCAACAATTTAAGTATTTACCATTATCTTCACATGCAGGATGGACTACCAACCGAAGAGCACTCGATTGATGCAGCTCGTGATAGAACGACTCACCCGGCCAGGTGATCTTATCTGGGATATAGGCAGTGGTACGGGGTCCTCAATGCTTGCAGCTATCGAGCTGGGGAGAAACATTGTTGGGACTGAGAAGAACCCTGAGCTCGGGAGAATTGCTATGAACAGGATTAAAGAGAACATCCAGCCAGAGGAAATCCCAACCCAACAATAGCGACGTCAAGTAGGACTGGTGGTTCACGAATTGCAGCATTGCTCAATCGTAAGAAGAAGTGACAAGTGTTGAATTGTACTCTTTGGTGTTGAAATAAAACTTTAATAATACAGTATAAACATGGCTATGATTTAAATATTTTTTGTTGTTAATTGCCGACTGAGCCAAAATCCTAAATTCTAAGAATATTTAGGAATATTCTAAGAATATTCTGGTAGATTCTTTAGAATATTCCGGGTCCAAGCCCGGAAGCCCGGAAGCCCAGAAGCCCTCTTTTTGTCGGGACTCCAATGCACCTGCTACTGCTCCAGCCAAGACACATCAGCCCCAGCTAGAACCCTTGCACGAGACCTCACAAAGCACATGGCGCCAGTGTGGCGCCATGGCGGCGCCCCATGGAGACCTCCACAGCCCCAATCATGCACTACACTCCAAGCTTCCCACAATTTATATAACTAATATCTTATGTTGTTTGTTATGTTAATAAATAGTTATTATGTTAGTATACAACTTAATTAATATCTTTTGTATACATACCATACATATAAATGGGCATACTATACACACGCAGACACACAGGTATATGCTTAATACATGGTATACAAAATGTATGTTGTATGTATCTAGAGAGAGAGAGAACTAATATATTTATTTAATTATGCAGAGTTTGGATCGCCTTATATCACCTATATTATATGTACATACATACAGTGCGTATGTGTACTAAGTCTGAGCTACCTAGGAAAATATATACGGAATTAATAGAAAGATATATTTATAAGTGTGTCCAAAGTAAAATGAAAAGTTCTTTTAATTAAGACATTGTTTTTACTTTTTTTAAAGTATTACGTAGTTAATATTTTAATATGAAAATTTGTAGTTATAAGTGTTTTATTTTTTATAATTTTTAGAGATTAATAATATCTTGAATTTAGACTACAAATAGAATTTAATTAGATGTATTTAATCTCTTTGTTTAATGTTAAGGTGTATGTTTCCTAAATTATGGTAATTATACTACTATGCTAACAATATAGTTTGTAATGTTAATTTATTGTTGATTACTAGAAATATTATTCATGTACGTATGTATGAATATGTATGTGTGTGTGTATGTATATACATGAGAATAACGGCATATAAGAACTATCGGTAAACCTGAAAAGGACAGGAAGCCGGGTAAGAACTGATGGTTTTACGAATTTTAATAACTAATTATAATATATATTATCTTTTTACTTTATTTTATAATTATAAAGTCACTAATGTATTCGTCTCTCCTGTGTACATGTATATATTTCTTTAATATAGACTATTTACATATGTTTTCAAAGTGTGGCTGTAAACCTGAAAGGCTGGTTTTCCATATTATTATAATTTATATATTAATTCATATAAAAAGGTGTATACACATGAAAATAAATGACATAGCTACATTTTTAATAAAGACACATTTTGTCTAATTCAATAATTTTTAATAAGATTTGAAAAACTATAATGAGTTAAGCAGAGTTACCTTTATTAAGATGGTAATATAACTCTTATATATAAATATATATATATATATATATATATATATATATATATATATATATATATATATATATATAGCTTCAAAATTATGAAAGCAATGTTTACCATGGGAGGGAGACTTATTACAAAAAATATTAAAATGAAACTAAATTTTGTAGAGAACATATAACATTTTAAAATCTCTAACATAAATTTTAACCAGAAAATGATTATTTTTAATCATTTATTTAAAACTTATTATTTATTAGTAATTACTAGAATCTTGTAAATAAGTATAACATACATGGTTAAAGGACAGTGTTTTGGAGTTAAATACTGTGACTTCTGAGTCCCGACAAAAAGAGGGCTTCCAGGTACCCTAAACCACAACTAACCCCTAAGGGTTTGGGTGGCCAAGTCATACCCTAAACCTAGGGCTAGTACTTAGTGAGGACACAAGTGTGCACTGTAGGCGGACATGAGTGTTATATTAAGCAAACTCCCTAAGGTTAGGTTTGGAAAACCCTAAGTACATGACCTTGCAAGTACTTCACGAAAAGGCTCATGCTAAACAATCTTAGGTTGTTCAACCCCTGGATTCCAAGTAGGACACTCCCCTAGCCAAGTGTGCCTAAGCACACCTGGTTACGAGACCTAACCTCCTTCAGCAAATGCCCAAGGCTTAGCACCCTAGCGCGAGCACAAGCATGCCTGTTTGTCAGAGTATCCAACCCCTTGGCAATAAGCCCATGACATAACCCCAAAGGGGTGCCTTGGGTGTTGTATCGTGTAACGTTTAGCCCAGTGTCACATCTCCATGTGACATTGCCTTCCCCCGATGTGGGCTATCATGCCATAGCCCTTAGATTCAAGAGATGCACCAAGTGCCACAAACGTGGCTCTTAAATGCCAACTCTAGAACCCCTTAGTGAACCCTCAGGAACTGATAATGTGAACCTGTCAAACAAGATCCCACACCCACAGTTGGTCAAGGACATGAATGTGCCTTGTTTGGCCATGAGTGCTACACCTAGCTTGACGTGGAGGAGGCTAAGAGACAAGCCTCAACCTCTGCCTCTTGACCGACAAGACCTCCCAAGCATGGATTCACCAACGTTAAGGGTAAGTTACCCCAAAGGTGTAACATACCACTATCATCTGGAAGTTAGGGCGGCACAATAGAGGGTTGTGCCTTGACGACACAAGCTAGAGCTTGCACCGGGAGAAGAGTAACAAGCTCAGTCATGAACCAAGAACCTCATTCCTATATACTACCTTATTTATGTGACAGAGCCCCCCCCCGGTTTTCCTGTTTACTTAAGTGGGCTGGCATGGAATCTCATTCCCAGAGGGAATATACTTGGTGAGTTATCCATCGACCCTAAACCCTAACTTGTGAAACCTAGGGCTATTTCTAAATATATCTGACATGCCGAACTCACTGGAACTAGCCATTAACCCAACCGGGACACGGAAAACCAAGGTAAGAGTTTTCTAGATGAAAGTGCTAGCTTAACTTAGAGTTTCTTGTAAATACCTAATAACACATGGCTGGACCATCACTAGATATTCAAGTGCACTAAGCGGGCCTGTTTCTTCTACACCTAAGGTTTATTAACATAGTACAGTAGGTAACAACAGTCAACGTCCAAAGTAAAAGGGGAGTCATAGTAAAAACTATGACACACTCCCCGCCGTTGAAAATGTCAACATCCTCGTTGACGTCCAACTCCAAGACTAGATAGTTAGAGAAAACTAACCAAAATTAACATATCACTCTATGCGAAGTTAGCCAAAAGTTTATATAATTTCATTACCCCCTTGCATTATGCAAAGCCAAGTACTTCAGAACTGTTGTTCACTGAGCCGTAAACCCAGTTGTCGGAGGCACACCTGCGACATGAAATCACTTGGAAATCTTTTGCACGTCTGCAAAGTCTGTCACCCGACACACACAACACAATGGTTAATTTCTTTACTTAACTAAAATTTATATTGGAGGCCTTGGCCCTTAGTTAACAAGAAATAAAGGCTTGCTTTATTCCTTAATATCAAACGCTATTGACTACCTTGTCATCTTAACACACAATAAGCACTTTGACGTCCATCTCAAGTGCTTAACCAAACGCCTTCACATTTCTCCAATTGTTCCACATTTCCACATGTCATGATATTATAGCTTCACTTTTTTGTATCCCTCGGTGTTTCTCATTATCCCTTTACATAAGGGTTTGCTATTATACCTATCCCTCGTTAGTATATAGTTACGTTAGACTAGGTATGAGACTTTATTGGAATCAAGCTCTTTTACGATATTAGAGTACTATTCCTGAAACCCTGTTTTGTGTAGACATGTCAATCTGGCCAGAGGCAATCACAGAGGCGCATGATTGTACACATGTATACAACAAGGTCATACCAATCTACCAAATGCCATCCACTTGGTGTGTTATTAACATAATTTATTCCCTATAGGAATCAAATTTAGTCAAATCTATAACCAAATGTGATAGCTTTACCATTCATCTTTCATAACCTAGCTTGTATTCTTTCATAACACCGACCAGTTCAGGGACCAAATAAGTTAACATACCTTTCTAACAAACTAATGTGGAAACAGGAAATTCAACCCATCTCTAAGATAGTACATGACTTAATTGATGACCTTTAGATAACACATCTCTTAATTGTACTTTCATTGTACTCATTCCCTAAAGAGCACATCATACTAGATGCCATTCAATATTTCCTAACTCTTTATCTCACTAAGTTTAAAATTACCAAATTTTAAAACTTAATTTCCACAATAAGAGTCTCCCTGAACTTGTAATACTTCATGCCGTTATAACATTATATCTATTTCCAACTCTCAAACTGATTAAATAAATGTTCCCAAACACTATACCAAAGTATAGCATTTTCACTAATTCAAGTAATTAGTGTTTTTGACAAGCAAGTTCAACCTAATCCTTAATCCATAAATAATTGCAATTATGATATTGATACTCTTCAATGAATAATGATCGTTTTTAACATTCAAATCCTAAGCTTACCAACCAGTTGTTAGATTAACGGATATAAACTTACAATCATATCAATTTATTGAAATGTTACAACTATAATATAGACATAGTCTTAGTTTACATGAGCCAAACTTCAGTTTTGGAACGGAAGTATAATGTCACAATAGTATTCGAGGAACTTTATTCAGAGACTAAGAAGAATCATGAACTAGTGTCTAGTTCATCTAACTGATTTAGTAAGATATTAACTTTCACATAAATGTTATCATAACACTAAAGTGTCATATTAATTTCATGTTTTAGTTATATTCCATAATTCAGTAGATCTCCCCAAACATGAATAAGATATTTAGTTCAGTACGTCGAACTAAGATATACTATTCATTAGACATCTAGCAATTATCAGAGTACCACATTGCTCCTCAAGCAACGTATTGAGAAACACTTCATTTTTTCAGCTATCTTGAAAACACGTTTCAAGTTACAACACTAAGGTAGTGCCTTACCAAAGTGTCGAACTCAGGTCTGTTTGAGTCTTTATATTTTATGATTATGGCACTTCATGTGATCATAACCAAGTTTCAATTTGAGCGCTCCAAACTCAATATTGAAGAGATCATAATACTTTGACAAGTCATTTATAACTAATCTTGAAATGATTGTCACGAATATTTCCAAAGTTTAAAATATAAATATCTCAATAAATGAAGTGATAAGAAACCTCATATTTTCATATCGGATATTGGACCATACTGTTATAGTTTTTACTATGACTTGACCCTTTACTTTGAACGTTGATTGTTGTTACCTACTGTACTATGTTGATGGACCCTAAGATGTAGTAGGAAACAAGCCTGCTTAGTGCACTTGGGTATCTGGTGATGGTCCAGCTGGGTGTCATTAGGTATTTGCAGGAAACTCTAAGCGAAGCTAGAATTTACCTTCCTAAAAACCCACCCCAATTTTGACGTCTCGAATAGGTTGATTGGTCTTTGTAATGAGTTCGGCGTGTTAAGTAGGGTTAGGAACACCCCTAGGGTTGACCTAACCCACGCTTTAAAACCCCACCCCTTGGGTAGGGTTTAGGGGTAGGAGTAAGGGTGAGTTATAAGCTCATATTACTAATTTGTCGAAGGGCAATTAAATGCCAGCCCACTAACACATATAGGAAAGAGGGGGGGGGGGCTCCGTCACATAAATAGTAGAGTATATGTAGGAGAGCTCTGGGTTCATGACTGAGTTCGTTGCTCTTCTGTCAGTGCAAGCTTTAGCTGTTGTCGTTAAGGTACAACCCTCTGTTGTGCCGCCCTAACTTCCAAATGCTAGGGTACATCCACCTTTGGGTAGCTTACCCTTAACGTTGGTGAATCCATGCCTGGAGGTCTTGTCGGAATGCATGTTCCAAGAGGTAGAGGTTGAGGCTTGTCTCCAGCCTCCTCCACGCAAGCTAGGTGTAAACTCACAACCAAGCAAGACACATCGTGTCCTTGTCCAACTGTGGGCGTGGGATCTTGTTTGACAGTTCACATTACCAGTTCCTGAGGGTTCACTAAGGGGTTCTGAGTTGGCATTTAGGAGGCACGTTTGTGCACTTGGTGCAACTCTTGAATATAAGGGCTATGGCATGATAGCCCACATCAGGAAGGCAGTGTCACATGGAGATGTGACACTGGGCTAACGTACATGGTACAACGCTGAGGCACGCCCTTTGGGGTTATGTTATGGCTTGTCACTAAGGGGTTGGATACTCTAGCAAACAGGATGCTTGTGCTTGCACTAGGTGCGCCTTGGGCATCCGCTCAAGGAGGTTAGGTCTCGTAACTAGTGTGCTTTGGCACACTTGACTAGGGAGTGTTCTCCTTGGAATCCAGGGGTTGAACAATCTAAGCTCATTAGCAGAAGCCCTTTCGTAAGCACTCGCAAGGTCATGTGCTTAGGGTTATCCCAAACCTAGCCTTAGGCACCTAAAAATGTAAACCCTAGTTTTGTCATTTTAGGATAAAAAACATCTTTAAAAAACAAGCCTTTGTTTTTGTAAAAAACAGTTAACTACTAAGGATAAACATTGAGTTAACATACTAAGGTCAACATTGATTTGTTTTTACATTGTAGTTATTATAGTTAATATACCTTGTAATATTGTTTTTGTTTTTACCCTTATTTTATAATAATAATTCTGTTTGTTTTCTATAATTGATTTTTTATTTTAAGTTTGTTTATTGATTTAATTGTTACTTAATAAAAACTCTTTAACTTTCATTAATTAATTAAAAACAATAAACATTAAATCTCTTTATTTTTTCACTTGTCTTCTTTCTTTCAAGCTTTTTCACTTATCTTTCTAATCCTTGTAATAACTATATGAGTATGTATATATTATAATATTACATAATATATAAAGGAACAATAATCTTACAATAACTATATAAAATGTATTCATTGCTAACTTAAGGACACTATCATATATGTTGGAATGCACATGAAAATATAATAAACCTGGTTTTTGTCGTTAATTTGCACACATTTTGCATATGACAACCATCGTGCTCTCAAGGTGTATCCATGAACAGCAAAACGTGTGAGCAACAATGTACATAGTAAATATCTTACACAGCAGAATATAAACAAGTTTTGTATTCTCTGTGAGACACAAGAAATAGAACAAAAAGACATATACTAAATGTACCATAAGAAACATCTCTCGGCAAGTACTCAAATGTCACTCTTGTACGCACACACACTCACCACACTGTCAACATGAAAACATCTTAAGAATGTATATGTATGTATGTTTAAACTATCAAATAAAGAAAGACCTCAAGCAAGAGAGAGCAACAATGTTCCTTCTTCTCTCACACACACACAACGCACGTACAGAAATACGCACAATGTAATATGTCCCCAACCATATTATACATACATATATGTTATATGCAAACCTTTTGCTCATTTTCTCAAGTGTCTTTGATCGCATCCACCTTAGTGGATAGCCTGAGAAAGTATTCCACAATGCCTTCTTCTACTGCAGCTGAAATCAGCAAATTAATTATATATGTGTATGTTTCTTCTTTATGATTATTATATATCTTAATGATTTTACCTTGGTCGCATTCAGTGCATCCTCAACTCTAAGCTTTTTCTTCAATTCCGTTTCAGTTGGGCACCAACCTTCAATGAAAACACTCAATTAATCAGAAATGGATCAATAAACTTAAAAATAATTACATATATACCTTTTTAAGGTTAAATTCCTTTTATTTTCTAATAACGCAATTTTGTACCTGAATTACAGCAACTCCTCAAAGAGCTTAGTTATTCTTTCATTTAGCTTCTCCTTCTCGTAATCCTGCTCCGATGCCTAAAAGAAGATTGTAATAATTTATACAGTTAAAATGATTAGCAAACATTAATAATATGAGAGAGAAATCCTCGTGTATATAATAAGTTGGACATCCGTATCAATATTCGCATTAATGTCCTCAACGTAGGCTTTGATTTTCTTAACCACGTCCTTCACACTGACCGATTGGACTTCTCTCTCTCTCTCTTTCACACACACACACACACACAACTAAACTTGTAAAACGGAGTTACGATAGATGTTGTTAGACACTTTAAAGTTAATTGTATGTCTATATGTGTGTTGTTGTGAGAAAGAAGGAATATTCAACGAACCTGCAATCCTCCACTCTCCAGGAACTTGATTAATTCCACCAGTTCTTAATTAATATATATCGTAAATAAGTTAATATATCATCGTTATAGTTATTACATATCATAGTTAAATTAAAATATCATAACTAAGTTAATATAATATAAATTATATTACTTACAACTCCACTGTGTAGGCTTCCTTGTGGATGATGTTGCAAAACCATACACTTTCTAGCTTGGATGAGCAAGGAAATCGGCATAAAACCGTGTCTGAATCTCTTTAAAGTTCCATACAAAGCTCAAGTGGATTAATTGCCTAAAATATTAATTTAACCATTAATGACCACCTCTCTTCACACATGCACGCGCACACACACATCAGTCCATATAGCCATGGCCATGTACATACAACCATACACCATGCAGATTTCGGTTGTACAGCAGTTCCATGTAAGACCCGCTGGACTTAAATCATGCATCTATTACAGAGCATAGTATCCTGCATATATACATACACTTCAAAGCACACACGCTAACAACCTACATATACATAGAAATCTGTAGTGTATAACCATGAATCCACTCACCAGATTGAAATCCATACATCTAGTAGTGGCCACCATTGATATTGCACAGCGGCCATATCTTGGAGAGCTAAACCCATGCGCCGGATCTGCAAAGCACGCTTATGAAGCATATATATAGTCAAAATCTTCGGAATGCACATCAAAATTGCAGATTTATTACACGCAGGCATACACATACATGAAAATCTCTCCAGATACACAGATTGACACAGCCAGATACCTGAAATCCTGAACAGAGGCGGTCTCCATCATAGCCTCGGCTGGCAAACGAGTTCATCCGCATCCAAGACTTTGCCGTATTTGCTGCGCACGGACCATGAATATGGATAGATCGTCGCCGCTTCACAAAAGAACCCTAAAGCATATTCTAGGATCCCTGTTTAGGTTAGCTTACGTGTATTACATGTAATATTTTATATAATATTCTATAAATAAGTGCGAAGAACAGTAACTGTATAATGTATGTATATAGTAAGAATTTCATAAGTATTTATTATATCTATTATAATTTAAATATGTGAGTTTATACATCTTATAGACATTATTTATATATGTGTGTGTAGAGAAAGACAAAGAGAGATGAATTTATGTATGCACACATGCTTATATATATATACAACACGTGTTTACCTTCAACACATGCCCATGCCCATGCACATAGTCACAAATTTTCAATTAAATATTAAATCACTAAATCACATTATAAAACTCAGAGACAAAAAACCAACATGGGCACATCGTATACATATCCACATGCACATACGCATATATCATGGAATTAAACATTCATAGGCACACCATTTCAAAATAAAGTAAATAAAATGTTTTTTCACTGTATTTTAACGAATTATAAATAATTTTATACATGTTACAAACCCAAAAACCAACCCTTGTTTTTGGACCTTAGTACTTCCTCTAGTATGTTAGTCAAAAAATTTCTACCCTAGTATTTATAAATTAGGCATAGTTTTTTTGCTTTGTTTATTTTACATTTTCCGGTGAGGTTTGCTTAGCAGAACACTCGTGTCCGCCTACGGCGCACACTCGTGTCCTCACTAAGTATTAACTCTAGGTCTAGGGTATAACTTGGCCACTCAAACCCTTAGGGTTAGTCGTGGTTTAGGGTACCCTTGTCACCCTAAAGGGTTGTACTCCCGGATGAGGGTATTCCTTAATGGGTAAGTGACGATGCCTTAGCTCTGTCTAGGGGTATGTGTGGAACACACGTCTCCTTGATGGGGGTTAGGGCATGAGCCTGTCTAGGTCTTCTAGGGCAAAACCCTAAGTCAACTAGGGTTATCCCTTAAGGGTTTTGGGGTAGACACTCTAGGGAGACTTAGGGTAAACCCTAAGTCACTAGGTTATCCTCAAGGGTTTTGGGGGCAGACATTCTAAGAGAACTTAGGCTAAACCCTAAGTCTCCTGTCCACTTGGGCATTAGAGTCTAACCTAGGGGTCGTTGGGGTTGTTCTGGGAAACTTAGCGTTGCTCAACAGGATGATGACGCTGAATGGCCACTTGGCAGCCACGTGTTGCACGTGTTGGCCTTTGGGTTAAAACTCTGACACATACGTTACGAACCATGAACTATGATAAACAAGAAGGGACACCATCTTCTTGAGCTAATCCCGCTACTTAATATTATACTTACAAGAACATTGAACCAACTCAAGGAACACCATCAAAACCTTGAGATAGAATTAACAACTAACCAAGAATACAATCAAACCTTGATCAAGAATAGTTCTATTTTTCGATATTTTAAAGAACTGAAAATACTAATAAGTTTCTCTGAGTGCCCACATTTTCGACCATGATGCAAAGTCAAGAAACCGTCTTTTAAATACGTTATTTGACTCTAAAATGAAATCGATATTGGAAACTAATACCAACTTTTAATTCTTATCGAATACATACTATCTTAAGGAGGTACATGCATTTAAACCTTCAATGGAAATCCAACTGTTATACTAACACATTGATAGTTCCCACATAAGTTATCAAACTTAATAAGTTTCTTTACTTAGTCAATAACCAAAGTGGAGAATCCCAAATCATGCTCTTTTAAATCAAGGAATCACCTTGTTCAAGAGCTTATCCCCACATTGCAAATAACGTTACAAATTTTCAAGATTAAAGAGTTAATAATGAAAATGCACAAGTGTGCGCTGAACGCCTTCACTATGCAAGTCCTTCATTACTTAATAAACTGAAAATGTAAATGTACATTCCAACATTACTCTTTCTAGTAAATCTTGCCATCTATCCCAAAAACTGCATTGATAGGGATGCAACATTAAATCTGTCTACTGCCAAAATCTATCATTCTATCTTTATTCTTATGATCCCAGATGAGATAACTTCATATCAAGTTAGTCGAGCTAGCTAACTTGAATACAAAGTGCGTGCTTATAATTAACTAAGGTTTCAAGTTGTACTTTATTCAAATTAGATAACTTGAACTTAGTAAATTTTTTCACTTAATGCTACTTGTAGCTAGTGTCATTAAAATATTATGAACATCGGACAATACTTTGATTACATTGGATCTTCAAACAACTGCTTAACATGTTCATCATATGTTAATATCTGACATCTCGTTGTATTATAAGTTCATCATCATAGTCTGCTTCTGGAGTTACACTCTAAAAAACATGCACTTATAATGAGATTAATTTTACACTTTATGTTAAAATGTAGTATTTCATCTTATGTTTGAATATGCCCCTTCTCCCGAAGTCAAGGACGCACATTTAACATAAGCCTTTCCCTATTTGAACACTATTGCCGAACCCGATATTGAATCTTGATCTAAGCCAAAATCAATGGACACTGTTTTTTTTAAATCATGTGTTATCCCAAATTCAAAACACCTTAATAAAAAGAAAAATTTTCAATAATGTATAAACTTAGCATACATAATCCACTTCACAAGACTTAATTTGTAAGCCAGAATAAACTACATGCCACGTCTTGTGGAAGGATATAGTAAAGTAACTTGAACATTCATAAGGTAAGTTAACCTAGCCTACAACTTGGAAGTTGCCTTCCAAGTGCTACCTTCAACATTAGAATCCATAACTTACACCCACTTATGGAGTAGTGTACTCTGAAGAGTTATAGATCTTAGGACCATCTCTCAACACAGAATCCAGACGTTAGCCGAAAGTGATAGAGTACTTTAAAAATTTAGAACTAACTAACCCTAAAACACCAACACTTTAGGCAGTCCTACTGATCGTAGAGAATAACTCCAGTACCAATTGTCAGAGTTTTAACCCAAAGGGCTCACATGGCAACACGTGGCTGTCAAGTGGCCATTCGGCGTCATCACCCTGTGTAAGCAACGTTAAATCTTCCAAGATAACCTTAAGAGTCTGACTCATGGGCCCAAAGACTTAGAGTCCTACCCTAAGTCCCCTAGAATGACCATCCCCTAAACCTAGAGGATAACCCGAGTAAACTTTAGGATCCTGTCTCAGTAGACCTAGACAAGCTCATGCCCTAACCCCACAAAGGAGATGTGTCTCACACATACCCCGTGACAGAGCTAAGGTATCGTCACTTACCCCTTGAGGAATCACCCTCATCCGAGAGTACAACCCTTTTAGGGTGACAAGGGTACCCTGAACCACGACTAACCCCTAAGGGTTTGGGTGGCCAAGTCATACCCTAGACCTAGGGCTAGTACTTAGTGAGGGCACGAGTGTGCACCGTAGGTGAACACAAATGTTCTACTAAGCAAACTCCCTAAGGCTAGGTTTGGAAATCCCTAAGTACATGACCTTGCAAGTGCTTCACGAGAAGGCTCATGTTAACAAGCTTAGGTTGTTCAACCCCTGGATTCCAAGCAGGACACTCCCCTAGCCAAGTGTGCCTAAGCACACTTGATTACGAGACCTAACCTCCCTTGAGCAAATGCCCAAGGCTTAGCAACATAGCGTGAGCACAAGCATGCTATTTATCAGAGTATCCAACCCCTTGGCGACAAGTCCATGACATAACCCCAAAGGGCGTGCCTCGGGTGTTGTACCGTGTGATGTTTAGCCCAGTATCACATCTCTATATAACACTGCCTTCCCAATGTGGGCTATCATGCCATAGCCTTAGATTCAAGAGATGCACCAAGTGCCACCAATGTGGCTTTTAAATGCTAACTTTAAAACCCCTTAGTGAACCCTCAAGAACTGATAATGTGAACCTGTCAAACAAGATTCCACACTCACAATTGGTCAATGACACGAATGTGCCTTGTTTGGACATGAATACTACACCTAGCTTGACGTGAAGGAGGAGGCTGGAGACAAGCCTCAACCTTTAGATTTATTCATATATAATTATATTGACATTAAGTACTGTAATCAATAAAATAAATATCTACAACTTAGTTTTTATTCATGAAAAAAGAATGATCCTAAATGATTTTAATATAAAAACAATTCAGATATGGAGAATAAAATATCAGAAAAATAGAAAAATATTTATTCTACTTCTCTATATACTTGCTATTGTAGGTGCAGCAATGTATGTGTATTTACTGCATACAGTACGTAGTGATTTGGCTTCCACGTGTTAGTGTCATGTGTCACATGTGGACGACGTAAGGATTGCGTATATAAGTAAATTAGATAAGTTTATAATGTTTGTTTTATAGTTTCAATACATTATAAATTACATAATTAATTATATTATTTACCAATTAAGAAACTTATATATACTAAATTAAGATTCTAATTACTTTCTTAATACTATATAGTGTCTTCTTATGTGTTGGTTAAATAAATTACCTGATAAAATTAAGTTTATAATTAATTTGATTTCAGTGCATTTAACTTAGAAGTTTTATTCTTATTGAGTTTTATCCTGGATATAATAAATTGCAATGTCAATCTGATTTGTTTATTAACTTAGATTAGAAATTAAGAAACCAACATATTGAATTAACATTTAACCTTGTTATAAATTATTTTATACTAAATTTTATACTGTACAACTACACACGCTTCTTTTTATACAGTCGATAAGTACAATAATTGTTCTGACATATTGTTAGTACATACGTGTTTATAGTATTAAATTAAGACATAGTAAAATTTACAGGCTGGTGCGGACGGCCCTAAAATTGACTATCACAACAACAACTTGATAAGCCATTTGTTAGTCTTACGTGGCCTATTATTTAATAAATACAGCATTTGTTGTCATTAATATCGCCACGCATATATAAATCACGCTTTGTATAGTCTTGAGCAGAAGAAGAGTTTACAATCTTTTCTACATACACGTGTATTTATATAAGGTTGTTTTTGTTGCAGAGTATTGAGCCAGCCAGTAAAAAAGATAGAGCTGACATCGATACGTAGCTGTTGCTTGATGATTCTTTAGATAAAAATCTTAAACAGGTGTGTGTGCGTTTGTGCTTGTGTGTGTGTGTGTGTGTGCGTGAGAGAGAGTACAATTTCATTTTCACAGATGACTCTAGACAAGAAGGACAGGCCAACCGAGGTGGATGGAGGATCGACAGTCAGAGTAACGGGCCATTCCCGAAAGAAGATCCCAATACTAATATCAGAATCTGGCAGTGCAGAACGCAAATGCGAAGGGAAACAAGTAGTCTACGCTGGCTTGGTTGCCCCTGTTGGTGTGAATCTTGGCAAGCAGATGTTCAAGGACGGTTTCACAAAGAGTATGGATAATGAGAAGGTGGTTGTGATTAAGAAGGTTAATGACAAGTGGGAGATAGTACTTGAGTGATAAATAATTAGCTATAAATAAGTAATAAATAATGTTTATTTAACATCAAAACGCTTGGTTTACTGTGTGTGCTGAAGGATTCTTGTATATTTCTGAAATTTATCGTATTTACATATATATATGTATATATATATATATATGTCCCTTTCTGAAATTTTAATTTACATATATATTTGTGAAATTTCAATTTAAAACTATATATAATTAGATTAACAATTATAAACTTTATTTTATTTTATTCTAAATATGTTATAAGTTAAATATATAATTTATTTAAGTATTATTATTTAAAAATTAGAAATTCTTAAGAATATAAATGTAATTTTAAAACTAAATTAAAAAATTTCTAAACGCCTTCAGAAATTTGAGAATTTTAAATAAGGACCATGAATCAACTAATAAAGAGAATAAGTATTTCTCATCATGTGCTACTGATATCTATTATATACTATTTTAATTGCACTTACTAAGTTAATTTCACCACATTTCTCGTCTAAATAATAAATATTCACCATTTTTTCTTTCTTACTTTTACATCTTTTCTTTTGAATGAATTATTAATTTATTAATTTTAAAACACACACATCATTTTTACGGTTTGCATAATGCCACGTACGCAGTTTTATTAATTTATCAAAGATGTAGGTTGGCTAGTATAGAAATTTTTTATTTAAAATGTTATAAATCTTTTTTAACAGGCTTCAAAATGTTAATGACAATGGGAGAGGGTTAACCATTTTGGTAAGGATATATATTTCTTAATTCTAAATTAAAAATTGTATTTTAGAGAATAAAATAATCTGTTTGCTCCAACAATTTATTAAGTAAAAAAATCAGTGAAAGCAAAAGAAGAAATAAAAGTCAACCTACTTGCTCAAAAATGGTATATATTATAATTAATTTATGATTTTAATAAATAGTATATATTAAATTTACTTATGAATTTCAAGAGCTGAAGATGATTTGAAGCTTAGTAAAATGTTTTCTATAACATTTTGAAACTTATTAAGAAATTCTAGACATCGCTAATTCAATAAATTAATAAAACTGCGTACGTGGCAGTACATCAGATCATTTTATGAATTAATGAATAATTTCATTAAAAAGAAAATATATAAAAGTAAGAAAGAAAAACATGTGAATATCTTATTATTTAAATAAAGAATGTTATAGGATTAACTTATTAAAATAGTTATAAGACAATTGAAGGCAAGAAGTGATAATTACCAATATCAATAATATTGACACAAGATTCATTAAAAATTATTTATTAATAGTGATACTATCAGTATAATACAGTGCACTAGCTTTTAAACAAAATATATAGCTGTATTAAATAAGAAATAAATTGAATGATAACCCAGAATATATATGTGTATGTATCAATGATATTTCCATAACAATATAAAATGTATGTAGATGTATAGACACATAATCTACTCGTTAATGTGTAAATTTAATTAACTTAGTTTCATGTTCGAGATCGCATTAAAATTTAATCCTGATTATCAGATGGATAATAGCAGATAATAATATAGCAGTACATATGTAGTTATTTATACTTACTAATACGTACTTTTTATTATACGAGATGTCTACTATATGATCATGTAGACTTATAAACATAAGTGCATACTTATATGCACGAATATGACATAGTTGTTTATAAGTAATATATACTATTTGAATAGATTAATAAATAATTATATATAATTAAAGTCTATATTTTCTTATTTTAACAAACATTTAACTCTTTTCAAAATTATTTCATTTCTAGACTTATTTGAGTCAAATAGCATTTCTATTTATGCTTTTTTAATTAGTACTTTAATCATTAAATTAATTAATTATTATAATTTGTGCAATTAATATGTATACCCTTGTTTTAATATACTTACTTAGATTCAGGTCTTTGAGTATTCTTAGTTATTGTTGTTATTAGATAAATATATAAGTAAACATACAAAGAAGTATGACTACTATATATAATTTACATTGCAAACCAATTTTTATATATAATTTCTGGTTTAATTAATAGTTTGACAAATTAATTCTTTTAATTAAAAATATTTAATTCTCAAGGGATAAAATAAGATTTGCTTATTTATTTATTTGTTTATTACTTATATTTTTATTTTTTGTTGAAGGATATGTATATGCATCCACTACTAATAGATTAAATATAAAAGGTAAAATTAAAAATAAAAAATGTAAATAAGGCTAGTAATTGTATTTATTGAACTATATTAAAATATATATAATCTATAGATATTACTATTTATTATACTCCTCAGGTTTGTATATTGTAATAATATGAACGTGTATGAGTAGACAGATGTGTACACATACATATAAGTCTGTGTGCGTTCAGAATATATATATTTTGTTTAATATATATAAAAGGTGACAGATAATCAATAACTTAGTCTTAAATTTTTATATCGGAAGGGATCAAATTCAAATTTTCTTTACTTTCCTACCAGTTAGATGTTGTTTTTTTATCTTTTAAATTTTTGCATCATATAGTCGTATCCTATCTATTTAAACGAATGGTCATCTTATATACTGGATATCAAATTTTCATGTGCTTAATCTTGCATATATATTAAGTGAATAAAATTAAACACAGCGAGCAGAGTAATTCCGTTATATACTACATTCGATGGCTGTACTATTCCATCACTCTCTCTCTCTCTCTCTCACATACACACGGTTTAATCTTCGCTAATGTACTTTTATACGTAAGAATAAAGTGGTATTATACGATGCATGTAAATAACATCCTTATACAATATAATATAGTTATTTATAACATTTACTAACATTTTCTTATTTCATTCCAATTTGTTATAAATTAAATATCTATTTATTTGATTTTGTTATAGTTTTTCATGAATTAAAATTATGTTTCTACTTAATATTATTCTATGTCATTTCAAATTTTAAAACAAATAATTCACTTTCTACCGTGGGTTTAGTTTTTTACTTGTTAGTTATTTATAATTTATAATTTACATGGCACATATGTGGCATATGTGGCATCTACATGGTTTTTTTTGGTGGTACGGTTGTATGGTTATCGAGCATAATTAAATGACATGTGTATCAAAACAATGAATTAGGTTTTACTTTTTTTAAATTTTAAAAAAAATTAATGAAAAAACTGATAAATTAAAATTTTAAAATAAAGAGCGAATATAGATTCAGCAAAATATTACTCATTTATATGTAAAATATTATATATATATAGAGAGAGTATTATAGACAACACATTATTTAATATACTTAAAAAACATAAGTTATTGTAGATAATATGCAGATATTTGAAGAGTCTTTTTATATGACATAAACATAAATGTGTGTGTCCTTCTTTCTGTAATATTGTTTCATTCATACTTAGCATGTATTAATATAAATGATGTAAGTATTGTAAGAATGCATAATAATATATAGATTTTTTTCATATACATGTAATATATTTAAATATATATATGAGAGATTTCTTTATAAGTATAATCAATAAATAATTAAATAAACAATTCTTATGTATAAATAAGTATACATATATATGTACGTGAGTATATAATTATATATATATGTACTATATTTATACATATATATATATATATAGAGTATGTAATAATTGAAATCTCTCTTTTTCTCTCAACACTCATATGTTTGTGTGTAATATATATATAATATATTATATAATATTATATTATATATAAAGAGACACTAGTAAATTATAATTAATAATTCTATATAAGAAAATAACAATGAAAAGTTAGAGTTTTAATATATTTTTTTAAAAAATATTGAGTAAGTGCACATTTATTACGTATGTGTAAATATATATATATATGTATGTATGTGAAAACCCTCTTTATAACAACCGGTTAAATGGAAATTGTGTATTGCTAATTTATTTTGTGGTAGTAATAATTAATAAACATGGCATTATTTTAATTTATCACCAGGCTAAATAACCACCCTTTAGTGAAAAAGGATCCTAAGTTTAAATAATTTAAAAGTGAATATTCTTATTTGCTTACATATGTGCATATTAACATTCAATATAGAACATTAAGGAATTTTCTTTAAAAAAAGGATAATTAAGATCTTAATGTTAATTGTAAGGTAATTATGATAAATACGTAAGTTACTTACTAAATGTAATATATACAAAGGTTAATCCTATAATTAGGATAATGAAGTTAATTTTATAATTAGGATAATCTATTATGGATTTATAGAATAACACTTATAGTTACCTAAATAATGATAATTAAAATTCTTAGAAGTTATATAATATTTATATTAAATGTTCTTATTTTTATTGGTTTCTTATATATTGATTATGTATTTATTATTATGCATAACAACTTCATTAAACTAATTTAAACTTAAATAATTGTGGTGTGACTTTCAGTTTGACTTGTTATAATTTAAATTATTAAGTTTTAAAGTAATTTAATAAATTTATTTAACTATATAAAAGAAATATATAAAAATCATAAGAATAATTTAATACAATTATTATATAGAACACTTTCGATTAACTGTGTACTTTTTTTAAGTATCTTTGTCTGTTTATGATAGTTATAATATACACACATATTCTCAGTTTACACATACTTTAACGGACAATACAGTTTGTCATTATATAAATAATAACAATAACATAATAAAAAATTAAATTTATATGAAAAAGTCAATTTCAAGCAATATATTATTAAAAACTTTCTTTTTTCTTTTGGTTGTCAATAAATAAATCCACTAGGGAGTGCCGATCTCAATCAATGGTTTAATAAAATACCACTTTCATTATCTTTGATTTTAAATTATTTTAAAAATTAATAATTAAATTTTAAAATGGACGATTATATATTTATATAAGTTTATTTAACAAATAAAATGAATGATTCTTATTTAATTATTATTCTTATTCATATTTAATACATAAGCATATATTTACTCATATATTACATTTGTGTGTGGTGTACAGTTTTCGTATATTTTTTAAAAGTTACTGTTGTTTGAAGAATTCAAGATAATAAGAACAATTTAGGACAATTACTATACAAAACATACATATATATTTGTGACATTTCATTGTACAGTACATGTAATTATCTGATCAATTATTTTCGAATTAAATTATCTTACGATTGATTTTTTGACTTAAAATTAACTTATGATCAAATATTATCGCGTTAAATTAGATTACAGTCGATTATTTCCCAGTTAAATCTCTTAAGGACATTTAGAATTCATTCTTTTAAATGGGCAATTTATTATATGATTAGAATTTACATTATTTATTTATTTATTATTATTTTATATGCACATTGAAGCACATTGATACTTCTAGTTTGACATATGCACTTAGAAGTCTGTGTATGCAATATATATATATATATATATATATATATAATATATATATATATATATAAACATAAACACAAATTTGTTAAATATCTTATATATAATACCCTGTTCTCGTGTCACATAATACTGAAAATTTATTTTTATAAAAATGCATTAAAATAATATTATTATTAAATATCAATAACATAAGCCTAAATAAGAAATTTATCTCTTTAACTTCAAAAAAAGAAAAACTTAACTTGATACGAATTTTTTTATAATGAAAATACCAAAAAGAATCAGTTTTTTTAATATTTATTATTATTCTTTGATTTTAAAATTATTTTAATCAATCAAAAAAAAATAATTTTAACAATAATCTTTCAAAAACGATTAAACATGACTTTATTTATTACATCAAATTTTTTTTAAATGAACTGCAGTGGGTGGAACTTATTAACTAAGTGTACACTTGACTTGTATTTGTACATAGTACTTTGGATTAACATAATATATGCATGTGTGCGTGGGTGTGCCTGGCGTATATATGCGTGTGTGTGTGTGTAAAGATATGCTATGTATGTAACTGTGTTATATGTTTTTTATATATCATTGACACTGAAGGATTTATATTTGACAAATTCTCTACAGTTAAAATATGAGAATGCATTTGCTTATTTAATAGTTGGGATTTAAAAATTACATGTGGAAGCCATGTATTATATATTCCTGTGGATAAGAAGTGAAAAAAGAGAAATAGGGAACATTCTTATTGTTAGGAATGTATTAATTATGTTCTGCGTAATTCATAACTAATAAAATTAACAATTTGTAAATCGAAATTCTTTTTATAAACTAAATAATTTTTTATGTTAATATTTAAATATTAAATTGATGTTTATTTTATGTAAGTCAACCACTGTTTAAAGCTAGTATTAGTGAACAATTCAAGTACGGGTTCTTCTCTCTCACACGCTCACACGCACGCGCACACACACATATCAGACTTGCCAATTATGACATGCGTTCGTTCACATCTTTATCTCAAAACACCACTTTTAACTTATGTTGTTTGTTATGCTGGAATTCTGTGTATCTTATTCAATAGTGTAGTAGTGTACACCAGAGGATTCCATTTATAAATAAAAGGGTGACTACCTTATTTTCTACTGCCTGCTACCTCCTATTGCTATCCTAGCCTTCTACCTCTGCCACGTCACCTACCTGCCACATCAGCAACCTGCCACGTCAGCATCCTAACACATCAGCAGCTTGTTGGCCTCTTCTTTGCCATATCACACGCACCAGTCCGACGTTCACCAACTTCGGAAGAGGAGAAAACTAGACCACTTGCGGGTTGAGGAGACCATCCAGTCCTACTTGAAAGCCTGCTCCTTCTCGAGCGTCCATGTCAGCTATGTACCAAACCTTGTCCAATGCGGCACCAGTCCCCCACTCGGACCTCGCTCTCCGGCCAAGTGCCTCCAAAGTCTCGTAACACCTGCTCACATGCTGATAGCAAGATGCCGAGTGCTGTTACCTCAATATCCGTTAACCGCAGTGCAATTCTTTCTGGTTCCCACTTACGAACCCATGCTGACACCCTATCTGGCTGCATGTCTAGTCTTGAAGTTGGCCCACCGTGCGCAGCCCGACTGCATGCCACCGTATGTATACTACCTTAACTCCTTGTGGCATACGCTCATCTCCGAGAGATATCCCGATGCCACCGGATGGACTAGCTTGTGGAGAAATAGTGGAAGGGAGTTTAATTCTTCAAGTCATGAAGGGCGCACGGGAATTAGGGCTGTCCGAAGCTCCATCCAGTACCGTAATAGTATCCTGCCGTACGAGTCACGGGACGCCGGAATCCTAAAGGGCAGTATGCTGAATATCCAACGGGATCTTCGGTCCACTGGACCGTTGTAGCTGCAGATGATCTAAGGGGTCTGACTTGCAGGAGCAAGGCGCGGAGCATCACCTTCCACGGCTGACACCCTGGGAAAAAACAACGTACCATCATCTTGACCATCAACGCTCATGCTGTAGGGCCTGGGGCAAGCAACCCGATTCCTCCATTCGCCTATGGTTGTGCATGAGAATCCCATCTCACACGAGCCTGGTACCTCTGCTTGCGGCTTGAACCTTTCCAGATGTACACCCGAAGAGCTGCTCTATCTCCCTTACATTTGTTGCACTGAGGCTCCAAACTCCCACGTAGAACCAAAGGCTGCCTAGGAGCACCGCATTGGCCACCACAAGGCGTGCCGGGGGACAGCGAACGGTTACCCCAACTGCACATATGGGCTAGGAGTCGCTACAGTACAAACGCGCCTTGTCTGGTTGCATCATACCGATCACCCAACTGGAACCCAGATACCTAGTTGTCCTCCCCCGCTCGACCCAGACAAACCCCAATCTGCTCCCCAATCCGGCCTCGCATGTGCACTGAGCCATACACCACGGGACTTATGCCAATTCGTCTGCCCCCAGCCACAAAATTGAACCGATCAAGTAGCTGCTTTACCCGATCCAAGTTCTCTGCCGTTCCCAACACCAAAAATCCTGTGTCATCTGCAAACAGGTTGTCAAGAACGTTCTCTCTCTCGGCGGACCAAGGTCGCGCAAAGGCCCTGGCAATTGGTAGCGGAATCCCCTTGGCTTGGACGGGCAGTCTCGATGCATATATGCATGTAGCACTTCAGCCTGCATCAAGAAGAGGTACAGTGCAAGTGGGCATCCTTGTCTTACCGATCTAGAGAGATGAATCGGCCGCCCCATCCATCCATTGATGACCAAACAACTCGCTGATTGCCGATAGAGCCTTGCAATCCACCTTACAAACCAAGCCGTCGCATCACCATCTCTAAAAAGTGCCAGTCTGTCAGAGTTTTAACCCAAAGGGCCAACACGTGGCAACACGTGGTTGCCAGGTGGCCATTCGGCGTCATCACCCTGTGTGAGCAACGCTAAGTTTCCCAGAACAACCCCAACGACCCCTAGGGTTAGACTCTAATGCCCAAGTGGACAGGAGACTTAGGGTTTAGCCTAAGTCTCCCTAGAATGTCTGCCCCAGAACCCTTGAGGGATAACCCTAGTTGACTTAGGGTTTAGCCTAAGTCTCCCTAGAGTGTCTACCCCCAAAACCCTTGAGGGATAACCCTAGTTGACTTAGGGTCTTGCCCTAGAAGACCTAGACAGGCTCATGCCCTAACCCCCATCAAGGAGACGTGTGTTCCACACATACCCCTGACAGAGCTAAGGCATCGTCACTTACCCCTTGAGGAATCACCCTCATCCGGGAGTACAACCCCTTTAGGGCAAAAGGGGTACCCTGAACCACGACTAACCCCTAAGGGTTTGAGTGGCCAAGTTATACCCTAGACCTAGGGTAGTACTTAGTGAGGACACGAGTGTGCGCCGTAGGCGACATGAGTGTTCTGCTAAGCAAACTCCCTAAGGCTAGGTTTGGGATAACCCTAAGCACATGACCTTGCGAGTGCCTCACGAAAGGGCTCCTGCTAACATGTTTAGGTTGTTCAACCCTTGAATTCCAAGGAGAACACTCCCCTAGCCAAGTGTGCCAAAGCACACCTAGTTATGAGACCTAACCTCCCTTGAGCGGATGCCCAAGGCTTAGCACCCTAGTGCAAGCACAAGCATGTCTGTTTGCTAAGTATCCAACCCCTTGGCGACAAGCCCATGACATAACCCAAAGGGCGTGCCTCAGGCGTTGTACCATGTGACGTTTAGCCCAGTGTCACATCTCCATGTGACACTGCCTTCCCCATGTGGGCTATCATGCCATAGCCCTTAGATTCAAGAGTTGCACCAATGCCACAAACGTGGCTCTTAAATGCCGACTCTAGAACCCTCAATGAACCCTTAGGAACCAGTAACATGAACCTGTCAAACAAGATCCCACGCCACAGTTGGACAAGGACACGGATGTGCCTTGCTTGGCCGTGAGTGCTACACCTAGCTTGACGTGGAGGAGGAGGCTGGAGACAAGCCTCAACCTCTGCCTCTTGGAACGTGCATTCCGACAAGACCTCCCAGGCATGGATTCGCCAACGTTAAGGGTAAGCTACCCCGAAGGTGGGACGTACCCCTGGCATCTGGAAGTTAGGGCGCACAACAGAGGGTTGTGCCTTGACGACACAAGCTAGAGCTTGCACCGGGAGAAGAGTAACGAGCTCAGTCATGAACCCAGGAACCCTCACTCCTATATACTACCTTATTTATGTGACAGAGCCCCCCCCCTGTTTTCCTGTTTACATAAGTGGGCTAGCACTGAAATCTCATTCCCAGAGGAACATACTTGGTGAGTTATCCATCCAACCGGGACACGAAAAAACGAGGGTAAGAGTTTTCTAGAAGGTAAGTGCTACCTTCGCTTAGAGTTTCTCGAGATATCTAAGGACAGCCGGCCGGACTACCCCTAAACACCTAAGTGCACTAAGCGGGGCTGTTTCTCACTACATCTAGGGCTTGTCAACATAGTACAGTAGGTAACAATAGTCAATGTCCAAAGTAAAGAGGAGTCATAATAAAAACTATGACACACTCCCCGCCTTTGAAAATGTCAACGTCCTCGTTGACGTCCAACTCCAAGACTAGATAATGTTAGAGAAAACTAACCAAAACTAACATATCACTCTATGCGGAGTCAGCCAAAAGTTCACATAATTTTTTACCCCCCTTGCATTACGCGAAACCAAGTACTTCAAAACCGTCGTTCACTGAGTCGTAAACCCAGCTGCGGAGGCACCACCTGCGACATGAAGTCACCTGGAGACCTTTTGCACGTCTGCAAAGTCTGTCACCGACGCACACAACACTGGTTAATTTCTTTATTTAACTAGAATTTATATTGGAGGCCTCTAGTTAGTGTTGTTGCGGCCCTTGGTTAACAAGAAATAAAGACTTGCTTTATTCCTTAATATTAAATGCTGTTGACGATCTCTGTCGTCTAACATGCAACAAAGCACTTCTCAAATGCTTGACCAAACACCTTCGCATTTCTTTTGATTTTCCAATGGTCCACATCTCCACATGTTACGATATAATAGCTTACATCTCTGCATCCCTCGGTGCTTCTCATTACCCCTTTTCATAAGGGTCTGCTACTATACCTATCTCTCATTAGTATATAGCTACGCCAGACTAAGTATGAGACTTTTATCGGAATCAAGCTCTTTTTCGATATAAGAGTACAAGTCATAAAACCCTTGTTGTTTACATGTGTACAGCATGCGCCTCTGTGATTGCCTCTGGCCAGATTGACATGTTACAAAGGTCTTGCCAATACCAACTGCCATTCACTTGGTGTGTTATTAACATAAATTTATTCCTGATAGGAATCAAATTCAGTCAAATCCGTAATCAAGTGTGATAGCCTTACCATTCGTCCTTCGCCAACCATCTTTGTACTCTTTCATAACACCGACCAGTTCAGGGACCAGATAAGCTAACATACCTTTCTTACAAACAATGTGGAAACCAGGAAATTCAACCCATCTCTAGTGCCTCAATCAACAATCTTTGTCTTAATTGTCCTTCATTGTACTCATTCCCAAAGAGCACAACATACTAGTGCCATTCAATATTCCTAACCTTATCTACTAAGTTCAAAATACCAAATTTTAAGACTTAGTTTCCACGATAAGAGTCTCTCTGAATTCAGAATACTGCACGCCTCCATAACATTATATTTATTTCCAACTCTTAAACTGATTTCGTAAATGTTTCTCAACACTATACCGAAGTATAGCATTTTCACTAATTGAAGCAACTAGTGTTTTTGATAAACATCTTTTAAAACTAATCCTTATTTATAAATATCGCAATTTCGATATTGATACTCTCGAATGGATAATGATCGTTTTAACGTTCAAATCCTAAGCTTATCAACTAGTTGTTATACTAGGATATAAACTTACAATCATATCAATTTATCAAAATGCTACAACTATAATATAGACATGGTCTTAGTTTACATGAACCGAACTTCAGTTTTGAGATGGACATATAATGTTATGACAGTATTCGAGGAACTTGTTCAGAGACTAAGAGGAATCATGAACTAGTGTCTGGTTCATCTAATTGATTTAGTAAGATATCAACCTCCACATAAATGTTATCATAACACTGAAGTGTTATATCAACTTCATGTTTTAGTCATACCTTATAATTCAATAGATCTCCCCAAACATGAATAAAATATCTAGTTCAGTACATTGAACTAAGATACATTATTCACTCTAGACACCTAGCAATCCAGAAAGTATCACATTGCCCCTCAAGCAATGTATTGAGAAATGTCTCATTTCTCAACTAACTTGAAAACACGTTTCAAGTTATAACACTAAGGTAGTGCCTTACCAAAGTGTCAGACTCAAATCCACTTGAGTCTTTATATTATATGATTACGGCCACCTCATGTGATCATAACCAAGTTTGATATTGAGCGCTCCAAACTCAATATTGAAGAGATATCATACCATACTTTGACAAGTCATTTATAACCAATCTTGAAAAGATTGTCACAAATTCTGCCAAAGTTTAGAATATAAATATCTCAACAGATGAGGTGATAGGAAACCTCATATTCTCGAACCGGATATTGGACGAACCTTGAACTACAATCATCAAGAAGGGACACCATCTTCTTGAGCTAATCCCGCTACACAATATCATACTTACAAGAATATTGAACCAACTCAAGGAACACCATCAAACCTTGAGATAGAACTAACAACTAACCCAAGGAATACAATCAAACCTTGAGTCAAAATAGTTCTATTTTTCAATATTCCGAAAGATTGAAGATACATACTTTATTTGTTCTTTAAGTGCCCACATTTGCGACCATGATGCAAGTCAAGAAACCGTCTTTTGAATAATCGTATTCGACTCTAAAATGAAATTGATATTGAAAATCAATATCAACTTTCAATTCTCATCGAACCACTCTCTGAGGAGGTACATGCACTTAAACCTCCAATGGAAATCCGACTATTACTAGCTCATTGGTAATTCTCAACATAAGTTATCAAACTTAGCAAGTTTCCTTACTTAGTCGATAAACAAAGTGAAGAATCCCAAATCATGCTCTTCTTAACCAAGGAATCACCCTTGTTCAAGAACTTCTCCCACATTGCAAACAACGTTACAGTTTCAAGATTAAAGAGTTAACAATGAAAATGCACAAGTGTGCGCCGAACGCCTTCACTATGCAAGTTCTTCATTACTCAGTAAACTAAAAATGTAAACGTATGTTTCCAACATTACTCTTTCTGATAGATCATGCCATCTATCCCAAAAGTTCATTGATAGGGATGCAACATTACATCCGTCTACTGCCAAAATATATTATTCTATCCCATTCTTAAGACCCACATGAGATAACTTCATAATGAAGTTAGTTGAGTTACCTAACTTGAATACAAAGTGCGCGCCTACAACCAACTAAGTTTCAAGTTGTACTTGTTCAAATCAACGACTTGAACTTAGTAAACTATTTCACCTAATGTTACTGTAGCTAGCGTCATTAAAGTATTACGTTCATCGGACAATACTTTGATTACATTGGATCATCGAACCAACTACTTAACATATTCATCATATGTTAATATTCGACATTCCGTTGTATTATAAGTTCATCACCATAGTCTGCTTCTAGAGTTACACTCTTGAAAACATGCACTATAATAAGAGCTTATTTACACTTTATGTCAAAATGTAGTGTTCATTCTTATGTTTGAATATGCCCCTTCTCCCGAAGTCAAAGATGCACTTTTGAACATAAGTCTTCCTCGTTTGAACACTATTGTTGAACCTGATATTGAATCTTGCCCTAAGCCAAAACTCAATGGACATTGTCTGTTTCCAAATCATGTGTTATCCCAAATTCAAACACCTTAAAGAAAAAGAAAAATTTCAATAATGTGTAGACTTAGGATATCACAAGACCCACCTCCAAGACTTAGTTTAAGCCAGAACAAACTAAACACGCCACGTCTTGTGGAAGTATATGGTAAAGTAACCTGGACAACCTTAAGGTCAAGTAACCTAGAGAAAACGTAACCTGGCATGCAACTTGGAAGTTGCCTCCCAAGTGCTACCCAACATTGGAGTCCATAACCCACACCCACTTATGAAGTAGTGTTCTCTAAAAAGTTATAGATCTCAAGACCAACTCTCCGCGCAGAATTCAGACGTTAGCTGAAAGTGATACAGTACTTCAAGAATTTAGAACTAACTAAACTCTAAAATACACTACACTTTAGGTAGTCCTACTTGACCGTAGAGAATGGCTCCGATACCAATTGTCAGAGTTTTAACCCAAAGGGCCAACACGTGGCAACACGTGGCTGCCAGGTGGCCTTTCGGTGTCATCACCCTGTGTGAGCACGCTAAGTTTCCCAGAACAACCCCAACGACCCCTAGGTTAGACTCTAATGCCCAAGTGGACAGGAGACTTAGGGTTTAGCCTAAGTCTCCCTAGAATGTTTGCCCCCAGAACCCTTGGGGGATAACCCTAGTTGACTTAGGGTTTAGCCTTCCCTAGAGTGTCTACCCCCAAAAACCCTTGAGGGATAACCCTAGTTGACTTAGGGTCTTGCCCTAGAAGACCTAGACAGGCTCATGCCCTAACCCCATCATGGAGACGTGTGTTCCACACATACCCCCGCAGAGCTAAGGCATCATCACTTACTGTCAAGCCACGATCCAGAAACAGGAAGAGAGCAGGATTCCAAGGACATGAAGGCTTGACTCAGGAACAGGACCGAGAGCAGGACAGGAACCAGGAATAGGAACAGGACGGATCTAGGAGTAGGACAGGATTAGGATAGGATCCGGGAGCAAGACAGGAAAGCACAGGATAGGATCCGGGAGCAAAACAGGAACAGGACAGGATCCCGGAGCAGGACAGGATCCAGGAACAGGACAGGAAATAGGAGCGAGACAGGAACAGGACAGGAAACAAGACAAGACAAGATTGATCGTAGTAAGACTGGTGTTGATAGTAACTGATTGTACAACAATTAGGTCGGAGCTTTTATGCTCACAACTCCAAGAGCTAATCTAGGCATGCATGCAAAAGTGGTTGCATGCATGCAAAAGTGATTGCATGCATGCAGAGGCTAAGATGAGTCCACATGTCCCTTATCCTCTAGGCATATCCTGTAGGAATATCCTGCAACCGAATCCTGTGTCCGGAATCCTGGTAGGAGTATCCTGTAGGAAAATCCTGCAACCCATATCCTGTATCCGGAATCCTGTATTCTGTATCGGGTCGTGACAGCACCTCCTCCCTAAAGACGAGTTCCACGAGTCTTGGGACCTGGTTTAGCAGGATAATGCCGATGGAAGGCAGCAACCTTGGAAGAAGCATGGAGTAAGTTGGATGCAGGTTCCCAAGTGCGATCAGTAGGCAGGTACCCTTTCCAATCCACCAAGTATTGGAGTTGGTGACGATGAAGACGAGAGTCAAGGATGGCTGCGACTTCGTACTCAGGTTCCGTGTCAATGACCACAGGAGGGGGAGGAGAAGAAACACGACCAGGAAGAGAAGAAGGATGATACGGCTCCAACAAAGAGGTGTGAAACACAGGATGAAGTTTCACCGTGGATGGTAACTCGAGTCGGAAAGCTACAGGATTTACCTCCGCCACGATCCTATAAGGGCCCAATCGTTGAAAATCCAACTTAGAAGAAGGCCTGTTGGTGCGAATGTGTCGACGAAGAAGCCACACGAGATCACCAATCTTGTATGCAGGTGCCGGCTGTCGGTGAGCATCAGCATGATGCTTGTATCGTTCCTGTGCCTGTTGAAGATGAACCTGGAGATCATCCTGTACCTGCCGAAGATGCTGAAGACGATCCTGTACTGCAGGAGCGGAAGAAGGAGAAGCGGTAGGAGCAAAGTCAAAACGTGGATGGTGGCCTGTAAGAGCAAAGAAAGGTGTCTGTCCTGTAGATGCGTGGATGGAGTTGTTGTAGGCAAACTCTGCCATTGGAAGGAGGTCCAACCAGTTGTCCTGCTGGTAACTGATGAAGCAACGAAGATACTGTTCTAAGGTCTGAATTGTGCGTTCGGACTGCCCATCGGTTTGTGGGTGATATCCTGAAGAAAGATCCGCTTTGACCTGTAGACTCCGAAGAAGCTCTCGCCAAAACTTGGACATGAATTGTGGACCTCGATCGGAAACAATGCTCTCAGGAAGACCATGATGTCGGAACACCTCGCGGATCACCAACTCGGCAGTTGTCTGACCTGTAGCTGTCTTGTTGCAGGGTAGGAAATGAGCCTGCTTGGTGAAACGGTCAACCACCACAAGAACTGCATCAAATCCACGGAAGGAGGAAGATCTGTGAGGAAATCCATAGAAATGGATCTCCAAGGAGCAGACGGAACAGGAAGAGGACGAAGAAGACCAGAGGGTGCATGATGAGGCATCTTCGACCTGCTACAAGTGTCACAACTCCGTACAAACCTCTCCACAAAACCTCGCAACCCAGGCCACCAATAGTTGCGAGTCACCAATTCCACTGTCTTGGCCACACCAAAATGTCCTGTAGCCGGGGTATCATGACAATCCTGTACCACACGAGTCCTAGAAATACCAACAGGAACGTACAGGAGACCTTCCCGGTACAGGAGTCCATCCTGTATGGTGAATAGGTTGTAGTCTGGACGGGAACTGGAGGAAGAGGAACTTGCAACGTCAGGATGAATGTGTGAGAACACATTCTTTCCCAGTCGTCTGTAGGCAACTGCGAACGAACGTCCTGTAGGAGTGTTGAATTTGCTGGAGCCTGATGAACCTGCAGTGCCGCAAGCCGGAAACGATCAGGACCCAACAACACTTGCCTTTGACCGTCAAATGCAGGATCGCCCGGGCTTGGTGCAAGGTAAGAGCGCCTAGACAATGCGTCCGCCTTGCCATTCCGAAAGCCGGGCCTGTAGACGATGACGAAGTCAAAACGTGATAGGAACTCTGCCCACCTAGCCTGTCGCCGACTGAGGACCCGAGCCGTTTGAAAGTACTCCAGGTTCTTGTGATCCGTAAGAACTTGTACAGGATGTGCAGCACCTTCCAGGAAATGCCGCCATTCCTCAAACGAATCCACAATGGCCTTGAGTTCCTTGTCATGAATCTCGTAGTTGATCTCCGCCGACAGGAACTTACGAGAGTGAAAGGCTACAGGATGAAGCAACTTGTCCTCTCCAACTTGCGATAGGACGGATCCTACTGCAAAATCCGAGGCATCTGCTTCAATGAAGAAAGGATGAGAAGGGTCAGGATGTGCTAAAATCGGAGCTGTCGTGAAAACGTCCTTGAGTGTTGTGAACGCGTGTTCCGCCTTGTCGGACCAAGAGAAAAGTCCTGTGCGCTTGGTGAGTTCTGTGAGTGGAAGTACACGCTTGGAGAAGTCCTGTATGAACCGCCTGTAGAAGTTTGCAAAGCCAAGGAAACATTGTACATCTCGTACCGACTTGGGCCTCTCCCACTCCACGATGGTCTTCACCTTGTGCATGTCCATGGAAACGCCAGCAGGAGAGACGATGTAGCCCAAGAACTCCACCGAATCCCTATCGAAAAAACACTTCTCCAACTTCGCGTACAGGCCATGCTCGCGAAGCCGCTCTAAAACTAGTCGTACATGCTTGTCATGTGCCGCCTGGTCCTTGGAGAAAATCAAGATGTCGTCGAGGTAGATCACCACAAACTGGTCCAAGAAGTCACGGAAAATGTCGTTCACCATGTGTTGGAATACAGCTGGGGCATTGGTAAGGCCGAAAGGCATTACCGTGTACTCAAAATGTCCATACCTTGTACGAAAGGCAGTCTTCCACTCATCGCCGGGACGAATCCGTACAAGGTTGTAGGCTCCTCGTAAGTCGATCTTCGTGAACACCTTTGCCCCTCGCAGCCGATCGAGAAGTTCCGGGATCAATGGCAACGGATACCGATTCCGAATGGTGACTTGATTCAAACCCCTGTAGTCCACCACCAAACGTAAACTCCCATCCTTCTTCTTGACAAAGAAGATAGGAGCTCCTGCAGGGGACTTTGAGTGACGAATGAAGCCGGATCCTAAGTTGTCCTCGATGTATTGACGAAGAACCTCCAACTCTGTGGGTGACAATGCATAGATCGGTCCGAATGGTGGAGTCTTTCCTTCCGCAAGATCAATAGGACAGTCGTAGGACCTGTGAACAGGAAGAACTGCAGCCTTGTGCTTGTCAAAAACGTCCTTAAAGTCGTGGTACTTGGATGGTAGGGAAGAAGGAGGAGAAGGAGAAGGAGAAGGAGAAAAAACAGGGGAGTCGGATACAGGAAAGGTAGGAGAGGACGTAGGAGTTACTTGAAAAGCAAAAAGGTGGAAGGGGGCAGGATCAGTGGCGAGTTCATGCATGGTAGTGGTAAGAACTCGGAGAGGAGAAGGAGGGAGCTGTGACTGAAAAAGAGGAAGGATCTTGGGGGATGGAACAGAGGCAGGGTAACAGAAAGAAGCAGGATTGGAAAAAACCTGTGTGGTTGTTGATGAGTGTACAGGATTGGAAGAATCCTGTACAGGACACCGTGAGTGTACAGGATTGGAAGAATCCTGTACAGGAGTCCGTGGTTGCGCAAGAGTGGAAGAAGCCTGCGAATGTGCTGACGAATCAACAGGAGGTGGATCCTGTTGAGGAGGAACCTTCGACACTGATACAGGATTGGAAGAACCCTGTACAGGACACCGCAAACTTACAGGAATGGGGAGAGCCTGCGGATGTGCTGAGGAACTGCCATGAGGTGAATCCTGTCGAGGAGGAGTCTTCAACACTGGTACAGGAACAGGTACGGTCAATCCTGTAGCTTGTACTGCCTCAGATACTAAGGATGTATCCTGCACGCAGGAAGGTACAGGATTGATCCTAGAAGTTGGAGAGGAAAACGTGAGTGTCCTAGACCTCCAGTCGATCTGCGGATTTGCAACAACGAACCATGGCATGCCCAAAATGATGGGAGTCGACCGAGTCTTGATCAAGTTGAAGGAAATTGAACAGTTGAATGTGCCATACCTGCAGGAGAGAGGTTCGGTAGCATGGGTAACTGCACCGGAAGCAATTAGACGCCCATCGGCCACCTCTACAGGAACTGCACGCTTCAACTTCACCACCGAAATGCCATGTTGAGTTGCAAACGTGTCATCCATGAAGCATGCATTTGCACCAGTGTCTAACAAGGCAAACTCCATGAGCTCTCGATTATTAAGATGAATGTGTACAGGAAACTTAAGTGACGGGATGGTATGAGCAGCACCAATGGAGCCTGCACCTACGTCCAACTTCGCGGCTCCTAGACGAAGTGGACATTGGAGTTTTCCGACTGAACTTCGGCTTCGACTTCACGCGTCTTGAAGTTCCTGGCTTTAATAGGACAATCTGCCACCTTGTGTCCTGCTCCACCACAATACAAGCACAGGTTCTCACTGCGACGACGTTGCTTCTCGGCAGCGGAAAGAGAGCCACGCTTGGATTTCTCAACCTCCATAGGAACTACTCCAGAAGGTGGTGCAGGAACATGTACCACAGCTGTAGGATTGGTTTGCAGGAACTGTTGACGGGATCTTTCCTGACGACGCTCGAACAAACGGTTGTCGCAACGAACAGCTTGTTGCATGATCTCCGCTAATGTTTGGGCATCCGGTAACGTAAGGAGAAGGTCCTTCACGTCGTCCCTCAACCCAAAACGGAAGTGTTCGATCAATGCAGTCTCGTCCCATGGAATGTTCGTGCAAAGTTGCTGAAATTCGGATGCATAGACGGAAGCTGGTCGGGATCCTTGAGTGAGCTTCCGTAACTTCGTGCATGCAGAACGGTACTTATCAGGATCTCCAAAACAGGCTTCAAAGGCAGCCACGAAACCTTCAAAGTCTTCCATCAGTGGATCGTCACGCTCCAGCAAGGGGGCAACCCAAGCCCGTGGAGATCCACTTAGTAAGGATGCCAAAAGACCCACCTTTTGAGCATCAGTCGAGTAGCGCCGTGGTTGCATACGGATCAAGAGTCGGATCTGATTCAGGAAACCTTGGAAATCGGCACGATTACCACTGAACTTCTCTGGCATGCTAACCTTCGGCTCCGAAGAAAAGTTTGATGAAGAGGAAACCACCGATGCCTGGGAGAGAGCCTGCGCAGCAGCCTTGGAGGATGCATCAGCAGCTGCATGTGCCGCAGTGGTGGAACCTTGCAGGTCGGTGACCACTTGGCGCAAAGTGGCCAGCTCATGAAGTAGCATTTGGTGCTCGTGTTGAAAATGCTCAAAATCAGCCATGATCTAGGAAAGAAAAAAGGAGGAAAATGAAGGAAAGGAATCAAGAAAAAGGTAGCTGGAAAACGGAGAACTATGAAGCAGTTACTATCAAACTGTCAAGCCACGATCCAGGAAACAGGAAGAAGCAGGATTCCAAGGACATGAAGGCTTGACTCAGGAACAGGACCGAGAGCAGGACAGGAACCAGGAATAGGAACAGGACGGATCTAGGAGTAGGACAGGATTAGGATAGGATCCGGGAGCAAGACAGGAAAGCACAGGATAGGATCCGGGAGCAAAACAGGAACAGGACAGGATCCCGGAGCAGGACAGGATCCAGCAGGACAGGATCCAGGAACAGGACAGGAAATAGGAGCGAGACAGGAACAGGACAGGAAACAAGACAAGACAAGATTGATCGTAGTAAGACTGGTGTTGATAGTAACTGATTGTACAACAATTAGGTCGGAGCTTTTATGCTCACAACTCCAAGAGCTAATCTAGGCATGCATGCAAAAGTGGTTGCATGCATGCAAAAGTGATTGCATGCATGCAGAGGCTAAGATGAGTCCACATGTCCCTTATCCTCTAGGCATATCCTGTGGCATATCCTGTAGGAATATCCTGCAACCGAATCCTGTGTCCGGAATCCTGGTAGGAGTATCCTAGGAAAATCCTGCAACCCATATCCTGTATCCGGAATCCTGTATTCTGTATCGGCGTGACACTTACCCCTTGAGGAATCACCCTCATTCGGGAGTACAACCCCTTTAGGGCAACAAGGGGTACCCTGAACCACGACTAACCCCTAAGGGTTTGAGTGGCCAAGTCATACCCTAGACCTAGGGTTAGTACTAGTGAGGACACGAGTGTGCGCCATAGGCAGACATGAGTGCTGCTAAGCAAACTCCCTAAGGCTAGGTTTGGAATAACCCTAAGCACATGACCTTGCGAGTGCCTCACGAAAGGGCTCCTGCTAACATGTTTAGGTTGTTCAACCCTTGAATTCTAAGGAGAACACTCCCCTAGCCAAGTGTGCCAAAGCACACCTAGTTATGAGACCTAACCTCCCTTGAGCAGATGCCAAGGCTTAGCATCCTAGTGCAAGCACAAGCATGTCTATTTGCTAAAGTATCCAACCCCTTGGCGACAAGCCCATGACATAACCCCTAAGGGCGTGCCTCAGGCGTTGTACCATGTGACGTTTAGCCCAGTGTCACATCTCCATGTGACACTGCCTTCCCCAATGTGGGCTATCATGCCATAGCCTTTAGATTCAAGAGTTGCACCAAGTGCCACAAACGTGGCTCCTAAATGCCGACTCTAGAACCCCTCAATGAACCCTTAGGAACCAAGTAACATGAACCTGTCAAACAAGATCCCACGCTCACAGTTGGACAAGGACACGAATGTGCCTTGCTTGGCCATGAGTGTTACACCTAGCTTGACGTGGAGGAGGAGGCTGGAGACGAGCCTCAACCTCTGCCTCTTGGAACGTGCATTCTGACAAGACCTCCCAGGCACGGATTCGCCAACGTTAAAAGTAAGCTACCCCGAAGGTGGGACGTACCCCTGGCATCTGGAAGTTAGGGCGGCACAACAGAGGGTTGTGCCTTGACGACACAAGCTAGAGCTTGCACCGAAAGAAGAGTAACGAGCTCAGTCATGAACCCAAGAACCCTCACTCCTATATACTACCTTATTTATGTGACAGAGGCCCCCCCCCCTGTTTTCCTGTTTACATAAGTGGGCTAGCACTGAAATCTCATTCCCAGAGGGAACATACTTGGTGAGTTATCCATCAACCCCTAAACCCTAACCTGTCAAACCTGGGGGTATTTCTAAGCATATCCAACATGCCGAACTCACCGGAATTAACCATTAATCCAACCGGGACACGAAAATGAGGGTAAGAGTTTTCTAGAAGGTAAGTGCTACCTTCGCTTAGAGTTTTCTCGAGATATTTAAGGACAGCCGGCCGGACTACCCCTAAACACCTAAGTGCACTAAGCGGGGCTGTTTCTCACTACATCTAGCTTATCAATATAGTACAGTAAGTAACAACAGTCAACGTCCAAATAAAGAGGAGTCATAGTAAAAACTATGACACAGTCCACCTAGTCGTACGCTTTTTCCCCATCGAGCAGTAGCAAGCAGTAGGGTTTGGAAGGCTCCCTGCCCATTCTCCAGCCAAGATCATGGTGATCACATTTTTGTAGAGCTATCGGCCTTTTAGAAACCCGTTTTGTGCGTGGCACACAATCACTTGCATGACCGGCTGCAGGCGGTTGGCTAACGTCTTTGCGAAGATCTTGTAGATCGAGTTCATCATCGAGATCGGCCGCCAGCATCTCACCTCCGACGCATCATCATTGCCCTCCTTTGGAATCAATGTCACAGCCCGTCCATGAAAGTCGCGCTCCATGTCTGAACTGGGTGTGTTTCCTTTGTTGCATTCCACTCAGCAAATATTGCACCTCCTAACCACCGCCAGGCTTGTACAAAGAATTCCATGGGGATACCATCCACGCCTAGGGACTTGTCCCGCTTGTTGAGCTCGCGTGCCGCCGCTAGTAACTCCGCCTTTGTGAAGGGTTGTAGCAAACTGATGAGCCATTTCATCCGTGATCACTGGAGGAACGGTTGAAAGCACGGCCTCACACCCCCGAGAGTGGTCGGTTGTCCACGCTCCGCTGTCAAAGCTACTAGAAGTATGTCGTGCCTATCTCCAACATCTCGTCTACTTCTTCGCAGATCTGTCCAGCCTCATTCCTAAGTCCAAAGATGGGCTTCCCTCTCGTCGCCGAGCGAATGGCTCGAAAGAACTCTGCGTTGAGGGTGCGCTCACGTATACCATCGCAAGTCCCTAAGCTTATGGCAATCCATTGCCTTCTCCGCTTTGAGCTGCTCTAAGTGGCGTTTTAGTGCTTCTCGGCGTGTCGTTAGCCATTGATGCCCCGGGTACCTGCCTAACAACCGCTCACTTGCTGCAAGGCTGGCTTGGACTGCTCGCGTCCTACTAAATACCTTGCAATGTCTATGAATCTGAACCTCACGACAATACTGTGAAACATACTCCAAGAAGGCAGCTAAGCCCGCTGTTCCCACTTCCTCTCGTCGGGTCACTCCTCCAAGTGAGTCAGGATTTCGGGGTCTTTAATGAACCGTCGAGTAATCCCCGGGGTCGACGCTGAGCAACTGGATTTTCTGAGACCTTTACTCGCACCAAAGCAGAGCGTGGTCAAACACACCGAATCCCTGCCACCTAGTCATGCACCCACTGCGCATTGAAACCAACCAGAAAGATACAACCGATCCAAGTTTACTGATTGGCCACCCCTAGGGAGCACACCTGTCCACTTGAACCTTGGAGCATGCGGCACATAACCATCCAAGCCATAAGTGTCCGAGATCCAAAAGTTACTCGCAACAATCTCCACGCTTGCATCTCCTTCTGCCCTCCGGCATGTAGGATGTGCCTGGCTACTGTGGAGTCAGACGAGTCATCTTCAGTCTCCACCATGTTGAAGTCTCCTCCCACAATCCACTCGTCTACATCATCCGACGCCCAGTCCACCAATTGTCTCCATAATCGCACACGCTCTAGCGACCAACGTCCTACTAGTGCATATATGTTGAGTACACCGACCTTCGTCCCTAGACATCCAACACAATGTAGTGCACACGGCTCCGCACAATGATCTCATGCTTACCATCCCGGCCCACCGATTAGCCACTCAATTAAAGTGCCACCTGTTGTTCGGTGGCTGGGTTCTAAAACGTTCGTCCAGCAAGGAAGAACGCCCGCCTTCACCAACGTTGACTACTGCTACATGATGTTCCTGCAACATCAGTAGGTCAACTGAATGCCTTATCCCCACTTCTGCTAAGTTCTGCGCTATTCGTGCTCTACGTTGTATCCCTACTGCGTCCACGTTCGTAAGACCGTTGACGTTCCAGGTAATGATGTGGAAGCTCGTCATTAAGTGGATGTAGAACCTGGGTCCGGAATCTGTCCCATGTTCGCCACCCAAACCAAATCCTTGCTCAGCCGTTACATAATAATCCAGCGAAGGAGAGAAGTCTTTCACTAGCACTTGCAGAGCATCCTCCGCCCCCCCTAGCATGGTCATGAGGAACTTCACCAGCTCCTTCTTCTCATGAAACCCCGAGGCAATCAGAGGAACCTACCCAATCCCTCCTTGCGTGTCACGAGCAATTCACATGTGCCATCCTCCTTAGTCCATCATTTCGAGGCTGATTGCACTCGCGCCTCACCACGCTTCTCCGCTGGTCCACCCTCTGCCACTACCTCTTTTTCCACCTGTTCGTGCTCCAAGTGTAGATGCCACACTCTACGAGCATACGGTTGCACTCTGACCTTCTTCTTCTTCTTGGTCCACTGCTTACGATTGGCCTGGATTGGTAATGATGGCAGGACTTCCCTTTGCTCCAATTCTGCTCCGTCTCGGTCTCCAGTCCGGCAAAAGGGTTGCTCGTCGCCACACTCTTTTGCGGAGTTGCTTGGGGTCGTTCGGGCCTTCTTCGGGTTTGCCACCCGTCGCTCTTCTCGTCACCTTTCTCCACTCTCACCTCTTCTCTCTGTTCAGCTTCTTTGCTGCCAATTGCTTACACTGGGCCAGCGTGTGCCCCTGCATTTGCAGAACCTGCATGCCCGACTCCTCCTTGAGGACCAATCCTACATGTACCCTGTCAAACCACAATAACCGCAAGAATATGTCTTATAACTCGGAACATGCAACCGCATTGGCCCTTCCACTCCATGCGGCAGTTGAGAGACGACATACTCGGTCACTCCGAGATCCACAGCTAGACACCGTCATTAGATCCTCGCTATCGCAGAAAAGGATGGTAGGCCCACACCTCCAACTCCCTGTCCTCGCTGGCTGCCAGCAGGTCATCCTTATCCCTGAAAACAGAGGTGCCCACTTTAGGAGTTGTGCCCTAAATTGGCCCATCCTCAGCGTTTTCCGGTCCAACAATTCCTGTAGTCCATCTGCGTTCTTCAGCATGGCTTCAAAACATCCTCGATTGAGGTTGCGAATACGGGTCACTGAGTGTTGCTGCCAAGGATCTCCTAGTGCCGCGTTCATCCAGTCACGAGTTTCTCCTTCGATGGGTAACGGCCCATGAACAGCACCATGAAGCGGTTCCCTTGAGCCTCCATCCGGAGTTGATTCTTCATCAATTCTTCCTCCTCCTCGTTAGACAAGCCAAAATGCAGCTCCAGCTCTCCATCAGCATTTTCGACCCCTTCGAGTACTCAGAGCGCACTCTCGATGGCACTTGGATCACCTCTCCTGGGGATGCCCATAGCTGCCTTTAGCTTTTCACCGCCATTATTCACCATGATGCTGATTTTTTGCCCTAAGAACAAGGTCTTCGCCAAATGGGTGAGGATCATGGAATCATTTGTGAGAGGAACACTGATGAAGAAACAAACAAGTGAAGGGGAGCCCTCCGTAAAGTCTACAAAGAAACTTAATAAAACTCCCCAAGGCTAAGTCTGTTCAAGCTGCGAATGATGTAAATAATAATTTCAAGTTCATATGGTTGAAGCCTTTGAATGGAACAATAGTGGAGGAGATGGATGTGTTAGCTAATGGCAAACTACAGCAAAGCCCCATCTCTTCTTTTCATCTCAAAGCAATAGAGCTGATGACAATCAGACACTTCAAGGAGTGGCTAGGAATATACTGTCACAAACTGGGTTGGACTTCGGCTTCAGCATACGAGGAGGTTAGTAAATATCTGCATGTGACAGACGATGATATGCTTGTCCAATGGGTGAACCAATCGGAAGATTTGGCAAGAATCTATTACATGCTAACGCCAAAAAAGGAGAACATCGTAATAACGCCTTCTCTTATGGCAATCCCTCAGTAATGAAGAACCGAACTTGAACCTTATAAAGAAGGATGCTACGAATCATGATAAGCCCTACAGATGTTTGTTGTTGGATTCAAAGACTTTATGGGGTAACATTACTATTTGCAAGAACCGTTTCAAATGTTTGTGATGGATCAGCGGTGTCAAAAAATTCTTCTTCAAATAAGACACTAAAAAATTTGGTGGAGAAGCTTAGCCGTGTAAGCATGTACAAAGAAGGTATTTATTATTTAATTTTTACATACTTAGCTAATACCTATGTTTTCAGGTATTTATTTCTTGATTTTTGCTCATGTCACTGATACCTTTGCCTTTGTCTTCACCAAGAAGAATAGACATTGTTGAACTAGATTTATATGAACGATGTTAATTTCAAGTGTATTGATATGGTTGTTTACTTGGTTATTAAGAATGCGCCAAACAATTTCAAACTTCCTAATGACTAGCCAGGCATCTATTTTACTCTAACGAACCTAAACCTCCATTTGATGCACTGATAACTGAGGGAATGTATTCGGTAATGTACGTTATCCAACATTATAAATCAGGCTGCACGGAGCATCATCAACTTAATCAGGGTCCTCATAGTGATGCATGGTTTTTTATTACTGCACTAGGGATCCGTCTTGAAGAAGTGTTACCTTCGGGATACATGTGTGTTTACCGTTGAAAAAGATAAGACCATGGTTGAGGACTTGAATAAGTGGATAGAAAGGTTCTTAACTGACTACCCTAACACATACATGAGTATTAGGAAAATTTCCTTTCAAGAAGTGCGATAATTCTGGAGAATTTGGTTCAATGTCAGAGTTTGAGAACGATCTTGAACCAAATATTATACTGAAAATTATCTCAAGGAGTACAGAACATTCAATTATTCCATTGATTATGGAACATCAACAAAAGAAACGGAAGATGTTGAACGATCTTCCAAGCGGTTAAAACCTTCTTTGCCTCATTCAGAAGTTAACACCGAAGAAGAACTGATGATGTATTAATAAAGTGATAAATAGTTATAAATGAGTGTAACATAAGGCATTTTGTATATTCGTTTATATTTGTACAGGAATAAATTCTTAAGGAATAAAGAAGCTTTTAGTTCAAATATGGGTCACACATTAACAAGGTAAATAATATACATTAGTAATTATAAGGCCAGCTAACTATCATTTACATGTGTAATAAAACAATTGAGAACATGGATTTTCAACAGTGGAATGAAGTAAGAGAGGGGTATGGCAAAAATTTCTTGTGCCACATGTCAGAATGACAGAGTTCATACAAAAATGGATAATAATGCAACTCAAAACATCATTACTATAGGGACTACTTCAACCATTTTTTTTACCTTCAGTTCCTGAATTACTTTCTATGGTGCTTTAATATCTGAATCCTATAAGGATGATGTGCAAATAAATGATAAAGGGATTGGCAACATATAGTGTCAAAAGATAATGTAAAAGGGACCAAACAAGTGAGTTGCAATGCATTCAAGAGGTAACGTTGCCCCTTGTTACCTGGCCATATTGTATTGTTGGATATCAATGATGTTTTACTCCATCAACAATGGCTCGAGGACAGAGAAAAAAAATTAAATAAGGAGATTTTATTCATTATCATGGTAAATTTTGATTGATATCATTTTTTGTCCGAGATTAGACCGTCTTTTTCAAAGCTCAAAGAGATGGGTGCATTTGTAGGGATTTAGTCATGCATACAAATTCACAACTTACACCGTTATTGAATTTGCTTAACAAACATTGTAGTGTTGCAGAAGAGGTGGTTTATAAATATTGAATTTTTAACTAGTGAAGATGTTATAAACCTCTCGAATTCTACAATGTAAGAACAAAAAACAAGTCATACTTTTTTAAGAATAAAAGATTAATTAAGCTTCATTAAAAATTAATCAATTAAATATAATGAAGAACGCACATTTTTAGTAGTAAACGACTCTTTTCAAAAGGCTATACTCAACCAAAATATTACTTATATCCATCCAATCATTTTCGACTCATATTTTTGATATTAATACTATGGATAGATAGTAAACTACTTGGATATGTGCCTCAGAAAGAAGAACGTGAAAACTTCTATGAGTAATATCCACTATAAAATAACTTTAACGCTTTTCTTTCTTGTGATTTTGAATTTTATAAATTAAAAAGAGCAAATTATATTATTATCAAGGAACGTCATTTTTTAGATAAGCCTTTATGCACTCATGTCCTTATCATAAATTATATATTAACAAGGATGGCAACTCTTAATTGCATTCATGAGAGTGTTATGTAGTGGTAATAATAGAAAGATATTGACCAAAATAATTAAATTAATCTCGAAAATGAGGAAACTAAGAGATTTCTCTATATGGTTTAAAAAGAAAATAATTACAAATAGATTAAAAATGATTTCATTTGTAATATGTTTAATAATATTTTTTAGTTATTGTAAAAGATTTTTATAATGAAGAATAATACTAAGATATTTTTAAGAATATTCTTTATTAATTAAGGTTAATGAAGGATTAATTTGTTAATTAATTAATAATTAAGGCTTAATTAAATATTTAATAAATAATTAATTAATAATAAAACTTAAATTTTAATTAATAATTTATTTATATTTTCATATATCATGCCCATTTTAATTATAACATGCATAGTGGTATTTGAACAAGTATGCATATCATACCATTCTCTTCCAATCTTGACAATCACATGAATTCTATTCTCCACCATCCAATCTCCTTCCTCAGAAACAGTAACTACTGAACTCACGTTCTTGCTCCCATCCTGGAGAGTTCTTCCAACAAGTCAAGATCGTAACATGAGTTTCCTTCTAATTTAGTAGCACCATACCTAACTTATGAAGTGAAGACAGTATGTAAGGAATGTGAGCTGCTGCTTCACACCTGTTGCGAGTTGTGCATGAACACTCTCAATTGGCTGCATCATAGTTACCAATTAACACGTTCAGGTGAAAATTTACTGTTAGTAACGCGTTCGTAACACACGTTCGGGTTCAAGTCCGGAGGTCGTGCGTCATTCAAGTTCCTTCCTAATCGAGCAGAAAAACACCAATAACATCTCGCAAGAACCACTGAACATCCAAGACAACAAACTGTTGTGTCTCATCTGGTGTTCATCTTCAAAGTAGACCAGTTCTCCACTATCGTGAAGATGCATGAGACATGGTTATCCTGAAGTTTCTTATGTTGTACATGCACCTAAACTTCTCAAGTGGCACCACCTTGGGTTGCTGTGCATTCAACTGATTCATGATGTGATTGCAAACTGATGGAACTTTTGGTCTCTTCTCCAACACTTTTTCCAAGGCTCTTTCCAATGCTCCTTTGAGTTGTCTGACTGGGCTGACATTTATAGCCACAATTCCATATCACTAATGCTTCTGTATCCTCAAAGTCAATGCACTGCGAGTAATCTTGGATTACCGCTCTACATCGGATCAATGCGAGCTCTTTTCCATGGTTGTTCTTTGTGGGTCTCTGGCTAGTGGGAAATAATTGAGAAGTATCAATACTCTTGGCCTCTGGTCGGATAAGGAACGATGTGCAACAATGAATCTCAGCCAGTATTTGAGTTGTTTTTCTAGCTCTGCTGGATCGTCTGCAGCTGTAGGAGCCTTACAAATGAGGAGAAACATATCTTTATCACTGCCTCTTACAAAGTAGTGATGAAATGTATGGTACTCAGATTGGCCAGCTAAGTCACACATGATCAACTTTGTATCTGTAAAGCATAAAGCTTGAAGCTCTATGCCATAAGTGGACTTTTGATGACTGGAAAATGTTGGGGACCCCAACCCTTCTGGCAAGGTTCTTACGAATGGTTGTCTTTCCAACTTCAGTGTTTCCACATATGAAAAGCTTAGCATTTGAAGGTGACGTTAGGCCTTCGTCCAGAAGGCCTCCTTCTCGATAGATTTTGTTCCGCTTCAAGATTTGCAAGCAGCTTTGGTGTAACACTTGAGACTCCCACTCACGGAGGTGCAATGTCACCAATGGACATCGATATTCTTGTTCAAGAAATCCACAAGCTTCCGTTGTTCTCCAAGCGGCACCAAATGTGTTCCTCTGACAGTAAGATGTCTCAGCCTTGAAATCGATAACAAGAACTGGAGGGATAGGTGTTGCAATCTGAGATGCGTCAACTTGGAACTGAGCACCGACTCCACACCGAGATGATAAGAGGTATCCAAGGAGAGTGATATGAGCTTTAGATCATCCTCGTGCAATGCGGTCTCCAACCCTTTAACAAAATCATCATCCCTAGTGAATAAAGATAAATGTTGCAGTTTGCTACATTTCAAGGCGTCTAGACACTGCATGTACCCTTCACTTTTTCGCCCATGCCAGATCAAGGTAACTGTAAACCTGAGCAGCATCTTCATCTACCCCGATGCTTACACATCTGAGCTTGTCTAGCTCATGGAGCCAATTGATACCGTGGACATACCCAATCGAGAGTGTCTCGAGATGTTTCCATATGCATACATAAAATCAGCTTTGTTTAATGAATACGTGGTAGAAGCAAGGTGCTTGACTATGAGGGGAGTGCTGTCGAGATTCGTGAGATTGGGGTTCTCTTTAAAATTGAGCATTACTGTTTCGTGTTTGGACAGTGCATCCTCAAGATCCTCAGCTGACTTCACTCTCAATACATTGCTTTGTGCTGCTACGAAAGATCCGATCGAAAAGTTTTTTCTTGTGACAGATCGTAGAGCTCCTGGTCGAACAATGGCTCCATTACAACTCAAAACTCTTGCTATGAAAGTTTGATAAGGAATCAACGAATATTCATTAGTTAATAATAATAATTGTTTTATTCAATGTTCACTCCATAAGTATTTATTAGTTAATAATAATAATGTGTTCATGAAAAGGTATTTTAAATAGAATATCATCACTATGGAAAAATGATCACCTGCTAAGTTTGAAAAGGAATTGTAAAGCTTTTTAACATTGTTACACGTTATGAATTAAGTATAATCAGAATACTTAAATTTATATTTAATTTGTTAATGAGAATATAATAACAAATTAAATGAATTTTAAATAAATTCAACAGGTAAATAACATGATTTATTAAGGCCCCATTACCTTTATATATATATATAATATACTCACAACTTTGTGATGCAGGATGTTTCTCGCACATTCAATGTGTGGTGGCCTTTTAGTGGGGGTCTACTTACGTATATTCTAGAGTATGTGCTAAAATCATTTGTAAGATTAATTAAAAGCTAAAAACCAACATGATCTATATAATAAAGGGTTTTCCAAGCTAAATACAATTTTTTTTTTTGTTTTTAACATAATAAATTTATTCTTAATTCAATTGTTATTCTAATTTAATTATTATTTTAACTTAATGAGTTTATTTAATAGATGTATATATTTTCTTTGTTCTTAATATTCATTGATATTTTTGAATTATACATAAAGTTTATATTAAATTACTTTCGAATTCAAATTGAATCAATCACTTATTAAAATTAATTTATTAAGTTAAAAATAATAATTAAATTAAAGTACCTTGCCAAACTAAAAAATAACATTTTTGTTGAAGTCCTAGTGACGTTGTTTTAATTATTTATCAATGGCTCTTATGCAATATCATATTCGAAGTCGTAGTATTTAGCTTCAAAACACTGTCCTTTGAACATGTATATTATAATTATTATTTATTTTGTTTCATTTTATAGATTATATATATTTTAATATCATTCTATTCTACTTTAAATGAATAAATAATAAATTTTACATAAATAATTAATAATTATTATTTCTTAGTAAAAAAATTATTAACATTTTAAATTATGAAGTTATTATATCATATATGGTATGCTACTTTACAGTTTGAGTTTAAATATTTTATAAAAACACTTTTATAAAATTATATTATCAACCAAGACTATTTAATTATAAACACATATTTTCACATAATTTACTTATTGAATTCTATATGGCAATATTCATAGCTCACATATATACATTCATATATCATATTCAGAAGTCACGAGGATTGGCAAAAATGGGCTTCGTACAATGGGCTTTTTGCATATTCCGAATATCCAGGAATATTCTATCAAATAAACGGGAATATTCTAGAATATTCTGCCAAGTAGATTATCTTTTAACTTTCAATATAAAATGCCGACCAACAAGTGAAAAAACTAATTATTTGCCGACTAGACTTTACTATACCGACTGGACTTAAAAGGTCGCAGGTTCGACATTGCGCTTGCAATCAACCAATAACCGATGCACTTCTGCTGGAGTAAGGGTCCGCCTCTGTAAGAAGTAAGTAATCGTTGGGTCCAATTCAAGAACATGAGTGTACACAAAATACATGTGTTGGCAGGGGCTCCAGTTCTTGGCTTTCTGAAAAGTTGCACAAGTGCATGACAGGAACAGTAGAAATTGTTACATTAGCAGATTGCATGCCTGCAGAGACAATGAAGGCCTCAGTCTTCCCTCTTTGAACCACCTCCACGTTGTTGATCCGACCTTGAAGAATCTTTGCCTGGTTGTAATGTTTCTCATGTTCCTTGGACATTCTTGTTGGTGTTCGCACACTTCGTCCATGGTATGTTGGTACTCTATGTGCTCCCTCTCCTCTTGGTGGTGATGGTGTTCGATCCATTCGGCTACTACTGTCGTCTACCATTTCTTCAAATCCCTCCAACTTGAATCCTGCTTTCAGAAGAGCTTCAACCTCATTTGCATTCAAGTTTGTTCCTTTTTGAACTGGCCAAACCTCTGGAACTTCTGGAATACTCTTAGGAGGAATCCCTGCATTGGTCGTCTGAAGCAACAAGAATCGCGTGGGAGAACCATAACATCTGATGAGTGAACTCAATGTTCCCAAATGCATTTGTATATTGCCGTCTACCGTGAAATCTGGTGCCGGTACACGATGTGGATATCCTATGGGTCTGCCACACTTGCTGTTACCGTCCTGAGTGAGACCTAGACATTTCACCTGACTTGCCTCCCAATGCGTCTGATGGCCCACTAGTCATCAACGTCTCTCTTTCAGTGACATTGACATCTTGAAACTTGAGTTTTTTCTGCGTGCATTTGGGATGACTTGTTCTGCATATTGTGTGTCATGTCTATGTGTACGAAGCACATCAATCCCATGGTCCCCAGTTGACGGTTGACGAACGGTTCGAACACGAACATTTGTTGTAGAGGCAAACTCTGGAATTGCAAGATGCTCTTCATCACTAACAAGATTTGCAAAAGTTGTTGGAGACACTGATTTTCCCCTGAAAGTTTCTGCTGTGCACGTTTCAGAAGAGTTTCCATGGAAGGACCTGTGCCTGAATATCTCCCTTCAAATGATGCCTTGACCTTTGCACTTTGGAAAATAGCATCTGTTAAATCTAACATTGTTGCCTCCAACAAAGGAACACGCTTCGTCAGCCTTGCTCTTCGTGCTCTTGCATGAACAACTTCGGAGTTGTTAGTGGTAGGCACATTCGCAACACCATCTTCTGTCAAGTCAATTATCTCTGTCATGGAAATATCTTCATGTCTTGCCCACCATACAGCCATGTTTGCAAAGCGCTAACGTTACTGGACCTGCCTTCCCAAAATGACTCCAACATTACTCGTCGTTCCAACTTATCTTGGTTGGTTAGTGCTGCAGGCCATGAGCGTGCAAGGTTCATGTGCTCCTCCCTGTGTTCCTCAAATCCACTTCTTTGTAACTTGACGCACTGATTGCATGTAATGGAACAAACAACTCCTTTCTCTTCCTTTCATCTTTGACCCATTGTTGAAAACTTGACGTAATGCTAACCAAATTGCACCTGACTCATCTGACATGAACCCGCAAAGTTCACATTATGAAGTCCTTGCTTGCTGCACACTTGAAGCATAGTGTTCAAAAATTTGATCACGCCACACTATCCTCCCTGATCATGTCACCATAAGCAAGTGTCACCATCGACCTTAAACTACACAAACATAAGTGCATTATATTAGTAAGTATTTTAAAACATAGATATGTTAATACTTACAATGGATCATAGAGATGTATTCCCAGTGTACACCAATCATCAATACGATATTGTGGTCTAGCACCACCCACTACTGTTCGAGATCACCTCCAGATTGACACCTTCTAATGTAGTCTATTCCGGATCCTGGGCCGGCAACCGTCATTTTGAAGATTAAAGGCTGCTCTTTAGCTCCGTTGAGGTCCATTCCGGGTATGTGATAACATGTATGAATGGGATTGATAGCTTCTTCTTTAACTGCAGAAGTCCTTCGTAACCTTCTTTGAAACGAGTGTCTCTTGTTCTAGCCTGAGATATCCATTCTCTTGTTCTACAGTGGAAAGGTTAAGCATCTCCAAAAGGAAATAATTTTTTTTTGCTTACCGGCGGTGATTTGTGAGTGGTAGTAGATCTGACAGAACCTTGTCGTATGATACATCTCCAGAATCTGTTACCAGTTTTTCCAAAATTATATTGTGCTGCTTGAAACTCTATGACACGTTGATTAGTTCTTGGGTTGCAGCGACTGCTTTGTTGATTGTCTCCTTAGCTCTGTCTTTAGAGACCATGGATTCGGGTGGTCTACGTGGATGTTGATGTTCTCCAAGATGGATGAAAAGCCTCGTGCATGTGATATCATCTGGAATTATGTAATATGCAACAACGGAGCATGTCTGCACTAGAAGGGGCTCATTGTTGCAATGCACACATTTCATTCCAAGCACTCTACCATCTGAAGATAACTAGACTTTATCAATGGTGCCCTTAAATTGGCAGTCATTTGCTTTCTTACTTAAGCTGATGAACGGACATGTTTCCTTTACGCATTTCATGTGGCCAATACATGAACTGCGACTAACACGAGCTGGAACATTCCAATGTGTTGTGCAGCGTTGAGTCCAGTAATCACACCATCCTTCCTATTCATCCCTTTGTACTTGTCCTTCATTGTTTCGTGTGCTGGCAACTCGTAAATCACATTTCCGTTGCAATCTTCTGGGACCTCAGCAACTTGCTGAATCGATGACGAGACCACTAGTTGCTTCCTAATCCTACATCTCTGACTATTGCAAGTATTGTTACCATAGAATTGTCCCGATCTGTTGTCTCCAACCGGAATAGTGGTCCTTTGGAAGGAAGAAGTGTGTAATACACAAAACTGCTAGCTCTTGCCCCTTCTGGTTCTACCTCAACATTCGCAGCATCTTCCACCAACAACAGACATCAAATGCAGCACTTTAAAAGATTGCCAAGGTGGAATGTCAAATGCAGACCTGAGATCTGTTTGAAAGACAAATGCAATACCATCTTCATCTATAGGGAAGTCCTTGTCAACACCATTGTAGCTGATTCTTGCCATGTAGCAAAAATGGAACAACAAAAGTTAAAATTCAAAGACAATGAACATATTACACACGATGGTTAATGTGTTTGTTAGTCGTGAGGCAATCATTTCATTGACAAATATTAAAAATAATATTAATTGCGTGCGTATGGGTAGAAGTGAAATTAATTTACTGCGTCTAGGTAGGTTTTTGTAAATTAAAAAGTTTTACTATATTTAAATCATAGCCATGTTTATACTGTATTATTAAAGTTTTATTTCAACACCAAAGGTACAATTCAACACTTGTCACTTCTTCTTATGATTGAGCAATGCTGCAATTCGTGAACCACCAGTCCTACTTGACGTTGCTATTGCTTGGGTTGGGATTTCCTCTGCTGGATGTTCTCTTTAATCTTGTTCATAGCAATTTCTCCCGAGCTCAAGGTTCTTCTCAGTCCCAACAATGTTTCTCCCCAGCTCATAGCTGCAAGCATTGAGGACCCCGTACCACTGCCTATATCCAGATAAGATCACCTGGCCGGGTGAGTCGTTCTATCATGAGTTGCATCAATCGAGTGCTCTTCGGTTGGTAGTCCATCCTGCATGTGAAGATAATGGTAAATACTTAAATTGTTGAAATGAAATGCCTACCATGGTTCTTGGAATCGCTCAGGATTATCAGAATTGTTGATGAAAACGCAGCGGATTATCGCGCATCCTCTAGATGAATCTTGGAAGACAAGAAGGAGCAGGATGCTCTCCTGTTAAACATCAAAAATATTAATGAACTTCATGAATAAAGAAAAAAGTACCTTCATCTTGTTATGGTAGCCCAACCACGCCCTCTGTAGATGTAGTATGTTGCAGCAAGTTGAAGGTCCACCACACTTGCAGCTCGGACAACTTGATCCCAGTGTTTGCTGCAGCAAACACAAACCAACCATTTGCAGCCATATGCATACCTGCAAACTGGAGTGCTTCATCGAACTCACTGGATCAAGTAGAGGTATGGCGTATCACTCGTTGTATTTCCTGGCAAGGTCCCATTTGGAAGATCGAATCACCAAGTTGAAACCATATTCTCCCGCAATATGCTGTGCGAGTCTGGCTATAGCTGTATGGTACCTGGCCTGTGTCTGAACTTTTCTATAAGGAACCAGTCTAGCGGCAGGAACCTCCTCTTCCTTCTCATCCGTGAGCACGGCCTATTGCATTCCTCGATGTCATCAATCGCCAAGAAATTATCACCTCGAGTTGTAGCAAGTGAAGGGACGAATGTGACCAAGTCATCCTTGATGTCCATGGTTCCCTACGATGGTAGCACTTCAGATAAATTGAATAAGGCAGCTGGGTCGCGAGTAGTGGAGGTGCCAGCTACTGTATCTAAGTTCTTTTTTGACTGCTGCACAGCTGACGCCGCTTTGCCTTGTCCTTTGTCTTCTTAATGAAGTCGACCTCTGCCGGATCCCATGAGATGCATGGGAGATCTTTTGAGTGTTCATTGTAGAGATCCTTCTCCCATGTTGGTGGTTGCCCAGGTGGATAATCAAGCCAGAACGGTACGTTTCACGTTCGAACTCTGTCAGGCCAGATCTTGTCTTCGACACATGTGTGGTGCTTCCATGTAATCTGACCAGAATACCATAGTCTGTGTGTGAGGCACCTTTCTCGCTGCGACATACTGTAATGAACATATAGTAGTGTCAGAATGTAACATTGTCAAGAAGATCATCCTTACTCCAAATCATCCTTCTTGCTGTCTCTTCGTGTTCGAGGAACTCTTTCATCTATGGAGTAAGTGAACTTCACACACTCATGGAATGGTGGAACATCACGTTCTTGCATTTTACCCACTTCATCTAACCGGCCTGGTCCACTCGCCATCCTCGATGAGTCCCGTGAGAATCTGGACTGCTTCCTCTCTGATCGCTTGCCAATACAAATCAATAATAAACCACCTTATCCACTCCTTATCCTGAAACCCTGGCAATCCAAGTGTCTCTTGCTCTCTCTTCGTTCAAGACGTACCAGTTTATTGAAGTACATGATTCTCGTCTCGTTTGGAATTCTTGCCCTTGAAAGCGCGTACAGCTTTTCCAACCCCATCCATCTGCATTGTTTCCATGTGATTTGGGTCACCTTGTCGAACCACTCTTCACCAATGCAGGATCGATGATGGCTAAGATCTTCATCATGCGCTTGTCATGCTTAATGTAGACCTGTTGTTGCTTGGTATTTGTTGCCTTTGATGCCCTTGCAACCTTCTCAAGATCATCCTCATCTCACTCTGTAATTCACAGACGTAATCAACTAAGTAATATAAGTGTGAGACGTGGTACCTCAAAAAAATCTTTGCACAGATCAAATTCGGAAGTGGATGCCAAGCTTGTTGTCCAGTTGCACTTTCCTTCCACTTTCTTAGTATCTCGTTCCTTGTCACTGAGCCTAGCCAAGATCTTCGCTGTGCCCTCCTCACTGGTGCAACATGTCTTCACAGATAGCAGAAGATGTGGCAGTGTGGTTTGCACTGCGTTGCGGAGGAACTACATATTTGAAAATCTCAAGTTAGTTAATCCTATGATCTAGAGGTCACTATGTTTACCTATTAATTTGCTGAAACATTGTCACAAGCTGAAGATTATCCATGACCCCAGCACGGATGAAGCCTGAACGCACTCTCACTGCCCACTCATTCTTTCTTCCGTGTCTTCTATGTACAGCTTCTGAAGCACCTTAGCCTGTGATTACATCCCAACAGATGAACTTATTCATCGAAAGCATTGGTGCCCATTGCCGGAACATGTTAGACTGAAGCTCCTCCTCAAGCCAAATGCTGAGCATACATCACTTCATCGCTTCTCAATGCTGCCAGATCTGCATCTGTCATGGGGTCCCCAACTTGAAGGATGAACTGAGTGGTGTTGCGCAAATAACCAACTGCCTTCTTGAAACTCCTAGTCAAAGATTCCAGATCGCTGGATTGACTCTCCGCACCTGCTCATTTCCAGAAATTCGCAAATAGGGACATCCGGTGCCTCTCCATATTCTCGGATTGTGATCTTCGCGAGAAGACGCACTGCACTCTCCGAATGCATGCTGGCTGCAATGTTGTAAACTTCCTCATTATCTGGCACTTTGCTTTACCCTTCTTCTTCTTAGTGCCTCTGAATCTCCAGCAGCTTTGCATCGTCTCTTCTTGTTCTTGGGTTCATCCTCTTCGTCACTCGACAAAGTCACTGCGCATGAGGCTTGTGTCCTTCTGTCTGCTCCTGTGTCTCCTGTGGTAGACATCATCCTCAACTTCTTCAACAAAGTCTGATTGTTCTTGTTGGGGTTGAACTACATCCTCTTGCTCTCATGACCAATCCTGCTAGCTTGCCTGTTCAACTGGAGCATCACTTGAAGGTCCTTGTTCCTAACCACAGCCAGCTTCCTACTTCCTCTCCACGACCCCGACGCCCTCTCTGAATTGCAGCTCTAGCTTCTGCTTCTCTCTCAGTAGGCTCCTTCATCTTCTTTTCTTGTAAACGTTGTGAAGAGCGCATCTACAAAAGCAATAAGGTTTAACAAAAAACTGTAATAAATGTTCAAAGATGTTTAATAAAAATAAAAAAACATACTAGCCCTCACAGTCGGTGTGTCGACTGAGAGAGCAGTTGCTGTAAGTCCCAGTCGGCATGCCGACTGGGACTGGCAACAAGGAGGCCCAGTCTGGGACTGGGAACAAGCGAGGCCCAGTCAAAATGCTAGGTGGGACTAGAACAGTCAACCCTAGTCAAAATGCTGACTGGGGCTGGAAAGTCAACCCCGGTCAAAATGTTGACTGGATCTGGAACAGTCCCCCAGTCGGCCTGCCGACTGGGACGGACAACGAAGTCAGTCTGAGTCGGCAGGCCGACTCGGATTTCTTGCAACTGTGAAGAGATGTAAAAAGATGAATAGATCATGAAGAGATCATGAGCAGATCATGAAAAAATCAGAAATACTCACCCCTCAATGGAAGCCTATTGTGATTAATCCTAGAGCCACACTTGCTCCACGCTATGCCCCCAAATGAGCCCCTGCTCCACAAAAAACCTAGCCGCCCTAGCTGCCCTAGCCTAATTGCAAAACCCTAGCCGCCCTAAATCAATTAAAAACCAACCTAATTTCTGTAAACATATTGCATGCAGATCTAGGTCTACTGAGACAGGATCCTAAGTTTACTCGGGTTATCCTCTAGGGTTTAGGGGATGGTCATTTTAGGGGACTTAGGGTAGGACTCTAAGTCTTTTGCCTAATTGGGCCCCTGAGTCAGACTCTTAAGGTTATCTTGGAAGACTTAGCGTTGCTTCCACAGGGTGATGACGCCGAATGGCCACTTGGCCCATGTGTTGCCACGTGTTAGCCCTTTGGGTTAAAACTCTGACAATTGGTACCGGCATGTGCCTCTTTTATCGCTTTTGGCCAGATTGACATGTCTACAAAGAATAGAGTTTAAAGAGAAGTGCTCTAGCATCGGAAAGAGCTTGATTCCAATAAAATCTCAATACCTAGTCTGGCGTAACTATATACTAATGGGGGATAGATATAGTAGCAGACCCTTATGTAAAGGGGTAATGAGAAACATTGAGGGATGTAGAAATGCGAAGCTATAATATCGTAACATATGGAAATGTGGACCATTAAGAAATCAAAGAAACGAGAAGGCGTTTGATTAAGCACTTAAGATGGACGTCAAGTGCTTGTTGTGTCCTAAGATGATAGGGTCGTCAACAGTGTTTGATAAAGCAAGCCTTTATTTCTTGTTAACCAAGGGGCCGGCAACAACACTAACTAAAGGCCTCCAATATAAATTCTAGTTAAGTAAAGAAATTAACCATTGTTTGTGTGCATCGGGTGACAGACTTTGCAGACGTGCAAAAGGTCTCCAGGTGACTTCATGTCGTAGGTGGTGCCTCTAGCAACTGGGTTTATGACTCAGTGAACGACGATTATGAAGTATTTGGTTTCACGTAATGCAAGGGGGATAATGAAATTATGTGAACTTTTGGCTAACTCCGCATAGAGTGATATGTTAGTTTTGATTAGTTTTCTCTAACATTATTTAGTTTTTGAGTTGGACGTTAACGAGGACGTTGACATTTTCAAAGGCGAGGAGTGTGTCATAGTTTTTACTATGACTCCCTTTACTTTGGATATTGACTGTTGTTACCTACTGTACTATGTTGATAAGCTCTAGATGTAGTAGGAACAGGCCCGTTTAGTGCACTTGGGTATCTGGTGATGGTCCCGGCCGGTGTCATTAGGTATTTATAAGAAACTCTAAGCGAAGCTAGAACTTACCTTCCAGAAAACTCTTATCTTGGTTTTTCGTGTCCTAGTTGGGTTAATGGTTAATTCCAGTGAGTTCGGCATGTCGGATATGTTTAAAAAATACCCTTGGGTTTGACAGGTTAGGTTTAGGTGTCGATGAATAACTCACCAAGTATATTCCCTATTCCGTGCCAGCCCAAACAGGAAAATAGGGGGGAGCCTCTGTCACATAAATAAGGTAGTATATAGGAGTGAGGGTTCCTAGGTTCATGACTGAGCTTGTTACTCTTCTCCTGGTGCAAGCTCTAGCTTGTGTCGTCAAGGCACAACCCTCTATTGTGCCGCCCTAACTTCCAGATGAAAGGGTACTTCCCACCTTCGGGTGTCATTAGGTATTTATAAGAAACTCTAAGCGAAGCTAGAACTTACTTCCAGAAAACTCTTATTTGGTTTTCCGTGTCCTAATTGGGTTAATGGTTAGTTCCAGTGAGTTCGGCATGTTGGATATGTTTAGAAATACCCTGGGTTTTGACAGGTTAGGGTTTAGGTGTCGATGAATACTCACCAAGTATATTCCCTATTCCGTGCCAGCCCAAACAGGAAAATAGGGGGGAGCCTCTGTCACATAAATAAGGTAGTATATAGGAGTGAGGGTTCCTAGGTTCATGACTGAGCTTGTTACTCTTCTCCTGGTGCAAGCTCTAGCTTGTGTCGTCAAGGCACAACCCTCTATTGTGCCGCCCTAACTTCCAGATGACAAGGGTACTTCCACCTTCGGGTGTCATTAGGTATTTATAGGAAACTCTAAGCGAAGCTAGAACTTACCTTCCAGAAAACTCTTATCTTGGTTTTCCGTGTCCTAATTGGGTTAATGGTTAGTTCCAGTGAGTTCGGCATGTTGGATATGTTTAGAAATACCCTGGGTTTGACAGGTTAGGGTTTAGGTGTCGATGAATAACTCACCAAGTATATTCCCTATTCCGTGCCAGCCCAAACAGGAAAACAGGGGGAGCCTCTGTCACATAAATAAGGTAGTATATAGGAGTGAGGGTTCCTGGTTCATGACTAAGCTTGTTACTCTTCTCCTGGTGCAAGCTCTAGCTTGTGTCGTCAAGGCACAACCCTCTATTGTGCCGCTAGATGACAAGATACTTCCCACCTTCGGGGTAGCTTACCCTTAACGTTGGCGAATCCATGCCTGGAAGGTCTTGTTAGAATGCACGTTCCAAGAAGGCAGAGGTTGAGGCTTGTCTCTAGCCTCCTCCTCCATGTGTAGCACTCATGGCCAAGCAAGGCACATTCGTGTCATTGTCCAACCGTGGGCGTGGGATCTTGTTTACGGGTTCACATCACCCAGTTATTAAGGGTTCACTAAGGGGTTCTAGAGTTGGCATTTAGGAGCCATGTTTGTTTCGCTTGGTGCAACTCTTGAATCTAAGGGTTATGGCATGATAGCCCACATTGGGGAAGGCAATGTCACATGGATGTAACATTGGGCTAAATGTCACACAATACAACGCCCGAGGAACGCCCTTTGGGGTTATGTCATGGGCTTGTCGCCAAGGGGTTGGATACTCTAACAAAAGGCTTGCTTGTGCTCGCATTAGGGTGCTAAGCCTTGGGCATTTTCTCAAGGGAGGTTAGGTCTCGTAACTAGGTGTGCTTAGGCACAGCCGAGTGTTCTCCTTTAAGCTTGTTAGCAGGAGCCTTTTCATGAAGCACTCGCAAGGTCATGCATTTAGGGTTTTTCAAACCTAACCTTAGGGAGTTTGCTTAATAGAATACTTGTGTTTGCCTATGGCACACACTCGTGTCCTCACTAAGTACTAACCCTAGGTCTAGGGTATGACTTGGCCACCCAAACCCTTAGGGGTTAATCATGGTTCAGGGTACCCTTGTTGCCCTAAAAGGGTTGTACTCTCGGATGAGGGTGATTCCTCAAGGGGTAAGTGACGATGCCTTAGCTCTGTCACGGGGGTATATGTGAGACACATCTCCTTTGTGAGGTTAGGGCATGAGCATGTCTAGGTCTACTGGGACAACATCCTAAAGTTTACTCAGGTTATCCTCTAGGGTTCAGGGGATGGTCATTCTAGGGAACTTAGGTAGGACTCTAAGTCTTTTGCCTAATTGGGCCTCAGAGTCAAACTCTTAGGGTTATCTTGAAAGATTTAGCGTAACTCACACAGGGTGATGACGCCGAATGGCCACTTGGCAGCCACATGTTGCCACATATTGGCCCTTTGGGTTAAAAACTCTGACAATTGGTATCAGTGCCGTGTGTCATAGTTTTTACTATGACTTTGGATGTTGACTATTGTTACCTATTGAATTATGTGACGAACCCTAGATGTGGAAGAAACAGGCCCGCATAGTGCACTTGGGTATCTAGTGATGGTTTGACCAGGTGTCGTTAGGTATTTACAAGAAACTCTAGGCGAAGCTAGCACTTCCATTTAGAAAACTCTCCCCCGTTTTGATGTCCAAGTTAGGGTTCTTCGCAAAGTATAACTTGTCAAAATGAGGGTTAGGGACACCCCAAGGGTTGACCTAACCCTAGAGTTGCCCTAACCCACCCCTAAACACCCTTCCATAGGGTTAGGTTTAGGGTTAGGTTAGAACAACTCATTTTCTCTAAGGGCTGGCATTTCCGTGCCAACCCACTTACTCACTTAGGAAACAGGGGGAGGGGAGGGGAGGGGAGGGGAGGGGGGGGGGGGGGGGGGTCTGTCACATAAATAAGGTAGAGTATATGTAGGAGAACTCTTGGGTTCATGACTAAGTTCGTTGCTATTCTGCCGGTCAAGCTTCAGCTTGTGTCGTTAAGGTACAACCCTTGCCCTAACTTCCAGATGACAGGGGTACATCCACCTTTGGGGTAGCTTACCCTTAACATTGGCAAATCCATGCCTAGGAGGTCTTGTTGGGATGCACATTCCAAGAGGCAAAGGTTAAGGCTTATCTCCAACCTCCTCCTCCACGTCAAGCTAAGTGTAGTACTCATGGCCAAGCAAGACACATCTATGTCCTTGTCCAATTGTGGGCGTGGGATCTTGTTTGACATGTTCACGTTACCTAGTTCCTGAGGGTTCACTGAGGGGTTCTAGAGTTGGCATTTAGGAGCCACATTTATGGCACTTGGTGCAACTCTCGAATCTAAGGGCTATGGCATGATGTCCACATCGGGGAAGATAGTATCACATGGAGATGTGACACTGGGCTAAACGTCACATGGTACAATGCCCAAGGCACGCCCTTTGGGGTTATGTCATGAGTTTGTTACCAAGGGGTTAGATACTCTGACAAACAGGCATGCTTGTGCTCACGCTAGGGTGCTAAGCCTTGGGCATTTGCTCAAAGGAGCTTAGGTCTCATAACTAGGTGTGCTTAGGCAGCCGAGTGTTCTCCTTGGAATCTAAGGGTTGAACAACCTAAGCTTGTTAGCATGAGCCTTTTCGTGAAGCACTTGCCAGGTCATGTACTTAGGGTTATCCAAACCTAGCCTTAGGGAGTTTGCTTAGCAGAACACTCGTGTTAGCCTACGGCGCACACTTGTGTCCTCACTAAGTATTAGCCCTAGGTCTAGGGTATGACTTGGCCACTCAAACCCTTAGGGGCTAGTCATGGTTCAGGGTACCCTTGTCCCTAAAGGGGTTGTACTCCCGAATGAGGGTGATTCCTCAAGGGGTTGGTCGTCAGGGACTCTGCAGGTCAAATGTGGTGCTTCTCAGGAAGCTGCAGTGGTCGCCAGGACGTTGTCGAGAATGTCCAACCCCGAGGGTTCGGCGGCAAGCCAGGCCTTACCTTAGGAGTAATGGAAGGTATTGAATGGCCTCTACCCGGACGCCGCGAGGGCCCGTGTACAGGTAGGGGAGTTCTACTGAGAAGACTTGGCAGAGAGTGTTGCGGGGCCCAGAAGTAGGGCAAGCGGGAACTCCTGCTTGTAAGGTGAATAAAAGGAAAATGGATATATATATTATATTGCTTGTCCGAGTACAAACTATCTCCGACAATGGAGCAAGATATAAGATGCAGACTTGACTCCAAAAAACCCCGACCCACTACTCGCCTTCCGACTTATATAGTGGGTTACCTACCGCTAGACCCTAGGTACAGGTGGTGCCTTCTTATTGGTCTGCCGCCTGGTGACAGAGTCCTGCCTGTCACATTTATGTGCCTCCCCACACGTGTTGTCCTTCATACCCTGAGTAGTTGGTTCGGATGATCGGATCTATGCCTGGTTACGCCGCGCCTGACATCGGTCGCCATCAGTTTGTACCTGAAGTACCTCCCTTATCCAGCGCTTCGTCCGTCGCTCATCCGCGCTAGTGGACATCCCCGCCGGCTGGCTGTGTGACGGTGTCGAACCACCATCTCGAAAAATGGCGATTTCGTTCTCTGTTGCAGCTAGCGTGGTCTTTAGTGTGGTGATGGTCGTCTCCTATAGCGCGATCAGCCTTCGGAGCTTTGCCTCGGACCCTACCTATTGCTCCCGAACCTGCTTGAGCTGACCCTCCAGGTTTTGTGCCCGTTCTCGCGTGTGTTGCAACTCTTGTTCCCTTGCCGCAAGGAGTTGGGCCTATAGCTGAGTGTGTCCTTCTAGCTCCCTGATGGTCCGTGCCGAATCCTGCGGTTCTTTGACTGGTTGGTGCTCCACGAGTGGGGAACGGTTACCAGAGCTCCGTACGACTCGGGCGTGGGTCTCTCTAAGGAAGATGCGGGGATGATTTCGAGCTGGATGGTGCTCGGTGCAGCTCTTTTTGGCTGCAGCCAGCTCTTGGTGAACCCAGTTAAGCTTTGCTTCGCGCTGCTCAAGTGTGGATCTTAGCTCAAAAACCTGTCGCTCCTTCTCCGTTGTGACCTGCTCAAACTCGCGTCCTAGTTGGTTGTGGAGCTTTTGGATGTGACCATACTTGATTTGTAGCTAATCCAAGTTGTCGGTTAACTGTTGACACGTCTAATCTGCTTGCTTCTTCCCGGCTTTACAATTCCCAAAGATGGATTCCCTTGATGAGCTAGTCCGAGTACTCTCGGGCCTCCTTTTGAGTGGTTCGGTAGTTATCTGTGAGCTCTTGTATTATTGCGTCATGCTCCACAGTAACCCCTGAGAGATCCAACCCATTGTACAACCGCTATGGACTTCCGGATTTGGCTGAAGGCCTGGACAAATCCATATGCACTGTAGAGGTCCATAGCCCCTTTGCGTTGAAGTATTTGTACGTCCCCTTCAGCACGTTGCCTGTGTCTTCCTCGCTGTTCACTTCGTTGGCTTGCGAGGGGCCGGCGGGGCACTCCCTCGTGTTCCGCAGGCCTTGGGTTGGTGGTGCCTCTGCTTCGGGAGTTGCTGGTGGGGACAACCGTCTGGAGGCCCTTTGGTCCTTTCCCCGCGGTCCTCTTCCCCTGGCTTGCTCCACATGGGAGTCTTCTCTCGCACGTTTTTGCGAGGACTCCGGAGTGTCCGGCTGTTTCCCTTCTTCGGTTTGGCTGGGGCCCGCCTGTTCTCCTGCCCCCGATTCCCCAATGGTGCCTGAGTAGAACTGCTCCGGTAGGAGAATCGGAGTTCGATTGACAATCCAGGCGATCATCACGCTGAGGTGGCCCGCTGTTGTGAGCCTTTGTCCGGTTCCCTTCTAGATCCGTGATGCCGCGGGTCAGGGCTGGTATCATGTAGTGTCTGAGGCAATCCGCCTAGTCCACTACGACTCCTTCTCAGGCACTGTAGAGGGCTCGCCAATTGCATGGCAACCCGCCTCTGTCCTTCTAGTGAACATAAACACCGTAAGCGCAAGGAACTCGTCCACTTCGTCCCTTCCTGTATGGAAGTCGGGACATCGTGATTTCATTCCGTTGGTGGGGAACCACTAGCGTTTGGGTTTCCCCAGGTCGTCCAAGTGTGCCATTTTCCATAGAAAGAACAGCGGCCAGCTCGTTGAGATCGATGCAGAAACTCGCAGAGCCGCCTAACCTGAACTGCAGCTCCTCTCGCTGGTTTTCCCTGTCTCCAGTTGTACGGTCTGGATGAATTGCTGGCCCGTGTTGTGAATCTGAGCTTCTCCACTTCTCCCCAAGGGGCATCGAAAAATCTGAGCAGTCGCATCTGCTTCCGCACCCTCCGCACGTTGGGTCACTGATCAACTCCTGAAATCTGGAGAACCTGGGTACGAGCGCCACACTCCTATCCTGGCCCTCGTACCGCACCCGGACGTCCTGGATGGTCACCGGCTTGTTTGCGTGGTCCACTCCATCATCTTTGCTGCTAGGGAATGGTCAATCTTCCTGTGAAAAGTAATGCCCTAGCTCACCCTTGTTGTTCTTTTCGAAGATGGTGCCCACGTGGCGCCTACCTTGCTGGATACGGCCGACGCATCCTTCCATGCGCCATAATCAGGGCATTCATGGTGCCGCCTGCCATTATTGCCCGTTTTAAACGCGCTCATGTGTGTGGTCCACCCTCGTGAACCATGAGACCCTGTGAGTTGGCCACTCGTGTGGGACTGGAGTCCCCGCTCTCCCCGTTGGGTGCCTCTTCCTCGGTTCTTAACGCCGCTACTTTCGGCTGTGCCTTCGCCCTGAAGGCCCGTGGGGCTTACCTCTCTCTCTTGTTCACTCCAAAAGGGTTATTGTCGGGTGAATCGGTTGAGATGGTTGCCGTTAACCTTCTGTTGTAACGACTGCCCATTGGCCCCCTAGGAATGATCATGCCATTGTCAAAGGTTTTTAACACCTCATGGTTCTTTCCACCCTGGTCAGAATTTGCCTTTCCGGAGTGCCTTGGTTTCTTGAATCACCATACCCACTGCCCTGGTTTATATTCTCGGAGTTTCTTTTTCCTGTCTCTAGCTTGTTTGGTCTGTTGTTATCAATTTTCTCCCGTCAGTTGTGCTAGAAATCGTACTTCGTCGAGTTGCTCTAGCTATTCCAGTCTTTTCTGCGCAGCCGCTGGTTCATCCGTGATCCTGTGGTCCAGGCTCGTCGTTCGTAAGCTGGGTATGGTGAACTCCCATGGCATGATGGCCTCCAGACCGTAAGCTAGCGAGAAGGGTGTTGTTCCTGTTGCGATTTTGAATGTTGTACGCCCCATACACCGATGGTACATTTTCTTCCAATGCTAGGTTCCATGTGGCAGAGCTTCCTCAAGATGGTGACCAACACCTTGTTTGGACTCGGCCTGTCCATTCCCTATGGATAGTAGGTTGTTGATGTGCAATGCTTGATGACAAATGCCTTGACCAATTCACGGACTGTCTCATTGATGAAGTGGCTCCCTTGGTCGGACACCAGCTCCAGCAGGCATCCAAACCGTGTCAGAATGTTTGTAGATGAACCTTGTTGTCTGTCCTCCGTTGCATCCTTGAGTCCTTCGCTTCTACCCATTTTGTGGCGTAGTCCGTTGCCACTACAATGTACTTGGACTGTTGTGTGGGCCCTTGGGTTGATAGGTCCTACAAAGTCTAGGCCCCACTTCTCAAATGCCGCCATCTTGCCGAGGGGTGGTACTCCATGCCTTGGCCTGCCGTAGGCTTGCCTATTCGTTGACATGGTACATCTCCTTGCTACCTGGTGGCGTCCGGAAGATTGTTGGCCACCAGAGTCCCGGTCTGTAGGATCTTCCTGGTCGTTTTGTCTCCCCCAAAGTGTCCTACCCCCGGTCCTGCATGAGCTGCCTTGACAATCTCGGGATTTCCAAGGTCAGTGGGCATCTCCGGAGTATGTCATCCCTCCCTCGCTGATCCCTGATCAGCTGGAATGGTAAACACCTCCGAGCCAGGCTCTGTCGATGTGTTACTGATGTGTCAGAGAGGCTGTGTAACCCGCGGATGAGGTAGTGCCGTATTGGTCGTTGCCACTCTGGGACGTCCGAGCTGGTCCTTGGTTCGGTGGTTTGTGGTACTGTGCCTTGGTCAATAGTTGTCCCGAAAAGGTCAGCGTCTGGTATGTCGAGCAGATCAGCGGCTTCTGTTGGTTTGCCGCTCGTTATTCGAGAGAGGAGGTCTGGTGATACGTGCAGTTTTCTTGCCTTATGGATTATGGTAAACTCGAACTCCTACAAGAGGAGTATCCACCGCGCCGGCGTCCCGGTGAGCTATGGTTTGTTCATGAGGTACAGCAGAGCGTGGTAATCTACGATCAGTATGAAATGGTTACCCAGAAGGTAGTGGCGTAACTTAGATACCCCGTAAATGACTACCAGGCATTCTTTGTCAATCACTGAGTAGTTGCGTTCGGCCGGCGTCATTAGTCGACTTCCGTATGCTATGGGTCAAAGCATCCTCTCGTCGTCCTCCTGAGACAGGACAGCACCCGCCACTATGCTTGAGCCATCCGTCTGCAGGTGGAACTGGTGGTTCCAATCAGGTGGAATGAGGATGGGCGCTTCCACCAGTTGGCGCTTTATGTCTTTGAAGGCCGCATGTCGGTGAGTTGGTCCATTCATACGGAGCTTCCCTGGTGAGTAATTCAGTCATTGGTTGGACCGTATCAGCATACTTCCGGATAAACTTACGATAGAACCCTGCTTTCCCCAGGAATCTTTGGAGTTTCATGACGTTCTGTGGAGGGGGCATTTCGGCTAGTGCTCGTACTGAACCTGGGTCCACCGTGATGCCTTCCTTGTAAACAATGTCCCCTAGCAACTTTCCTGCGGTCATGCCAAATACGCACTTTGAGGGGTTAAGGGATATCCCATACTTCTGACAGCGCCGGAATACCCATTCCAGGCACGTCACATGGTCCTATGCTGGTCCGTAAGTTGTGAAGTCGTCCAGGAATGCCTGGACAAAATCTGTGAGGTTATCCGAGAACACCCGCTGGACCAACCTTTGAAACGTGGCTGGAGCGTTGCAGAGTCTGAACGGCATGACTCTGAAGGCGTAAGTGCCCCAGTCCGTGATGAATGCAGTTTTGGCTTGGTCGTCCGCTGCGATCGTCACCTGATTGTATCCATTGAAGCCGTCCATGAACGAGTACATCTCGTGGCCCGCTACGTCTTTCTAGAATGGCCTCTGTGAATGGAATAGGGAACGGGTCCTTCTCCGTGGCGGCATTCAGCCGTCGGTAGTCTATGTAGATCCTCAGCCGGCCGTCTTTCTTTGGTACAATCATAATTGGTGACAGCCATTCTGGGTTCTCGATGGGGTAGACGAAGTCCGCTTCGAGCCACTTGTCGATCTCTTGTTTGGCTTTTTGGGCGTAATTTGGATTGATGCAATAGTGTTGTTGCCGGCTGGGTCGAGTGTCGAGTTTTAGTTTAATTCGGTGCTAGCACAATTCTGGCGGTACCCCCTTAGGTTGTGATAGGTCCAAGCGAATACCTCCCTGTATCTTTGGAGACAGTCAGTAATCTGCTCTCCTAGTTGTGCTCCGATGTGAGCATTAATATTTACTAGTCGGGGGTTTTCAAGTGCTTATGTTGACCTGCTTGACTGCTACTTTGGGAGTTATGTTCCACCCATACATTGGTTTGCTATGGTACTCTTCTTGGGCCGACGGGGCTAGACTCCTTATTTCATTCCACAGAACAGGCCACCTCAAAATTTGAGCTTCTAGAGTGTCTGCTTCGGTTTCTACTCGAGTCATTAGGTACATAGCAACCGACTCCGTACTTTCTGTCGAGGATCCACCTCACCTATAATGAATAGCTCTGGAAAACACGCTAGGATGGCCGCTTCTTCCTCATCAATCAACCCCTTCCCCCAGTCCGGGAGATGGTATTCTTGGGGTTGGGATTCCGAGGGTGGCACCGGGACTTGTTTCGTAGTGACTGATACGACACCCTCCTTGATGGGAAACCAAATTCGCTGCTTCTCCCAATCGTGTTGTACCCTTGCGCCCCATAGCCACGGCCGGCCCAGGAGTAAGTTGAACCCTCCTTTTGCGTGCATGTCGAGGACGACCACGTTTATCAGGAACTTGATGCTCTGGATCCTGATGCTTACCTTCCTCATGATGCCCTTAGGGACCACCTTGGTTTGGTTCGCCATGCGTATGAGGAAGGGTGAGGGCTCCAGGGTGGCATTCCTAGTTGTTTATGGAGTTCTGTGGACATGATATTCACGCCTGATCCCCCATCTATGATCATGTTGTGGACTGTGCAGGCTGCCGTTTGGACGGGTATGGCCAGTACATCGTCCACAAAGTCTACCGCTATTGTTGCAACCCTTGGGGCCATGATTGGGGCCCTGTGCAGTTCTCTGGTGAGGACTTCATACAGCCCTGGGGATAACCGTAGTAGTTCTCCTAAGGTTACTGACACGTGGGTTTCTCGCATCTTCCCAGCGAGGGCCTCGTGTATCCCCGTTGTGCCCTGGCCTCTGCGCCATGTGCCTATCTTACCTGTTCTACAGCCTCTTTCACTTCAACACGTCGTTGCTCCTACTGACCTGGTTTCCCAAGTTTGACTGCCACTTCCTCCTCACTGGACTCCTATTGTCTTCCTCCTCCAAGTTGACTGGTCGTCTGGTCTGTTGGGCTTGTGACCTTGTGATTGCCCCGTGTCACGACCTTGTGCAAAGGGCAAAACCTTTAGAACAAGGGTGGAACCTTGAAAGGAGGAGATTGTATTCAAGAAAGAAATGAATACAAAATGAAACACAAGGCCGAAGATTGGTGTTGAATGATTCTGAAAAACCTGGAACTGGAATCCTGTTTATATATCTAAGGTCCTGAGAATTGTATGGTCCACAACTGGTCTGGAATGTGTGGTCCACAATTGGTCTGGAACATGCGTATGAATATACGCCTTGCTGTTGATGGTGTAATTTAGCATCCAGGATCATACGGACCAGTTGGTTAACACATGTGTGTGTTAGCCAAAAGGTCTCGAGTTTAAGTCTTGTGAAAGGCAAAAAAATAACCCATGATCCTTACACTATCTCCCCCTTCGATGACAAGCACCGCGCGTCACTGGTCCAGGTTTTACAGGATATCGTTGATGGAACTCGGCAATAAGGTCCAGGTTTTGCAGGATATCGTTGATGGAACTCGGCAATAAGGTCCAGGTTTTGCAGGATATCGTTGATGGAACTCGGCAATAAGATCAAGAGTGCGTTCACCAGGTGGATAACCGATCCAGTCCACAAAATAGTGAAGTTGACCACAAACAAGTTTGGAGTCAAGAATTGCAGCAACCTTGAACTCAGGTTCACCAGCAACTGTAACTGGAGGAGGTGGTGGAAGAAGTCGGCCAGGTTCAGAAGGAGCATGATAAGGCTCCAACAAAGAAACATGGAACATAGGATGGATCTGAATGGTTGGCGGAAGCTCGAGACGAAACGTCACCTCAGAGAGTTTTTCGATGATGCGAAATGGCCCAAGCGTTGATAGTCCAGCTTGTCACAGGGACGTGTGGTTGGCCAATGACGCCGGAGGCCACACTTGGTCACCAATTGTGAATGCTGGAGGAGAGGAACGGGAATGATCAGCAGCTTGTTGTTGCAAATCCCGAGCACGTTAAAGATGATGCTGCACTTCTTCATGGACCTCAACACGATCATCGGCAGCAGTGGTGAGGCCAGGAACCACGGGCAAGCTGTAGGACCAATGAGGATGAACACTAGAGAACGCAAAAAATGGTGACACACCTATGGATGAGTGTGCCGTGTTGTTGTACGCGAACTCGGCAGCAGGAAGGAGATCGACCCATCATCTTGCAGATGAGAAATGAAACACCGGAGATATTGTTCCAGAGTCTGAATCGTGCGCTTCGATTGTCCATCTGTTTCAGGATGATGTGCAGTAGACAGCTTCTCGGTGATACGTAGACGTTCTAGGAATCTCAGCCAGAATGCCGAAGTGAACTGGGGACCTCGATCCGTGACAAGTTCATCAGGAAGATCATGAAGACGGAACACCTCTCGGTACACCAGATCTACAGCATCAAGACCCAAACATGTCTTGTTGCAGGGAACAAAGTGCGCCATCTTAGAGAACCGATCAACAATGACTAGGACAGCATCAAACCCTCTAGAAGGCGGTAAATCCGTGAGGAAATCCATGGTGATGGATGACCATGGCTGCTGAGCAATAGGAAAGAGGTTGTAGTAGTCCAACCGGTCGATGACGAGGAAGCTTTGTACGCTGGCACGTGTCACAAGATCGCACAAATCTCTCAACATACACGCGAAGCCGAGGCCACTAGAACACCCGTTGTACCAGCTCGATCGTCTTCCGAATGCCAAAATGTCCTGCAGCTGTGTTGTCATGGCAGTGTTGGACAGCTCACAACCTCAGTTCTCCGTCTGGAACATAGATTTGGATGTGGTGGTACAGCAACCCATTATAAAGATGGAAAGCAGCATAATCTCGTAGCTGTGACCCTAAAGACAATGGCTGAACTCGTTGAACATGTGCAAGGACATCATGAGCAAACTCGTCTTGAGGGAGATTTTCTCGGATTAGATCCAAAAACGAAATGTCAACTAGAGCAGAAGAACGGGAAACGCATTTACCAACAACTGGTCGGAGCTCAGAATGACTTGTTCTTGTTGATCAAATCAGATTTCACCTGGTACTGGAGCTAGGTAACTGCGATGAGATAAGGCATCTGCTTTGCCATTTAGACGACCGGGATGATGAATAATCTCGTATCAGAACCGGGACAAAGACCCATCGCGCCTGACGTCGATTGAGAACTCGTGCTGTTGCCCAGTACTGGAGGTTCTTGTGATCACAATACACCTTAACCACATGCAGGGAACCTTCAAGGAATCTGCGCCACTCCTCAAAGGCATCGACGATCGCCAGCAGCTCCTTGTTGTAGACATCGTAGTTGATCTCAGGTGCAGTGAACTTGCGGGAATAAAAGCAATGGGATGGAGAAGATGATCTGGACCTTCCTAGGACAACACTCCACCAATGGCGAAGTCAGAGGCATCAGCTTCCATGAAATATGGCTTCGCAGGGTCAGGATGGATAAGAACAGGTGCCGAGGTGAACGCCTTCTTTAGGAACTCGAACGCCTCCTCAACCTCAGAGGACCAGACAAATGGAACATCCTTGCCAGTCAACTTCGTCAATGGCAATGCAATCTTGGAGAAATCCCGAACGAAACGTCGATAGAAGTTCGCAAACCCGAGGAAACATCGAACATCACAAACATTTGATGGTCTCTCCCACTCCAATACAGTCCGGACTTTTGCAGGATCCATGTGAACACCTTAGCTGAAATGATGTACCCCAGGAACTCGACAGACTGCTGACTGAAAGAGCACTTCTCCAACTTGGCAAAAGTGGTGCTTCCGGAGCCTCTCCAAGACTAACCGTACATGCCGTTGTGTTCTTCTCGAGTCTTGGAAAATATCAGGATGTCGTCTAGGTACATGATGACAAACAAATCCAAGAAGTCCCGAAAAATATCGTTAGCCATGTGCTGGAACACACAGGTGCATTTGTCAGGCCGAACGGCATTACTACGTACTGAAATGTCCGTAGCGTGTACGGAAGTTGTTTTCCACTCGTCCCCTTCTCGAATTCGGATGAGATTGTACGCTCCTCTTAAATCGATCTTTGTGAAGTACTGGGCACCAAAAGACGTTCGAGCATGTCGGAGACGAGCGGGAGAGGATACTTGTTTGGAATGGTGACCTTATTCAGATCTCGGTAGTCCACCACGAGCCGGAGACTTCCATCCTTCTTGGAAACAAAGAATACTGGAGCACCAACCGGTGATCGCGAATGACGGATAAATCCGGTGACAAGATTCTCCTCAATGTATTCCCTCAATGTCTCCAACTCTGTTGGTGAGACACCGTAGATGGGACCGGAGGACGGCTGCTTACCCTCAATGAGATCGATAGGATAGTCGTACTCACGGTGCGGTGGCAAGGCAGAAGCTTTCTTTTTGTCGAAGACGTCTACGAAATCGGCATACTGCTTTGGTAAGGCAGGAGGAATAGAGACATCCTTAGCAGAGCAGGGATAATGTCATGACCTTGTGCAAAGGGCGAAACCTTTAGAACAAGGGTGGAACCTTGAAAGGAGGAGATTGTATTCAAGAAAGAAATGAATATAAAATGAAATACAAGGCCGAAGACTGGTGTTGAATGATTCTGAGAAACCTGGAACTGGAACCCTGTTTATATATCTGAGGTCCTGAGAATTGTATGGTCCACAACTGGTCTGGAATGTGTGGTCCACAATTGGTCTGGAACATGCGTATGAATATACGCCTTGCTATTGATGGTGTAGTTCAGCATCCAGGATCATACGGACCAGTTGGTCAACACATGTGTGTGTTAGCCAAAAGGTCTCGAGTTCAAGTCCTGTGAAAGGCAAAAAATAACCCATGATCCTTACAGATAGACTTTGATCGCGAACACAGATGTTGTTTCTTGAACTGCTTCAAGGTGATATGCGAGAAGAGTGTGGCTGGAGCTGAAGCAGCTGGGAAACTGTTCATGAAATGTTCTCAAAATTTTCCCAGCTCATGAAATGTTCTCGAAATTCTTGCAAAGGATGTAGATGGATCCTGTCAGGCTGGATCCTGTGCCTGACAGCAAAATTCTTGTCGATGAAATTTGCGTTCGCTCCGCTATCCATCAAAGCTTTACCAGAGAACTCCACCTCTGGTGTCTTCAGCTGCACCGGAACATGGAACGGCTTGCACACCTTCGTGGATGGAATGGATCCAAGATGAAGAAGGTGTCATAGTTTTTACTATGACTCCTCTTTACTTTGGACGTTGACTGTTGTTACCTACTGTACTATGTTGACAAGCCCTAGATGTAGTGAGAAACAGCCCCGCTTAGTGCACTTAGGTGTTTAGGGATAGTCCGGCCGGCTGTCCTTAGATATCTCGAGAAACTCTAAGCGAAGGTAGCACTTACCTTCTAGAAAACTCTTACCCTCGTTTTCCGTGTCCCAGTTGGATTAATGGCTAGTTCCGGTGAGTTCGGCATGTCGGATATGCTTAGAAATACCCCCAGGTTTGACATGTTAGGGTTTAGGGGTTGATGGATAACTCACCAAGTATGTTCCCTCTGGGAATGAGATTTCAGTGCTAGCCCACTTATGTAAACAGGAAAACAGGGGGGGGTTCTGTCACATAAATAAGGTAGTATATAGGAGTGAGGGTTCCTGGGTTCATGACTGAGCTCGTTACTTTCTCCCGGTGCAAGCTCTAGCTTGTGTCGTCAAGGCACAACCCTCTGTTGTGCCGCCCTAACTTCCAGATGCCAGGGTACGTCCCACCTTCGGGGTAGCTTACCCTTAACGTTGGCAAATCCATGCCTGGGAGGTCTTGTCGGAATGCACGTTCCAAGAGGCAGAGGTTGAGGCTTGTCTCCAGTCTCCTCCTTTAGGTCAAGCTAAGAGCAGCACTCACAGCTAACTAGGGCACGTTCGTGTCTTTGTCCAACTGTGGTTGTGGGTTCTTGATTGACAAGGGTTTCCTTATCGGGTCTTGAGGGACAATTGAGGGGTTCTAGAGTTGGCATTTAGGAGCCACGTTTGTGGCACTTGGTGCAACTCTCGAATCTAAGGGCTATGGCATGATAGCCCGCATCGGGGAAGGCAGTGTCACATGGAGATGTGACACTGGGCTAAACGTCACATGGTACAACGCCTGAGGCACGCCCCTTTGGGGTTATGTCATGGGCTTGTTGCCAAGGGGGTTGGATACTCTAGCAAACAGACATGCTTGTGCTTGCACTAGGGTGTTAAGCCTTGGACATCCGCTCAAGGGAGGTTAGGTCTCATAACTAGGTGTGCTTTGGCACACTTGGCTAAGGGAGTGTTCTCCTCAAGGGTTGAACAACCTAAACATGTTAGCAGGAGCCTTTCGTGAGGCACTCGCAAGGACATGTGCTTAGGGTTATCCCAAACCTAGCCTTAGGGAGTTTGCTCAGCAGAACACTTGTGTTCGCCTACGGCGCACACTCGTGTCCTCACTAAATACTAACCCTAGGTCTAGGGTATAACTTGGCCACTCAAACCCTTAGGGGTTAGTTGTGGTTCAGGGTACCCCTTGTCGCCCTAAAGGGGTTGTACTCCCAGATGAGGGTGATTCCTCAAGAGGTAAGTGACGATGCCTTAGCTCTGTCTAGGGGTATGTGTGGAACACACGTCTCCTTGATGGGGGTTAGGCATGAGCCTGTCTAGGTCTTCTAGGGCAAGACCCTAAGTCAACTAGGGTTATCCCTCAAGGGTTTTGGGGGTAGACACTCTAGGGAGACTTAGGCTAAACCCTAAGTCTCCTGTCCACTTGGGCATTAGAGTCTAACCTTAGGGGTCGTTGGGGTTGTTCTGGGAAACTTAGCGTTGCTCACACAGGGTGATGACGCCGACTGGCCACCTGGCAGACACGTGTTGCCACGTGTTGGCCCTTTGGGTTAAAACTCTGACAAGGGAAGATGTTATGAGTGAAGAGCCTTGAGGAACATGAGTTGTTCCACGGCAATCCAGTCGGACGGCTCCTATTCGGGCTGGATCTTCTCATTTCCCGGCAGCACAGCAAGGGCCACTTCACGAGCTTGTTTTGGACGTCGATGACAATTCTCCAACTTGTGGTACGAGTCCCCACAGTACAAACAAAGCTTGTACTGAATCCGCTTCTGACGTTTGGTTAGCAAAAGCTTGCCTCGGCGTGATCGCCCTAATTCCATCGGGGATGGTTCTACTGAGGAAGATGATGAATCAGCAGATGAGGGAACATGGACTGCATAAATGGAAGAAGACGGCACCAAGAAGAAAGAAGGATGCCGACGTTCTTGTTTTCGCTCGATCAACCGGTTGTCACAACGAATTGCCAACTCAATCATGCTGGTGAGGGTTTCCGGAACCGCAAAGTTCAGCAACATGTCTTTAACCTCGTCCTGCAACCCCGACCGAAAAACCTCCTTGAGAGCACGATCTCCCCATATGACATCACAAGTAAGAAGTTGAAACTTCGATGCGTACTCTGCTACCGACATACCCACTTGGTGAAGCTAACGGAGTTTGGTGATGGCAGCACTCTCATGATCCACGTCACTGAACATCGCCATGAATCGTTCCACAAACTCGTCAAAATTCCCAAGGATCGAATCATTGTTCTCCAACAAGGCTGAGAACCATGAAAGAGCAGAACCAGAAAGCAGCGACCCGATCAATCCAACTTTAATGGGTTCTGTGCTGTAGCGCCTCGGCTACATCACGATCCGCAGACGAACTTGATTGAGAAAACCTTGGAACTTCAATCGGGTACCATCGAACTTTTCGGGCATGCTGATCTTCGGCTCTGGAGAATTCAGACGCTGTCGGAGCTAATTATTCTCCAGGTGTAGTTGTTTGAGCTGTTGCTGGAGGGCAGCAACTTGCTCATGAAGAGCATGCTCGGACATGATGAGTCAAAGAAGAGAAAGAATCAAAAAGAAAAAGAGAAGAAAATCAGAAAAGAAAAAGAAAAGAAAAAATCGAAAAGAAAATTGAAAAGAGAGAAAGAAAGAAAATGGGATCAATGACAAGCGGAAACAGAAGCTTGTCACTACCTCAGAATCATTCAAACTGTCACGACCTTGTGTAAAGGGCAAAACCTTTAGAACAAGGGTGGAACCTTGAAAGGAGGAGATTGTATTTAAGAAAGAAATGAATACAAAATGAAACACAAAGCCGGAGACTGGTGTTGAATGATTCTGAGAAACCTGGAACTGGAACCCTGTTTATATATCTGAGGTTCTGAGAATTGTATGGTACACAACTGGTCTGGAATGTATGGTCCACAACTGGTTTGGAACATGCGTATGAATATACGCCTTGCTGTTGATGGTGTAGTTCAGTATCCAGGATCATACAGACCAGTTGGTTAACACATGTGTGTGTTAGCCAAAAGGTCTCAGGTTCAAGTCCTGTGAAAGGCAAAAAATAACCCATGATCTTTACACCCCGCATTGTAGCTCGAGGGTTGACGTTTCTACATGGTGTGGGACCTAGTGTTGATGTGGCCAGAGCTGGTCCCTCGGCCACCCCTGTGGCGTTCCGACTATTTATTTCTGGACCTAGTGTTGATGTGGCCAGAGCTGGTCCCTCGGCCACCCCTGTGGCGTTCCGACTATTTATTTCTGGACCTAGTGTTGCTGTGGCCGGGGCTGGTCCCTCGGCCACCTCACCGTTTTTTTCTGTCATCATACCTTGATCGGTTTTGTTGTCGCTCCTAGGAGCGCAACCTCTGGTTGCGGTCTCCTGACTGCGATCTGTGGCAGGGTTGGCCACCACCAACAGCCCCGATACCGTCAGTTTTCCAAGTGATCTGCCTCCTGTCGCTCGACGGCCCAGGCGCCGGCCTGGGTGGCGTGCTGCTCAGGAGCTTGGTTAGCTGGTAACAGTCATATGTGTTGTGGATCCATGGACATTACATACTTTGCAATATCTATCCCTACGCACTATGTATCCTAACTGAGCAAGGATCGCCGCCAAATCTTCTTGCTTTGCGACCGCTCTGTAAATCCAACTTCCCTTGGACGAATTCCTCTCGTCCCTTCTCCAAGGTAGCCACTGTGCGGCCCCTCTTTCTGGTGTCTCCTTCCAATCTGTCAGCTCGTCGACGTCGAATCGCCTTCGCGCAGGCGGTCGTCCCATGTGTACCCCGGCCTTTTGAAGCCTTGGGTTCTCATCTTGGTAACCACCCTGACCTGCTGTGTCATCTGATCGACTGAACTCTTGGTGCAGAGGTTGTCTTGTTGGCAATCGATGCCCCTCCCTACGGGGGCTTTTCGGATGAGGCTCTTCCTCCCCTCTTTCTAGGCAGACACAGGCCCCCTGCATCACCCTGGTGGGTGATGATGGCCTTGGGTTTCCTATCTTACCTCCATTGTGGCACTGGTCATGTTGGGCTTCCGGCTCACGTCCCCCGTCGCTATCCGTGTTGCTTTCACCCCCTCGAGATTCTTGCCCCCATCGCAGGCCTGCCCTTTCCTAGGGTTGTCCTATGCAAGGTTTCCTCCTTCGGGGGTACTCGTCAAACACTGTTTCTGCTCTTTGGTTGGGGGCTCTTCGTGGCCGTCACTTTCACCTACGTCGAGAGGTGGAGGGCTTTCGTCGTCTTGCCATCCATCCCACTCTGCATCGTACGTTACTGTCGGCGAAGTCACCCATCCGGGTGCTGTTTATACCCGCATGCTACCATGCCTGGATTGTCGTCCGGACGTGTTGCGGTTCCTTCATATCCTTCTTTGTCTGTCAACGGCGTGTGACCGCCTCTACCCCTGGTATGCCAGGTTTACCGCTGTTCGAAGATTCGGCCATGCGGCAATTACCGTTGTTCCTCGGGTAGGTGAGGTAGGGGCCGATTGCGGCAACCGAGGTGCCTCGCCGCCTTCCATCAACCTCCTCGGTCGGCCCCGTCGCATCCTCCTGGCCAGCTATTGCTCGTCAATCTCTATTTATTCGAATGAGTTAATCCCGGCTCTTCTTCGGGCCGCCACTCTACTTGTTACAGTGAACTTCATCTGTGTTTACTATTTATCCTCCGTGGTTGCCACAAATGGTCGTCGGGACTCCGTAGGCCAATGTGGTGCTTCTCAGAAAGCTGCAGTGGTTGCCAGGCCACACCTGTCGAGAACGTCCAACCCCGGGGTTCGGCCGGCAAGCCGGGCCTTATCTCAGGAGTAATGGAAGGTATTGAATGGCCTCTACCCGGACGTCGCGAGAGCCCGTTGTACAGGTAGGGGAGTTTCTACTGAGAAGACTTGGCAGAGAGTGTTGCGGGCCCAGGAGTAGGGCAAGCGGGGAACGCCGCTTGTAAGGTGAATAGAAGGAAATGGATATATATATATATTATCTGTCCGAGTACAACTATCTCCAAGTGGAGCAAGATATAAGACGCAAACTTGACTCCAAAAAGACCTCGACCCACTACCCACCTTCCGGCTTATATAGTGGGTTACCTACCGCTAGACCCTGGTATAGGTGGCACCTTCCTACTGGTCTGCCGCTTGGTGACAGAGTCCTACTGTCACACTTATGCACCTCCCACGCGTGTTGTCCTTCGTACCCTGGTAGTTGGTTTGGACGATCGGATCTATGCCTGGTTACGTCGCCGCCTAACATCGGTCGCCATCAATTTGTACCTGAAGTACTTCCCTTATCCGGCGCTTCGTCCCGTCGCTCCTCTGTGCTGGTGGACATCTCCGCCGGCTAGCCGTGTGAGGGTGTCAAACCACCGTCAACCAGGGGTAAGTGACGATGCCTTAGCTGTGTCATGGGGGTATGTGTGAGACACATCTCCTTTGTGGGGTTAGGCATGAGCATGTCTAGGTCTACTAGGACAGCATCCTAAAGTCTACTCGGGTTATCCTCTAGGGTTCAAGAGATGATCAATCTAGGGGACTTAGGGTAGAACTCTACGTCTTTTGCCTAATTGAGCCTCTGAGTCAGACTCTTAGGGTTATCTTGGAAGACTAACGTTGCTCTCACAGGGTGATGACGTTAAATGGCACTTGGCAGTCACGTGTTGGCCCTTTGGGTTAAAACTCTGACATATTTATTTTATTGATTACAATACTTAATGTCAATTAAATTATATAATGAATAATCTAAAGACCATACACAAATTAACTAAATCAAAGTATATGCTTGCATGAATTACAAGTATATTAATTTTGATTCTATACTTTAAACATGTTTATCAGCCGTTAATTCGTGTAATATATCAGTAATTCATAAAGACATTCATTTGATTATTTATGTATTTATTTACATTCTTGTAAATTTTTATATTTACTATAAATATATTACAAGGTAATTGTTAATTATATATACAATACTAGTACACATGCCCGTTGTTGATGTGCTTAATTATTTAAGAATAATTTATTAATTAATAGATTTTTAGTATGATGAGTTTATCCTTAAATTAAACTTAACTTGGTGAGTTTATTCTTAAATTTTTAAATTTACCCATGTTTAAGCTTAATTATTTAATAACTCTTAATTTTAATTGTAATTTTTAACTTGTTGATTTTATTTTTCTTCAACTAAGTTATTACTTAATCTTATAAATTTATTATAAACTAAACTATTGTTATCTTTAATCTGATGAGGCTATCTTTAACTTCTTATACCTAAGCTTAATTATTTAATAACTCTTAACCTAATTATTATTCTTAACTTAATAAATTTATTTTAAAATTAAATCATAACTTTTTCAAGTTTACCAAATGATTTTTACTTAATGAGTTTATTCCTAAGTTAAATCCTTTATCTTTAAAATTTTAAATTTACTTATAGTTGAATTTAATTATTTAATAATCCTTCGTATAATTATTATTCTTAATCTAACAAATTTATTTAAATTCTTAAAACTTAATTATTATTATTAACCTTACCCTTAACTCAATTGTTATCTTATCTTTGAACTTATTATCTAAATTATCATAAATTAATTAGTTTCTTCAAGGTTGTGTAGAATACAACATATGTGTAAAGATAATTACTAATTGAGTGTGTGTGTGTGTATAATAAATAATAAATATGCTTTCTAATACCTTGCTGTTAATTCTTACGATTAACGAGAACAAGTCAAGTCAACATTAATATAAAACTCATTTTATTCAAACATTGAATTTTTCTTCTTCACTTTTTTCTGCATTTGATTGGTTGGTGGTATGTTATATCTAACCTTTTGATATACATTGTTGTATACACATGTTAAAGTAGCAACATGCACTATTGTTTAATTAATCCGTTAATTATTTTGCTTTGTCTTTGTCTAGTTGTTGGTGGGAAGAATCTGAAGGACACAGAATGGATGTCGAAACAGGATCCATACGTCATCCTTCACTACGGAGATCAAACGTTGAGAACCAAGAGTTGCTCATTATTAAAGTGTCATTTCATATACACACGCAACTCGATCCCGTATAAGTATGTATGTGCGGTTGCGTAAAGTAATAGATCAAAGTGTAAATCTCGAGTTCAGTGAAAGTATACATACATACAGATACATGTAAGATGTGTTTATATACATACATACATATATATATACCCGATTCCAAATATGTATATGCATATTACATCTGCATATTAGAATGTATATATAATAATATATAATATTATACATCTTATTACATCTGCCTTACAGAACTCAACAATCTCAAAGAAACACGGAGAAAAGAAGCTTCGTGGAGCCAGTTTGTATCTATGGGTTGCAGCATTTCATATGAATGAGTGACGTGCGGGAAGCTTCAGCTGCTACGTATGTTTGTCTGATGAGCGGGTGTATTTATTTGTACGCACACACACACATCTATATGTATATACATACAAACATACACGTGGATTCAAGTAAATACATATTAATAGAAGCTTGTTATTGAAAGGCAGAAATATACATAACAGTCATTGATGTTGTTGGCACAGCCAAACATGCGCCCATTCTGTATTCTCCTACGTAACCCCAAGTCACGCTCCAGATCCCTTCCCTTCAAAATATCAAGAGATTCATGAAACTCTTTCAGCTCGTCTCTCGTGGGAAATCCAGACTTGAGGTGTTTATCAACGTTGCCAAACACTGCCTCCATTACTGCTTGAATTGCTCATCCTTGAGACCCTTGGGAAATGCAGATGCCGGAGATGGAATGACTACACCAAAACCCGCAATAGCGACCACCTTGAGTGCAAAGAACATAATTCTGAGTGCTGGAACTAACACTGGAGCTGCTTTCTTCAACCACTCCGGACGTACAGTGATTTCGATACCTCGTTGGTTCTCCACTGGATGACAATGCTGGTGGTTTCACATAAGAAATGAAGTCTCACAGTAGAGCCGAATGCAGATTGAGACAGCTTCTGGAGGAAGTTGTTCTCGTCTGTTATGTATGGGTACTTGGGTGCCTCAAAGTCCATATGGAGCATGAGCTTAGAGAGAATCTCACCTCCTTGCATGTGTACAGCATCCATTTGTTTCTTGACAACCAACTCCAGTCTGTGAATCTCGCTTGTTATCCTGGCTTCTGAAGTTCTTATCTCCTCACTATGTTGGACTCCATCCGCTTGAGTACACCAATGGTTAACTCACTGGTACCATCCGTGGTACTATGCTCACTGTCAATAGTTGTTGCATCTAAACACTCTTGTACCTCGGACCGATGACATTCAGGTTGCTCTGCTGTGCTGCAAAGTATTTATCCCGTTCACTCGGCAACAAGAGCTCATAGATTGGATTACTCTGCAAACTTGGCCAAGTATGTTCATACAGCAAAGTGCGACCATCCATGTTGAGCTCTTCAACAAGTGAAGCTAGTGGACACACATCCTCAAAGCTTGAACTTAAGTTGCTCTCGATTTGTTGCGGCCTGATGACTTTCTCTTCGAGTTCCAGTGCGGACATCCCCAGTTCGGAGCTCCACAAACTTCAGCAATGCACAGGTTCACGCGCTGGAAAAGGTTCGGCTTGCTCCAGTAGGTACGTCTCACAGTCGAATGGTATTCGAACAAGTACATCGACCCAATGCATATCATACCATTCTCCTCTGCTGCCTCCAATCTTGACAATCACATGAATTCTGTTCTCCACCAGGTACAGCCAGCCTTGTCCAACCCTATGTTGAGAAAACATACCTGCAAGTGTCACTTGAAGCATGTTGAAGATCCCAGATGGCAGAATTGTTGTCTCAGAGTGTTTGCAATCGAATCTCCTTCCCCAGAAACAGTAACTGCTGAACTCGGGCCTCCCACGTTCTTGCTCCCATTGCTGGAGAGTTTCTTTCAACAAAGGCAAGATCCATGAGTTTCCCTGGTTTAGTAGCACCACACCTAGCTTCTGAAGTGAAGACAGTATGTAAGGAATGTGAGCTTGCTTCACACCTGGTTGCGAGAAACACTCGTGATGGGCTGCACTGCCGGAGGTCGTGCGTCATTCAAGTTCCTTCCTAACCGAGGCAGAAAAACACCAATAACATCTCGCAAGAACCACTGAACATCCAGGACAACAAACTGTTGTGTCTCGTCTGGTGTGTCATCTTCAAAGTAGACCAGTTCTCCACTATCGTGAAGATGCATGAGACATGCCTTAAACCGATTGTCCTCGAAGTTTCTCATGTTGTACATGTACCTGAACTTCTCAAGTGACACCACCTTGGGTTGCTGTGTAGCATTCAACTGATTCATGATGTGATGCAATAATGGAACTTTTGGTCTCTTCTCCAACACTCCTTCCAAGGCTCTTTCCAATGCTCCTTTGAGTTGTCTGACTTGGTTGACACTTGTAGCCACAATTCCATATACACTAATGCTTTCTGTATCCCCAAAGTCAATGCACTGCGAGTACTCTTGGATTACCGCTCTACATCGGATCAATGCGAGCTCTTCCATGGTCCTTGTGGGTCTCTGGCTAGTGGGAAGTAATTGAGAAGTATCAATACTCTTGGCCTCTGGTCGGACAAGGAACGATGTGCAACAATGAATCTCAGCCAGTATTTGAGTTGTTTTTCTAACTCTGCTGGATCGTCTGCAGCTGTAGGAGCCTTACAAACGAGGAGAAACAAATCTTTATCACTGCCTCTTACAAAGTAGTGATGAAATGCATGGTACTCAGATTGGCCAGCTAAGTCACACACGATCAACTTCTTATCTGTAAGCATAAAGCTTGAAGCTTTATTCCATAAGTCGACTTTGATGACTGGAAAATGCTGGGGATCCCAACCCTTCTGGCAAGGTTCTTCCGAATGGTTGTCTTCCCAACTCCAGTGTCTCCACATATGAAAAGCTTAGCATTTGAAGGTGCGGTTAGGCCTCCTTCCAAAAGACCTCCTTCTCGATAGAGTTTGTTCCGCTTCAAGATTTGCAAACAGTTTGGTGTAACACTTGAGACTTCCACCATGAAGGTCCAATGTCACCAATGGACAATCAATATTCCTGTTCAAGAATCCACAAGCTTCCGTTGTTCTCCAAGCGGCACCAAATGTGTTCCTTTGACAGTAAGATGTCTCAGCTTGAAGTGGATATAGCTCGCTCAAAACGCTGCGAGCTCTTGAACAATAACTGCCGGAGTAATGAACAATCTGAGATGCGTCAACTTGGAACTGAGCAACGACTCCATATCGAGGTGAGAGAGGTTACCAAGGAGAGTGATGTGAGCTTTAGATCATCCTCGTGCAATGTTGTCTGCAACCCTTTAACAAAATCAGCATCCCTAGTGAATAAAGATAAATGCAGCAGTTGCTATATTTCAGGGCGTCTAGAAACTGCCTGTACCCTTCAGTTCCCTTGTCCTCGTGGCGAATCCTTAAGCTTCGCAGTGTACAGTCAGGATGCCTGAGAACATTTGCCAGATCAAGGTAACTGTTCCCCTCCCATTCAATTCCGAGGTCGCATATGTTACACTCTGGAGAGGTGAGATGGTTAGACAAAACCTCTTTCCCGACCCCTATCTCTCCTATATAGAGCCTCCTTAGAGAAGTCATGGACACAATTGCATCGAGGACCTCGTCATTATCCGGCCACGTGCGGTCGAGTTCAAGCTCCTCGATAACACACTTTGAATCCCTTAGCGCAGTGATAAAAGCCTGAACAGTGTCTTTATTTACCCCGATTCTTAGACATCTGAGCTTGTCTAGCTCATGGAGCCAATTGAAATCCTGGACATCCCCAATCCGGAGTGTCTCGAGATGTTTCATCCTACGTGCATATGCATACATAAAATCACCATACCAGCTTGTGGTTAACGAATAAGTCGAAGGCAAGGTGCTTGACTATGAGAGGAGTGCTGTCGAGATCCGTGAGATTGGGGTTTCTTCAAACATGAGCATTACTGTTTCGTTCTTGGACAGTGCATCTCGACATCCTCAGCTGAATTCACTTCCACTACGTTGATGTTGCTAACAAAGATGTGGTAGAAAGTGCTTCCTTTTGACAGATCGTAGAGCTCCTGGTCGGACAATGGCTCCATTAGAACATGTCAAACTCTGCTCTGAAAGTTTGAGGATAAGGAAGAAGTCATAATTAACGAATGTTCATTAGTTAATAATAATGTTTTTATTTTACGTTCCTTATTTTATAAACAAAAGAGAGAGAGGGCGAGGCACATCAAAATTTATTCTACTTTAAATGAATAAAATAATAAAATTTAAATAAATAATTAATATTAATAATTTTTTAATGACATTTATATTAAATATTTTTAAATATTATATGAAGTTCTCTAAACAATTTAGTTTACATGGTACATTGCTTTCATAATTTTGAAACTTTTGAGCTATATATATATGTATGAAAATTTTCAGATTATACGTTAACTCATCATCGTTTTTTATACTTTATAAATCTTATCAACAATTATTAAATTAGAGAAAATGTGTTTTAAAAATGTAGCTTCATGTGTATACGTATATATAAATAAAATGAATATAATAATTATAATATGAAAACCATCCTTCCAGGTTTACAACCACACTTGAAAAATAGTCTATATAGAGAATATATACATGTACAAAGGAGCGAAGAAAGTTATTGACTTTATAATTATAAAATAGCTTTGTAATTATAAAATAAAGTAGGAAAATAATATATTATATTTAGAGAAATAATTAATTATTATATTCGCAAAACCTCAATCCTTACCCTTCCTGCCTTACCTTCCAGGTTTCCACCAGTTTTACCGTTTACCACTATCCCTCGATCGAGCATCTTTCTTCATCCGACGGTCCACAAGCACTTTGCCTTTCCCAGCACTCTTCACTCTCACGCCCTTCTTTGCAACTACGACCTCACATTTGGGCTTCTTATACTGGCTGCTGCCTTCTTATACACCTCCATCATCCTGTTTATAACTTACATTCATTATTAAGTAATTAAATGTATATTACTATAATTATACATTATAAGGTTTACTTGTTTATAATATTATATGCTTGAACTACATACAACACACACACACAACATATATATATATATATATATAGAGAAGAGAGAGAGAGAGAGAGAGAGGAGACAGTTCAGATTGTCATACTTTATAAGGGAGAACTATAACTATATATTTCAAAGGCGAGCCATACTTATACTAATTTAATATATATTTAGAGAATTTTCTTAATATATAATATACAATATAGATATAAAACCCGCACACAGCGCACGCACACACACACACACACACACAACTGTTTTTGGACTTGTTAGAGATATCGGGCTGGTCAGCAATGGCAGCAGCTTTGCCCTTGGCCTGCTCCATTCTCTTCATTACTCTCCTCTTCTTACGCGCCTTTGCTTCTGCCACTTTCTTCACTGGCCTTGCATCTATGGCCTCGAACTGTGCCTTCATAGCCAGGACCTACACACACATACAAATCAGCATACACACATATCGTATATATCATAAATATAGATACGATATATATCATAACTATATATATCTTGTCTGTATGTATGCATGACTCTACCACAGAGGTATTCTTTATATATACGATACGCAGGTCGTGGTTGAGTGCATATCACATATGTCTACTAACTCACGAAGACGAATATGAATATCCATACATATAGACCTCACACACACAACACACATATACAGTTTTACACACACATACATTTATAGAACACCATTTGAAATATTCTATTAAAACCAATGTTATATGTCGATCAAAACTATATAGAAATATAGACAAACATAAATATCTATACACCTGTAAACTAATCAAAATCCACACACATACATATACACATATACAAACATGGTACGCACCTCCTCTTTCGTGAAAGGCTTGTTAATTTTACAATGTTTCTTCTCATCGTCGGCAAACCAATCCGGTAAGCCTTCGTCACTGAACATGTACTTGTTGTACGAATCGTCGATCCTCTCCGTCTTTCTTCCTCAGCATATTCTTCGCATATGCTAGAATCTCCGCCTTCGTATCACTGTCATATTCTTCCTCTTCCGATGAAGATTCCTCAGAATCTTCTGCTGGTGCTATCTCGAATCATCATTTGGTAGTTCCTCATTCTTCTTGTCGTTACTCTCTTTCACTTGTTGCGTTTTAACTGTAAAAGTATAATTAATATACAATAAAAGCAATAAATATATTTATAATCACGATTAAAATTTTATATGGTTAAACAGTTTAAGTCAATCAATTACAGACAATCCAGTTCGCACAAAACGAGATTATATGCAAACAATAATAGTTTGTGTGTGTGTGTGTGTGTGAGAGAGAGAGAGAGAGAGACTTTAGCATCACTAGTATACTAAGTAAAAGCACAAGATATGAGCTCTAGCACAAGTTAAAGGAGGGTCAAATATCTATACTGTTTACACACACATATCAATCGCCACACACACATGCATACCCTTTAAGGTTTTTTATCTCCTCATCACTGTCAGCTTCCTGTGCCCTGATTGGTTTTGGCCTGCATAAGTATTTCATAAGACGATGTCTAAACGAGTATGTGTGAGCATCAAATATGTGTATATTGTACATACACAAACATGGATATATGCTGACGCGATATAAACGATGTATATATGCACACATACCATTTAAGTAACCATACCTTAATCTCGTCCTCAGTTTCCTGTGGTTCGTTTAATCCTTGGAAAATACCCTGACTAAACCATTGTTGTGCGATCTGTTCTGTAGTTAGTTTCTGTTTAGGAAAAGACAAGAAAGATTTGGTTCCTCCTCTTCACGTTGTTCGTCGTCCCTATTTGAATCCTCCTCCATTATATCGTCCGTTTCCTCCTTCAAAACAATAACTTAATATATATTATACGTACACGCAAGCATATTATAGAAGTACGTATACAGAGATCTATATATAAGTTGGCATCATGTCGTTATATAAAGTATATACATATATATGTATATGTGTGAGTATTTACCTCCAAAAGCTTATGATTCTCCGAGTCACCCATCCTAGCACGCTTGCGACGTGCAGTACTTCCTTCTCGTTTACTCCTATAACGATCGTATGCCCGGTCCAGAAATGACTCCAATTCCGCATTATACCTGCAAAACTCATATTTACAAAGTATAGCCTATATACATGTATACATGTTCGAGTTGATGTCTATAAACTCCTCACTCATACATTATATACATGTTTAAACAGATACGAACTACGGATGCATGTGCCATGGATCATATGCATGTTGTTTGTCTATTGAATGTATATATATATGTCGTATAATACTTATGATGTTAAATCATCCGTCCATACAAATGCACACAGACACATACATGTACCCCATAATAAATATGATACACATTAGATGTACAGGATATATTTAATGGTACTCATGTATACACGTGAACATACGCCCACCTCTCACGCTCAGCATCGGAATCCAAATCACTTTCATCTTCATCTTTAGAAGGCTTTGCACCATTGAGGATTTCATCATCACTTGCACTCTCATGCTCATCGTCAGATTTTGCAGCATCTTGTTCAACTCGGTCCAACGTATTTTTAGCCTGATCATACCATGTCACTCTTAATAACATATACATAGACACATATGTACATGTATATACAGATTATATACACCAACATCATGCACTACAAAGAGAGGCTTCAGCCAGTTGTTTAACACATCACCACTCCATGTACTTCCATATTTAACTACGCTGCGTACAGGATTACAAACCGCCTGTGATGCAAACGGACAACAATACATGCACGCACATGCATATCCATTTACCTATATGCATACATAAGAGACCGTACAATTAAATATCATCACACAAACCTTGATAGAAGCAAGCGAAAAAAGCTCAATATCGCCGTATTGTTCCCCAGTAACGTCAACTTGCATTCCTGTTCTTGTCCGCGTTTTAAGCTACAAAAAAAACAATTCATAAGTCACGTATATCACATACATATAAATATGTGTGTGTCAATATTATTCATGCTTATGTATATTATATAATTATGTGTATGTAAATGTGGGTGCGTGTAAATATATACGGACCTTCTGCTTTCGTTTTGACTCCTTTTCTTGGCCTGCTTATTCTTCGAATCCATCATAAACTTAAGTTCCTCCATTTTTTCAAGCATGTCTTCCTCATCTTCTGCCTTTCCAGCTTTAGCAGGTCCATTCTCTGGTTTATTATGTGCTTTTCTAACGTTTAAACGCCACCTAAAAACATTAAAACTCAGTACAATACATATATATACATGGTGTTTATCCTTTCTTGATCCATATAAATGTTATGTAAATGTATACATGTTTCCATCTATATATGCACAATAAAATATCCATGAGTGTGTACGGATATATGTATGCGTGTAAATCTTATATATACATGTATGTGATGCATAAGATAGATGAGACTACATACTTCAGTATTTGCTTGAACTCCTTTTTCCAATGACACGAAGATCTTCACATAACGCTTGTATCTATACAAACCCAAATCATCATCAGGAAATAAACATAAAGCGCCGCGCACGCGCACACACACACACACATGCGTATATATACGTAAGTATACAAATGTATCATACCTCATCAGCTGTTTCTTTATGCTCTTTTATGGGAGTGCTATTAGCGTCATCAAAGGTAATGGAGGTTATGGTTCCAAGAAAGTCTAGAGGCTTATCGGACCATATAAACTCCGCTGCTTCGCATGGTTTCCGAAAAGTTGTATTTGGATAATCGTACCTGTAATATATGATTGATATATAAAATATATGCAAATAAATGATTAATATTATCATTAAAGTCATGTAACTGGTATAAAATTACTATTTTATATTATCACTCACCCATCGCGGTGACGCTTCTGCTTCGTTCCTCGAAGAACGTCAATAACCTGATAAGATATAAAATAAAACTTAGTTCAATATGTAAATAGAACTCTCATAATATATAGCTGAAAGTACATAACGAACTTACCTTGGGTGGTTCAGGAATCTCTTTAAACAACTGTCTATAATCCAGAAGTTGCGGTTCAATATATCCAGGTCCCTTATCCTTTTGACAAACAACGTATATTTCAGCAGAAGTTGTTCGACTCGCTGATGGCTTCGTAGTTTCAACCTTGTCAAACAGCTGCCAAAACAAACAGTATATTGATGTGCCCACAAGGATGTACATAAACGTATGTAATAGCCATATTACCTTTTCAAAAGCATATTTCAGAGATTTGTAATCTTCAGAACGAACGACCTGCCACAGAATTACACGCAACATTACATATGTATGTACAATAAATACAGGTGCAAGAAAGTATACTTTTTTGCATTTCCGTTACTCTAGTTGTGTGCGTATATGAGGTGTACCTTAGTTACAAATGTTCCTTTTGGTGCTAAAAACTTCGTAGCCAATTTGAGAGAGTCCAGAACGAGGGCAGCTTGTGTCATAGATTCTTGGGATCATGTACCCCCACATTTGGGGAGCCATCGTGAAGAACAACGTCAACAAGCGAGTGTCCATGTTGCCTGAGAAGCTTGTTAATACTTGGGAGTTGTAATATCTTCCTGTAGTTTTAGTGCACCACGAATAGGTCGTATTGGGACCAGATCTACCCCAATAACCACAGCTCCCACCGGCATGCTCTTCACAGCTACCTGTATATAACAAATATACATTTTATGTTAATGCACAGAATCTATATCTTTTAAACCCGTACATGCATACAACTTCTGGAGTATAATAGTATATTTATGTTTATTACGATGACTTAAATACGACAATTTAAGTACAGCTCAATAGACCTGTTTAAGTAATTTCATTATATGCATATCACTTACTGCACTGGTATACTCTTAATATTTCGAACTAATATTACTAGAACAACATAAGTAGACATTTTGAAATAATTAAGTATACTTCCTGTACATTTCAAAGAAATAAGAGTACTACATATGTGCGTATAGACATGTATACAATTTCTGGAGTATACTTAAAACTCAGCTCTACTACATAATGCGTATATACCGATTCCATAAAAAGTATACCATACACACGTACACACGTACATAGTGTAGATATGCAGATAACTAAATATACTTACCATACATTCACATATGTATAAATGTATGTGTATAGTTTAACAGACTGTATATCTCTATATATACAAAAGTTTACCATACTATATATCTGTATAATTCTTAACTAATTATCTTGATTAAAACAGAAGTATGAAATACATACCTGCATCCAGCAGCACACAAATCTATGAGAGATTGCGCTGTATTGAGAAATCTGTTGCGATCGAGGAATGACGCTCGCGATCTGTATCCCTGCTCCTTGGCGAGATGGTAATACCGATCTAACCTGTTCTTCCGCTTCTTCGCCTTCCCCACCCTACACCCTAAAACCCTAAACCTCTGTTTTAGGTTTTCTTGACCAACGCCGGCGATAGTAATCTATTTATCTATATATATTTATTATTTATTTATTTTTATTTTATTTTATTATTTGACAGTGATATATAGAAATTAACAATTTATCTAACCACGGCTGTTGAGATAATTAAAAGGGCATCAAATTATATACACATGGTGTATATACACAGTGTCATGGCCAATTATTCAGTTTTTCTCAAGGTTGTGCTAGTGCTCCAAATATTATTTGTAAATGTCTATGGTTTAGGAGGATACAAGATCATATCTATCCAAGAAAATCACGGGGACATTATTGCATATCTCAAGAACGTTACAACCTCCGACACATACGGGCCCGATATACAGAATCTCACACTCACTGTACGGTACGTGTGTGCGCGCGTGGGCGTGCGTGATTCCCATTTCCTCTTCTCTCCAGTTACGAATCGAGCGACAGTGTGAGAGTCCACATAACAGATTCGAGACTGTCAAGATGGGAAATCCCAGAGACACTCATCCCACGGCCGAGAAGGCCGGACAACTCCTCTCTCCGGACTTTACAGTTTGTATACACAGACGATCCATTCACGTTCTCCATCGTTAGAACGTCCACCGGCGACGCCGTATTCAGTTCCGGTACAGGACTCACCTTCAAGGACCAGTACCTCGAGATATCCACAACAGTTCCGAGCTATGCACTGCTGTACGGACTCGGCGAGAGCACCCGAAAGGGAGGCTTTACACTGCTCCGGAACACCAACTACTCGTTATGGACATCGGGCACTCTCGCACAGACTACGGACGTCAATCTATATAGCTCGTGGCCCTTCTACATGGACGTTCGTAAAGGTGTGTGCGTGCGTGCGTGCGTGCGTGTACTAATTTTACCTATAATTTTAAAGGGTATTCACATGGAGTTCTTCTACTCAACAGTAACGGGATGGATATCGAATATGGACCGGACACCTTAACATACAGAGTCCTCGGTGGTGTGTTGGACTTTTACTTCTTTGCCGGACCCACGCCGTTATCAGTTGTCGAGCAGCTTACGGACCTCGTTGGAAAACCTGCACCCATGCCTTACTGGTCCCTAGGCAAGTCACCTATACACGTGTGTGTGTGCACGCACACACAATATATACATATTATATTGACAGGTTTTCACCAGTGCAAATACGGTTTCAAGAACGTGGAGGAGTTGCAGTCCGTGGTTACAAACTATAGTTTGGCACGTATACCACTCGAAGTTATGTGGTCAGACATCGATTATATGGACTCTTATAAGGACTTCACCCTGGACCCAGTTAACTTCCCAAAGGACAAGTTGCAGTCCTTTGTGGAGCGGCTCAACTCTAGCCAACAGAAGTACGTAATAATAATCGATCCAGGTAAGTTCTCTCCCACACACACGCACGCACACACATACGTTTCTCTATAGGTATCAAAGTGGAGGATAACTACCCAGCATATGAACGAGGGAAGGAGCTAGATATATTCATCAAGGATATGTACGGGAAGCCATACATGGGTCAGGTATGGCCGGGATCAGTACATTTCCCTGACTTCCTCAACCCGAAGACTAGCTCGTACTGGACGAGGGAGATATCGGATTTCCACAGTATCATCCCGTTCGACGGGCTATGGATCGACATGAACGAGGCTTCAAATTTCTGCTCCGGTACCGCATGTGCGTTGGGGAACCGAACTGACTGTTTCACGGACTGCTGCTTGGTGTGCTCGGTTAATGAGAGTTCCCAGTGGGAAAAGCCTCCTTTTGCTATAAACAACAGCGGGAACCCCATAGGATGGAAAACGGTTTCACCCAGTGCGACACATTACGGGGGAGTCCTCGAGTACAACGCACACAATCTGTACGGGCTTGCCGAGGCCACAGTAACAAACACAGCCCTCAAGGAGACGACCGGAAAGCGGCCGTTTCTGCTCTCCAGGTCGACGTTCATCGGCTCTGGGCGGTATACCGCCCACTGGAGCGGCGATAACGGTGCCACGTGGGAGGACCTCAGGTACTCTATAGTGAGTATCTTGAACTCGGGAATGATGGGAATCCCCATGGTTGGCGCGGATATCTGCGGGTTTATCGGGAATACAACTGAGGAGCTATGCAACCGCTGGATACAGCTCGGTGCGTTCTACCCGTTCTCCAGGAACCACAACGACATCCAAGCCCTCCCTCACCCGCTGTATACGTGGCCATCTGTGGCGGAATCCGCCAGGAATGTACTCTCGATCCGCTATAGGTTGCTTCCTTATCTATACACTCTTGTGTACTCTGCCCATTCTCGGGGTTGGCCCATTGCCAGACCCCTCTTCTTTGTGTTTCCCGAGGATTCCGGGACCCTGGGAATCGATTCCCAGTTCATGCTCGGTGATTCTGTTATGGTGTCTCTGTTCTATACAAAGGTTTGTCTTTCTCTTCCTCTCTCTATATACATATATATTAACTTGTTCATTGCAGGTGCCAGCTCTGTGGTAGCGTATTTCCCAAACGGTACGTGGTACGACTTCAGCAATCACTCCAACGTGATTACGTCACACGGCTCCACACGCACTCTCCCGGCTCTATTGAGTTCCACGAACGTTCACGTACGGGGAGGTTCGATCTTGCCTATGCAGCAGGAAGCGATGACGACCTCGGAGGCAAGGAGGAGCCCTTTCACCCTTTTGGTAGCCTTGCCGGAGAAAGGCAACGGTAGTGGGAGCCTTTTCCTCGACAACGGAGAGCACGTCGAGATGGAGATTACACGTGGACGGTCGACTGTGGTGGAGTTTGCTGCGGAGAAGAGCAGAGATAGGGTTTTTATTGAGTCGCGGGTAAGATATGGAGAGTTTGCTACGGAGGAGAAGTACATTGTTAATACGGTGGTTATAGTTGGTTCTGGATTAACAGGAACCAGTGAGCTATTTGTTAACTCGATGTGGAAGAGTTTGGTTCCGGGTAACCATGGGATACATGAGTTGAGTGGCCTTAACCTGCCGTTGGGCAAACCTTTTCAAATTTATTTGAAAACGATGTGACATTAGTGTTATAAGTACAATAAAATAAATTTAAAATACCAATTCCAGTTTTAAAACGGTGTTATTGTTTTAAACATTTAAATGGTGTTATTATTGGTTCGTATAACTGTGTAATTTTTATTTTTAAATCATATATTATACAATTCAGTTTTAATTATTATATTATAAGTTTGTTCAAGTTGTCCTTTCCTGAATAGTAATCACTTTAGGACTTAGGGGCCATTCACACAGACTCTTACTTACCTTAAAACTTAAATTTTAGGAGAAAATTCATTCACACTGAACTCATACATAAGTATTTACTTACATACAAAATTTAAGAGATTTTTTGAAGGATAAGTCATTCACACAAAGTTAAGATTATTAAATATTAAGAAAGGTGAACAATGAATTGTATGTATTTTTAAGGGACCTCCGGAGGTCCCTTAATATATTTGACTTTTTAATAATTAATATCCATTAATTATTTAAATACAGTTTGGTGTGAACACAATTCACACTTAACACTGATTACACTTTCATCAAAAAGTTAAAGGGTAAGGGTCATTTAAGTCACACTTTAAAATTATCTTGGAAGACTTACATTTATTTATATAAAGCTATATTGTGCATATCCATAATTTATTGGTAAATTTTGTTTATACCCTTCAAACTTTCTAAATTATAAATTTGTTCTTAATAATGATTCATTTAATATTGAATATTTGTTTTTTTTACACATGTATATGTAATTTTATCTTTACAAAGTTTTAGTTATTACAAAGTAACTTTTGAACACTCTTTAACTAAAATAATTTAAAATATTCAAGAGAAAAAAAATAAAATAAAATGAAAATTAAAATAAACTAATCAAATTGGATATCTACAAGTTCAAAATGAGTTTTATCAATCTTAATCAAATGTTTACAACATGAAAAACTAATTAAACATACTTTAAAAATCCTTTGTTCTATAGATTGCTCTTTAAAAATTTCTTACAATATAAAGAGAACTTCGTGTATAAGCTATTGCATGATTTATATTAATTTCTTCAGTTATTTTTTATTTTCCCCTTTAAACTCTCATATATGATAGATTAACACCATTTTCACATTTAACATTTCTGATTATAATTTTGATCTTTAATCTTAATTCTTTTATCAAATGTGTGATTCCTCCACATTGATAAACAATGATAAATTAAATAAGTTGGCCTTTCTTTTATAATTGATATGTGTAACTTTCAAAGGCAAGCTTCACTCTTATAAGTTATAATGTATTTTTTGCAATTTAATATAATCAGGTGAAGCTTATGATAATCACGAATAACATCAGTTTTAACCACATTTAACAACTCCTTAATATAATCATTTGTAGCACAAATTCCAATGCTCAATTAGCTTTAATCTTTAATCATATTTGCCCTAAATTAAATAAAATGTTTTAAATTAAATAAAATATTCTAAATTAAAGAGTGTTAAAAGGTTGAGTAAAAATATTTTTATAATATTCAAACTTCACAAGGAATTTTAAAGCAAATTTTAATTTTGTAAAGTTTTAAAAAGTATTTTAAAGTAAGGATTAAAATTTAAATCTAATTTAAATTTAATAATACAAACTAAATTATTTATAACCATTGGTTAATAAATTCATTTATCCCTAAACTCTAAATCTAAATCTAATTTAAATTTAACAATGGATGTTTTAATGGATTCATTACTATTGATTTTAATCTATTCTTTCTAATTGATTACTTTGTCATAATTTCTTTTCATTTATGTTGCTGCTCGATCTCGCTATATATTTATAAATTATTAAAGTATATTTAGTTTGCATGAATATGTAAATATTTATTTATAAATCTTATAAAAAATTATCTTAAATCTAGAGGAAGTAACTTAAAACTCAACTTAAAAGTTTTTTAAATGGTTTATTATTATTATTATATTATATATAATAAACTATTTATATATTTATGTATATAATAACGATAATAAAATATATTTTTACATTTACTTGTATACACAATTAATATTTATAAACTTATATGCTCGATACTTTTTAAATATATGTTTAGGGTTCATCATTTGGCGCTCATTTTCTTGTTGGGCTTATACGAAATGGCACTGCTCACAGTCCGGCGTCCGAATTGGGGCACGCATGTGGTCATAAGTCGAGGTATTCTACACAGAATTCAATTCACTTTTATTGATATACATAGAACAGAAGAACCAGCACAAAATCAAAGCATCTGATATCGATTCTTTCCAATACAGAACTTGCCGGAAGCTCTACCAGACTCGCTCGGTTTTCCGATCATGAAAAGGGCGGATACGTTGCAGAAAAGGGCATTTCACACAGAAGTAAGAGATTCATAGTTAGCATACATAGAACACAAGAACATTCAGAAAATCCGGCATTTATAAGCATGCCGGAACTGGATTCTTTCCAACGGCGGATGCTATAGAACACAAGAACAGGCAGGCTTTTCCGGTATTGGTTCTTCCCAATACAGACCCTGCCGGAAGTTCTGCCGGATTCAATCCGTCGGAAAACGGCGGCGTTTCTATGTATAAGGTCGAACTGGTCACGAGTACGAGTCGCGGTTCTGATTTGTCTGTGGCTAGAGGGAGGATTTGGGTTGCTTTGATTGGGGAGCAAGGAAAGAGCACTTTGAGATGCGTGGATAATGAGGGTTTTCGTGATGTTGATGTGTTGGAGTTTCTTGCGCCGGATATGGGTCAGCTGGAAGCACTCTGGATCGGCCCGGAAACAGGTATATACACATGTATATGTGTTGTGTATGTGTATGTGTGTGTGTGTGTGTGTGATATATCACACACCATCAGCATCATAAGTATAATAGTAAGATATACATACATGTACATTGAACTTCTCATGTTGAGAGTGAAGAGTGTAAGAAGAGTCTGTTTACATTTCCAAAGGCAATGGTGAGCTTCTTGGGGATGGTGGTGATGTTTCTGCTATAGAGTTAAAACCCCAGACCCAAAACAGTACTGAGTAATCGCTCTCTCTCTCACACTGACATTATATAAACATATATAGTAGACGAGTCTGAATAGATAAATGCTTTTCTACAGGTATATAAGGGCCCAAGAAGAAATGAGAGAACAAGGGATGAAAGAGTACGAGTCACTGAAGAAATCTTCACTTCTTTCTGATGCTTTTCTAGTCACACTCGGAACTGGTAAATAATGTGTATATGTGTGTGTGGGTGCTAGTATATGTGTATATGTATATATTTTTATATGTAGGGATTCTACGAGTAGCAGGTTATAAGATACTTGCAAGCGGGTTCTTATTTGGCGGAGCCGGTGGATTCTTCTACTTGTTTCTACTTCAGGGCATTGTAGATCGCGTTGGTAAATCTTCAGGGTTCTTTCCAAGCTTGAAGAACTCAAGTGCACGTTTGCTCCTGGTGGTTTCATTGCTTTTCGCCGTGGCAAAGACTCAGGTAAATGCGTGCGTGTGTGTGTGTGTTGATATTCGTGATCGTAAACGTTTTTACAGATGCAGCAACTTGGTGGGGAAGAGCTATTAGGTGGCGCGGCTGGATTCATGGTGTTCAAGGCTGCTATATTATTATCTACTATTAATCCTTCTGGTAATCAGGATTAAATTTTTAATGCGACCTCAAGGAGGAAACTGATATCAGGTAACGTTTTAAGTTTATACGTCAACGAGTAGATTATGTGTCTATATACATATAGATACGTTTTTATATATGTAACTATAATTAATAATATATATGTTTTCTTATTTAATTCACTATTTTTCTTTTAAGCTATGATTGCCCTGTATTACTGCTATTATCAATTTGATTAATAAATAGTATTCTTATTAATAACCAGTACGATTGATTTTGGTAACCACCAGACAATTCAGATTATACAGAGTGAGTACACGCACCTATATGTATATACGTCTGCAAACTCACAACGCACGTGCGTGTCAATTGTACACGTCATACTCCATTGATGGGAGATACTTGTTATGTTTGATTAGTTTACTTACAAATATAATTCACTATTTAGCTTTATTGTTGATCTCTCTCTCCAAATACGTATATGTGTATAACTGAACGTCCTGGCCTAGAAAGTCTTATATATAGTCCAAGGCTATAATTTAGAAACTATATTATAATAAATAATAAATGATTCTGTGTGTGTTGCACTTCTTGAAAAGTAAACAACAACTCTGTGTCCGTCTGCGTGTGTGTGTTATGTGCGTGTGTCACTCGCTACTACTTCGTGGAAGTAGCATATGTCCTCGCCTAAAATGTCTTTAATAGTTTACATCGTACTAAATGTTAGAAAACTATATTATATAATAGGGTTGTCAGCACCAACCCGTAAACTCCGTAAAATAAGATATTTTTTTTTGTTTAAAATGAGTCCGCACCAACCGATAGACCCCACAGAATTTACGGGTGCACTTAAAACTTTAAAATTTTATTTTCTAGTGTGAGTCCGCACCATCCGGCCTACGGGGAATATTTTTGATATATACTTTATTTTTTACATAAATCTTATGGGTCACTCGTATATCATTAAGATATGTGAGTTCTTCATTATTCTTAAGTGACTGATTTCCTCATGAAACCTAATTAATCCTTATTAAGGTCATGAATCACTTTTTACTAAAAAGAAATTAAACTCATAATTTATAAAGTTATACATCATCATCTCGATTGAAAATACACCTACTTGATGAGTTTGAAAATCTTTGAAATAGACATCCAGTTAGATCCCTCGTCACCAGGATGACATGGCACTATCTCATTTAGAATTTTAAGGTTTTTGGCGCCAAAGAGTTTTTAAAAAAATGCAAGGGTGAAACTTTTGAAAAGGTAATGCAAGAGGACAGCCCATTAGATTTGGAGGGCTTCTCCATCTCTAGAAGCAAAGAGATCCACATGAAAACAAGGGAAGGGATTAACATGGAAATAGGGTAAGGTAGGGCATGTAATAACATAGGGATAAGAGCAAGAGCAAGACAGGGCTGTGGCTTACCATCTTTTAATTATGAAACTGGCTTCATTCGTGAAGCTGCTAGGCTGTGGCATCCAGGTCTTAGTGTCCTGACGTCTGCTGCAAGGCCAAGGGGCAACCACCCAACATCTGCTACAAGGTCAAGGGAAGTAGCAAGGCATCTGCTACATGGCCAGGTAGCAACCTGGCATCTGTTGCATGGCCAGGTAGTAGCCTGGCATCTGTTGCATATCCTCGTCCAGGCAGCCCAGCATCTGCTACATGTTCTTATCCAACCAGCCCGACATCAGTTACAAGTGCTCATCCAAGCAGCCTGGCATCTGCTGCATGTCCTCGTTCAACCAGCCCGGCACTAGGTCCAAACAACCCGGCATCTGCTGCATGGCTAGACACAGCCTGGCATCTGCTGCATGGTTAGACAACAGCCCGGCATCTGCTGCACATCCTGGTCCAAGCAACCTGGCATTTGCTGATGGCTTAAGCAGCTCCCGGGAGAAGGTGGTGTTAGGGCTGAGGACATGGAAAAGTCGTTTTCGTAGAGCCATGTGAGTTTTTTAATTGTTTTACAAGAAAAAGAAGATGCGAACACTCTTTTAAAAAATGACTTTGGTGCGGACTCTTCTCATAAACTCAATCGTATTCTTAATGTTAATGATTAGCTTTTCCGGGGTTGTGCGGACACACATTTCGATGGGGCCCGTAAAATTTAGGGGCTGGTGCGGACCCATAAAGAAATAAAATTCTTCACGCAATGTCAGATTCCTTCTATTAATATTAAAAACAATTAATTAGTTAAAAGGTTATGAAGATATAAGATTAATTAATAACAAGTACTTTATTTTTGCATATAAATACAGTATAATACGGAGGTTGTATCTAACTTGAAATGTTTCAGAAAGAGTTGGAGAGCAGGTTACTGAAGAATAGTGATGTCTCCTTCGATGCATTTCCTTATTACATTGAGTAAGTGTTTCTTCGTATATGTATAGACATATGTGTATGTATTTTGTATGTATTTGCAGCTCTCATACACAGAACCTCTTGATAAGTTGTACAAAAGCTCAATTGCTCCATCCCGAGTTTACCAAAAGTTTACCTTCATCGGATTCCAGGATTCTCATACATGGACCAGCAGGTAACTATTTATTTATTTCTATAATATATTTCATATTTTCTTGTTTTATTCAGATTCTCAGATATACCAGGAGACTCTAGTTAAGGCACTTGCAAGTCATCTTGGTGCTTCATTTCTTCCTCTGAACAGCAATGTTCTCTCTCCTCTGGTATGTGTGTGTGTGTGTGTGTGTGTGTGTGTGTGATATAATGTACTTGTCTTCCTATCAGGATTTTAGCAAGGAAGGAAACCATGAGAACGATAGATCTAAAGAACCGAAACCGGAGAAAGTGGAGGTATTATATATATATTGTTAGTACTTTATTTATTTATTTTTTGTTTATTTTAAATTAGAAAGTGGATGGAAAGGAGAATGAGACACCTCCAAGAAATTGGGAAAGGTATGGTTTGACTTGTGTTATTATACGTGTTTTATTATTGTATATCAGGGCTGTATATACCCATGTTTAGTCGTTATTATATACGTTTGTGCATGCGTGTATTCGTGTCAATTTTACATCGTATATACAACCTCGGACACACACACACACACACAGAGTGAGGTACGTGCAACTTCATCTTTTGTGTTTAGAAAAGAACGTAACTTCATCTTTTGCACGTTTAGGAGTATCCAGTAAGCATATAACTCTAAGACATCAAGCTCATCGCAATATGTTTAATTAAATGACACACGCACACACGTAATACACATTTACACACACACACACACAAAGCACAACTTTTTAGTACTTTTGTCTCAGGGAATTGGGTGAAGTTCATAGGAGATACCAAAACTAGGTAGGCTCCTTCCATATATGTACACAATATTATATACACATAGTAGCACACACACGCAAACGCACACATACACATATATGATGCATTATGTTAGTACACGTTTACATATCAGACACAACTTGACCAAGGGGCAAAGAGGCATAATACTTTCTCCGACAAAAGGGTTTTCCAAGGATGTTGCTGTTAAGTTTACTACCTCTGAAAATGCTTCGTGGAATGGTGTTCTCGTGAGTAACTTTCAATTTAATATATAAACAAGTTGTGTGTGTGTGTGTGTGTGTGTGTGTGTGTGTGTGGAGAGAGAGAGAGAGGAAGAGAGAGAGAGCAATTATACATTTTCAACTTTACAGATATGAGCTAGAATTGGACGATGATCCAGCAACTAACGAATCCACGGCTATTTTTGAAGCATTACGAGAGGTAAATGTAAACTGACATAACATTGAAATCTTATCTTATAATATATATAAACACTCAATCTAATAGTTTTTTAATTCATATGTACCCTACAGCTCTCTCTGTGTGTGTGTGTGTGTGTGTGTGTGTGTGTTATTTTACATCTCGCTGCAGCTCCTTCGACCCACACACACACACAACACAAGAACTTCCGAAGCAGCCTAACCAACCATTATTTTCATTTTTTTGTATTCATGGAATTTGTATAAAAAAAGGAGTACATAAGAACAGTATTATATTAGAGTACATCAATATATGTTTAATGTTTTTAGTGCTATTTAGATTGCAGAGAAGCATAAGCCTTTGATAGTGTATATTACTGAAGTGGAGGATTGGAGTAATAGAGGTTTACCATCATCTAAAAGACGTGAATTCTTTGAACAAGTTGAAGAACAGCTAGGTAAGTTTCCCGCACACAGTCTTTTCATCGCTTCCATTACTTCGGAGTCTGCGATTGACGTGGATCTGGACTGCCTCTTTGGGAGAGCGGTACGTATGTTTGTGCGTGACTACGTATGCCTAATGTGTATACATGTATTAAAATACATAGTACAGACACATTGATATAGTGCTACTACCCTTTAGGAGAACGATACGCGTGTGTATGTGTGTGCACCTGTCTACGTGTGTATATATGTAATATAGCTACGTATAATAACAGTGTGTATATTTGTATGGATATGTGTTTCTGTACTGCTTTCGTCTCTTCAGGAAAACTTTCCGTTCTAGCTATGTTTATATTCTCTCTCTCTCTCTGGTTATTGTAAGAAGATATAATTGACAAAGACAGATTGTGTATACTGTTTTGATACAGAACCTCACACACACATGACGACCCATATATTCTTGTACAGTTATGTAATTACGGACAATTAACACATACATAGCTTACGTAGTAATACTTAATAGTATACTGTGTAATATATATATCATACAGTATTATGCATGTACATATATGATATAGCTGTATGTGTTTTTTTCAAGTAACCATAAGTATAATAATGTTGAGGTACAAACTGTAATATATATGATTTATTTTACTTTCTGTTATGATAAATATTATATAAAACCGATGAGGTTTTTTATATTTAACTGTATTATTTCAGTATCCTAGGAGCTATGATCAGAGTTCTCTAACTGACATATATCAGTTATTCGGTAACACAACAAATCTTTTCCACCTGAGGTACAATTATATATTTAAATCTTATATTTATTTTTAATAATGTCATTTTAATAGTTCTATATATTATTAATATAGCTTCAGTATTTATTATTATTGTTGATTGTTATTGTTAAGGATGACAACCGTCTTAAGGAATGGAATGAACAGTTGAAGAATGACAAGAAACTTTACATACAAGAAGAAATAATCAGAGAATCGAACGGGTGTGTGATGTTTGCGTGTGTGTGTGCGTGCGTGCGTATGTGAATGAGAGAGAGATGCTTACTGTTGATATCAGGCTCTTGAATTCTACAACAGAGAGTCTGAGCCTTTGTCAAACTTAGACACTCTTCAACTCAAGCTATCACTTCCGGTAAGTATACACAGTGACATATGCCGTAGTAAAAAAATGCTATGGATTAATAAATAAATTAGATTAATAATTAATAAACTAGTAATTAAATTAGTAATTAAACATTTCCATAACATTTTTTGACTATGGATTTAATTACTGAGTATACATCATTATTATATATAATATTATAGTTTTATATAATATATAACCAGTTTAATTTATTCCAGATGCTGAAAATGTGGCTAAATGGGCATTAAACCACTACAAATGTGCTATTAATGGAAGTCCGTCATCTGAAAACGGCAAACTTTGTATTCCACTAGAGAGGTATATTTTATCCTTTATATTATTTGTTATTATTATTTCTGATATTATTCTTTATACATTTACTGCAGTCTTGAACAATCTATTGCCATTTTAAAAGCACAGAAGAAGAAAAAGAACCTCCCACACCATTGCTGTTAAATCTAGATGTAAGTAATGTAATCTCCTAATTACTAAACAAAATATAATTAATTAAAGTAATATTATTTTGTGAGTATTTTGTTTACCATCAACTATTTAATTATCATTAATCGTTACTGTAACATTGTTAACTATTATTATTGTTAGCTACTTATTAAAAGATCATTAAACTATTATTTATTAATGAATAAACTGTATTATAATTAACAAAACGTTTAAAAAAAAAACAAAAAATCTAAATATTTATTTACTGTTGCAGAATTTGGACCTTAATACGCACGAGAGGCGCCTTATATCAACTGTAATATGTAAACAAGACATTGGAGTTTTATTTAGCGATATCGGTGCCCTTGAAGATGTTAAGAAGACCCTTAAAGAGCTCATAATCCTCCCTTTGCAAAGGCCTGAGTTATTCAAAAGAGGAAACCTCACTAAGGTGTGTGTGTGTGCGTGTGTTAAATATGTATTAATTAAATTAGTATATATTTGTAAACTTATACATGTAAGTAATCAGTATACAACGATGACCTACACACAGTATGTTTAAGTCTACAATATATATAAATATTGATTTAAATTATTGTATATATTTTCAGCCTTGTAGAGGACTGCTTTTATTTGGACCTCCAGGGACAGGCAAGACGTTACTTGCAAAGGCTGTTGCTACGGAAGCAGGTGCAAACTTCATGAACATCACCGTCTCAACTAACTTCAATGGTACTAATAACAATAATAATTAATAAATTGTCTTGATAATATACTATGGTATTTACTTTCACAATGCGTGTGTGTGTGTGTGTATTGTAACCAGCAGCAAAATGTATATACGTGTATATATAAGATGTATGTATGTATACATATATATACGTTCATACATGTATATTCAACTAAATACTAACTTTAATTAATATAGTATATATTAGTTATTAATATGTTATTTTAGTCATTGTAATAAACTACGATAAGTTTATTATTATAATTATCGTTCATCAGTTTCATTTAACATGCACTTAATCTACTCGCACTGTAGATATATCTATGTGTATATCTCTCTCTATATGTGTGTGTGTGTGTGTGTACACACACACTAATATACATATCACAGTGGTACGGGAGGCTGAGAAGCAAACTAAGGCCATGTTCACACTGGCAAAAAAAATAGCACCGACGGTAATATTTGTGGACGAGGTGGATAGTATATTGGCGACACGTGGAGGAAGGTGTGAACACGAAGCAAGTAGGAGGGTTAAGAACGAGTTTATGGAAGCCTGGGACGGTTTAAACACTAAAGCTGACGAGCGTATTATGGTTTTAGCTGCCACTAATCGACCGTTCGATCTAGATGACGCTGTGATCCGACGGCTCCCAAGAAGGTGATAACAATCGAGAATTTAATAAATAAATTTAATTTTATTAAACTTATTATGATAAATAAATTCATATAATTCAATTTAATTTAATGACTTGTAAACTTTATTTATTGATTTGTATAGGATTCTTGTCGATCTCCCACAAGTGGGCAGTAGAGTGAAGATTCTTGAGGCATTATTAGCCAAGGAGAAACTCGATGATAAATGTAATATTAATGAGCTAGCAAAGGTTACACATGGTTATTCTGGAAGTGATTTAAAGGTAATAACACACACACACACACACACACACACACACACACACATATACACATATATTACTATACAATCCATATAATTATAAAATATGTAATATCCATTACTAATGCATACTTGCAGAATCTCTGTGTTGCAGCAGCACATAGACCAATATGTGATTTACTTGTCAAGGAAGAGCAGGTACTATCTTATAAAAATTATACATCTTGATTATATATATATATGTGTGTGTGTGTGTGTGTGTGTGTGTGTGTGTGTGTGTAATACATATGCGTCTTTATGTATTAGTATAAAATGTTTTACATATAACATTTGATTAGCATTTAATTAAGCCAATGTAATATGCAGCAAGGGTGTAATGTTGATGGACAAGATATCGACTCTCTGTTACGAGCGTTATCTCTTCAAGACTTTCTCGACTCTATGTCTCAGGTACTTACACACACACACAACACACACTCATATATATATATATATAATATATATATATATGAGTGTGTGTTAACTAGGTTGCTGTCTCCGTACCGTACGATGCACCAATCATGAAGGAGCTTAGGAATTGGAATGAGATGTACGGGGAAGGAGGCCAAAGAAAGCTTACTGTTTAATGGTACTTAGTTTGCTTGATCTAATCATGGTTTACACACGCATTCAAATTTCATTAATTATAAACCGTCGATCCATACGTAGGGAATCCGATATTTTCTTTGTATCGAACGATCGTATTTCGTATTAATCGTATATTTGATTATATTTAAAAGCTAATTTATCAAATATTAGAATTTTAATACAAACACAGAAACAAAATTCACATATGTTTATCAAATATTAGAATTCTAATACAAACAAATTACATGGTCCATAGAGTATATGTGAATTTTGTTTCTGTGTTTGTATATATTAATGATTAAATATATACATAATATTTACATAAAACTTTATTATATTTCTAGTTACTGTATTTATAATTTGTAACTATTATATAACATACAGTTAAGAGATCTTTAATAATGAATATATATTTTATATATATGTGTGTGTGTGTGTGTTCATCAATCAAGTTTCTCCTTGGCATAATCCTACAAAATTAAATAAATTAAAATAAAAGAAATCATTAATAAAGTTTAACTCAGATTAAATTTTTATATTTATTTATTATAATAATTAAAGTCTCATTTATTTTTCCTTGCAGCCTTAGTCAGATTCTCACTGTTATCTTGTATGTATTGTGTATATACACATATACATACAGAGTGATTATTTTGTTTGGTTGAATTGTTACTATACATACATAAAAAGTATTACTCACTAAGTGTGCCGATATACCTCTGTAATTATGCGTATAAGAGATATATGTACACACACATACATAGTTATAATATTAAACCTTAAAAAGGTACATATATTATGAACGTATGTGTGTGTGTGTGTGTGTCTATTCACACACACACAATTATATGCATACATACAAAGGCTACACTCACTACTAACCAATAATATATTAAAAACTAGTATCTTCTTAAGATTTTTAATTAATTATTAAACAAATTAGATTACCAGACGGTAATATTCATGAAGTTTGCACACAAAGGAAAAGTAATTTTTAGATAATATTATTAATTATAACTAATGGTTAAAAACAGTTTAATGGTTATCTTAGGTTTATTGATTAATATAAACAGTTTAATGAGCTTGTAATAAGTAACTGTTTTTAAGTATATTAGTTTTTATATAATAATGTTAAATATAACTAATGGTTAAATACAGTTCAATAGTTATCTTAAATCTATTGATTAATATATAATAGTTTAATAAGTAGCAGTGACTTATGTTATAATAACAATGGATCCATCGCGCACAAGATGATCATTGACTTCTAATGTTTTCGTGTTAAATAAATTTTATTGCATAAAGAATATTTATTTAATCACATAATTATTTGTAATGATAATTACTAGTTAAACAATAAAAAATTAAGTAGTTAGTTATCTTTATAACTATTTCGCAGTTAATATTTTAGTATGGTAATCTGTAGTTATAAGTGTTTTTTTTTTATATAATTTTTTTAGAGATTAATAATATCTTGAATTTAAACTACAAATAGAATTTAGTTAGATACATACATACATACATACATCTTTGTATACCATCTATTAAGCATATACCTGTGTGTATGGTATGCCGATTTATATGTATGGTATGTATACAAAACAGTATATTAATTAAGTTGTATACTAACATAATAACTATTTATTAATGTAACAAACAACATAAAAGTACACAAGTTGATATGAGTTGATAAGTTAAAAGTATATAGTGTGGGGTGTTTTGAGATAAAGATGTGCTTAATATGTCATAATTGGCAAGTTTGATATGTGTGTGTGCGCGTGTGTATGTGAGAGAGAGAACCCGTACTTGAATTGTTCACTCTCATTTTTAATACTCGCTTTAATTAACTTACATAAAATAAACATTCATTTAATATTTAATATTAATATAAAAACTTATGTTAGTTTTATAAAAAGAATTTTGATTTACAAATTGCAAATTTTATTAGTAGAACATAATTAATACATTCCTTAACAATAAGAATGTTTCCTATTCGTCTCTTTCCTTATGCACAAGAATATATACATGTAATGTTTTAAATCCCAAGAAAATCCAACTGTTAAATAAGCAAATGCATTCTCATATTTCAACTGTGGAAAATTTGTCAAATATAAATTCTTCAGTGTCAATGACATATATAAAAAACATAAAACACGGTTACATACATAGCATATATATATGCCAGGCACACCCACACACATGCATATATTATGTTAAGATACATTATCTATATACAAAGTACTATGTACAAATACAAGTCAAGTACACAAGTGCATCTTTAAAGTGTGTTTGTGTTCATATATATATTATTGCATACACAAATTTCTAAGTGCATCCATAAAATTAAAAGTATCAATGTGCTTCAATATAAATATCAAAAATAATTAATAAATAAATAAATATATAAAATGCTCATCATATAATAAATTGCACATTTTAAAAAATGAATTCTAAATTTCATTAAGAAACTTAAAAATAATCGATCGTATAATTTACATGTACTGTACAATGAAATGTTACAGATATAAATGTATATTTTGCATAATAATTGTCTTAAATTGTTCTGGATTCTCAATATAACAATAACTTTAAAATATATACTTAAAACTATAAATACAGACAATACACACACACACACAAATGTATGAACATAATATGAGTAAATATATGCTTATTGTATTATCTAAATCTAATATACATAGTAAATATGAATAATTAAATAAGATTCATTCACTTTATTTGGTATATAAATAATATAGTCATACATTTTAAAATTTAATTATTAATTTCCATATAAAAAATTTCCAATCAAAGATAATAAAAGTGATATTTTATTAAAACATTGATTAAAATCACTCTTCTGAGTGGATTTCTATTTATTAACAAGCAAAAGAAAAAGGAAAAACTTTAATAATTTATTACATGAAATTGAGTTTCTATATAAAATTCATTTTTTATTATTATTATTGTTATTATTTATATAATGACAAATTATATTGTCTATTAAAGTAAACCTTGGCATTGTGTAAATGCAAGAATATGTGTGTATAATTACAATATCATCAAGAGACAAAATACTTAACAAAGTACACGTAGTAGACTGAAAAGTTTTCTATATAATAATTGTATCAATTGTTTTTATTGGTTTCTTATATATTTATTATATATTACTTAAATAATTTTATCAAACTACTTTAAAACTTAATAAATTAAATTATAACAAGTCAAACTGCAAGTCACACACGCAATTATTTAAGTTTTAAATTAATTTGGGTATTATGCACTATATAAGAAATATATACTAAATACATAAGAAACTAAAACAAATAAGAACAATTTGATACAAATTTTATATAGAACTTTTAATAATTTTAATTTATCATTAACACTTAAGATTTCGATTGATATTTAAGATATTTTAAGTGTGTTTCTTTTTTTTAAGAATAATTTTTCTCAACGTTTTTATATTAAAGAATGCTAATACGTGTAAAGCTCGATCATTTATAATAATTAATTTATTTTACTTTATAGAGAATATGCATATTTAGATCTTGGATATATATATATATAGAACACACACACACAACACTTTTCAAGTGTTTTGTTTTGATTTATCATTGTTTGACAAATTAAGTTTTAAATTAATATGATGAAGGTAATATGTAGTAAGTCAAACTATAACAATTTTACTTTTATAATTAAAATTTAATATTTAACCTTTATAAACAAAAGAACATTTAAGAATAAATTAGAAAATATTAACATAAATAAAATGAAACAAATTGATTTTTAAAATTCCATATAATATTCCTAGTAATGTTTAATATAAATATTTATGTAAGCATATCTAAATATCTTGAATCAATCTTGTTTTGAAATTTGAAATGAAAAAGAATGATATTAAGTAAAAATATATTTTTAATTTTAAAAAAATTATAATAAAATAAAATAAATATATATTTAATTTATAATAAATTGGAACAAAAAAAAAAAATGTTAGTAAATATACTATTTATATTACAATATATGTGTTTACCAGTCTTAAACGTGTACTATGTGTGTGAGGAATATTCATGCGTATCAACTTAAAGGTACGTGTGTTATTAGGTCATTATGGAGGGAAGCGAATTGAGTGCACCGTAATGGATGAAAATATTCTTGGGCGTTTCGTGGTTGAATTGTATTTGCATAATGTCATCGATGCAGTCGTGTATAGACCTCTCTTAACAGGAGTTTATTTACCTACAGATACATCATTCACACACACACACACACATGGAGGTGCCTTTCATGGCATAGTACAAGTTCATTCTCTATAATATATTGATGAAGATTAGACCATATGTTTGTGTGTATGTGTGTGTGTGAGAGAGAGAGAGGATCATGGAAAAGTGCAGCCATTGATATTTTATCTTCTAGTTACCGTGTTACGACCATTATCTCTTCAGGTACATATACGATGGTTCATGAGTGTGTATAACTAGGTTGCTGTCTCTGTACCGTACGATGCACCAATTATGAAGGAGCTTAGGAATTGGAATGAGGAAGGAGGCCAGTATTCATCTCAAATCTCATTAAATATAAGCCGTCGATCCGTTCGTAGGGAATTTAAACCGTCAGATAATTTTTTGTATCGATTATGTATATTTGAAAAGTTAATTTAAATTTATCAAATATTAAAGTTTTAATACAAATTACATGGTCCAAAGTGTATAATCTAAAAAAAAAAATTGAAACATATAAAATTGTCGTTGTTCTCCGATATCACAATATTAACGATTCAATAGATCATTATTAATATCAATAGGCTAAGTTGAAATGCAAATATATATGTATATATATATGTATATATATAAAAGTATAACATTATTTCAGGGGTATATAAGAATAAAGTAATGATTAAATAACTCATATTTTTGTATACTATATCTTTTACACTAGGGAGAGAATTCAAAAATATAATAAGCTTATAATTTTGAATAGAGTATAATAAAACTTAGCGGCTAGTAATGCACAAACTAGGAATTCCGTTGGATTTTATCTTAGTTTGCAGAGGGCTTAATGTGAGTCACATTACATAATAATTAAGTTTTCTCTATAGTCAATAGTGATATTAACTTGATATCTTTCTGAAAATGAACGAATAACAACGAATATCTGTTAAGTAAATTTAATAAATATGTTTGTTATTTATTAAAATTTTGTATGAAATCCTCGGGTTTCTTTCAAACAAACTTTGATGTTTTAAGAAAAATAATAAAACTGAATACAAACTTGAACTAAAGTTTAATGTTGTGTATGTGTATTAATCTAATTAAGAATTATGGTGAAGCCCGTGGAAAAATAAAGAAAACTAAAAACTTTCTAATTGTAAAATAGGATTTTTAAATAAACTACTACACACACAACACAATGTTATATTATATGTTGAAGTAACCCTTATCATAACTAACATATATTATAATAGTTATAGTTATTATTTAAATGAATATATATATATATATATATATATATATATATATACCAATCAATATGTACACATACAATTATATAAATACATGGCTGAAAGACGTCGTGACCAGTAGTACTACACACTTTAATAATAAATAATAACTAGTAGCGTTCTTAAGACAATTAATTAATTTTAAAAAAATTAGATTACCATGTTCAGACGGTAATATTCATGAAGTTTGCACCACAAAAAAGTAAGTATATTAGTTAATACAGTTTAATAGTTATCTTAGGTTTATTGATTAATACATAATAGTTCAGTAACTTTTCATACTGTAACAAGGAAGAAGCGGTCTTATGCATAAAAATATTGATTTAACCTAATAATTATGTATCTTATTATTATAATCACATATAAATAGTCATAAATTAAATAATTTCTTCACGAGAATATATGCGTATATCTGCAAAATAAGAACACATTTGTATCAACATATAATTAATATTATAAATTATAATGAACATTGTAATTAAAATGGAAATGTCTATAGTCTCATTTTTTTAATAATTAATAATTTTAATTATTTAATTAGCATTTTTTAATATTAAGAAATAATTTTTAAAATAATATATGTTAAAGAAAGAATATTCTTTAAATTGTATATTTAAAATATTATTAATAAAATATTAATTAAAAAAAATTATATTTCCATTTTCATGTACCATTCCCATTTTGTTACAACCTTCGTTACATACAGACGTCAGTAATATAATTAACATAACTAGGGAATGTACACATTAAACATCTAGTTAAAGTCTATTTGTAGTTTACGTTCAAGATATCATTAATAAAGCACTAATAAATCAGGATATAAACATACTAAAATTTTAATCTTAAGTAGGAAATATTTAAAAAGTAAAAACAATGCCTTAATCAAAAAGACTTTTATCTTTGTATTAATTCCTATATACTTTCCTAGATAACTCAGACTTACAACGCAAGGTACACATACACACTGTATGTATTTAGTGATAAGGCTGTCTAAATGCTGCATAATTAAATAAATTTATTAGTTTTCTTTAATTATATATACATATATATTTTTGTATACCAAGTATTAAGCATATACCTGTGTGTGTGTGTATATGCGTATGGTATGCAGACATATATATGTATGGTATGTATACAAAACAGTATATTGTTGCCATTTAAGTTGTATATTAACATAATAACTATTTATTAACATAAGTACATAAGTTGATATGAGTTGATAAGTTAAAAAGTATATAGTGTGGGAGATAAAGGTGTGAAAGAATGCTCAATATGTCATGAATTTAATTGGCAAGTTTAATATGTGTGTGCATGTGTGTGCGTGTGTGAGAGAGACAGAACCCCTACTTGAATTGTTCACCCTCATTTTAATACTCGTTTTAAACAGTGGTTAACTTACATAAAATAATATTTAATATTAATATAAAAGATTGTGTTAATTTTGTTAGTTATGCAAATTTTATTAGTTATGAATTACACAGAAAATAATTAATATACTCCTTAGCAATCATTTCTTTCTTTACTTATGCACATAACACATGGCTCCACATGTAAGTTTTTTAAATCCCAATAATATCCAAGTATTAAATAAGCAAATGCATTCTATATTTAGCTCTGGAAAATTTGTCAAATATAAATCGTTCAATGTTCATGATATATATAAAAAACATACAACACGGTTACACACACACACACATGCATATATTATGTTAAGACACATCATCTACATACAAAGTATTATGTACAAATACAAGTCAAGTGTACACTTCCAGCTGTTAAAGATTATTGTTAAACTTAATATTAATTTTATTGATTAAAAATCATTTTAAAATCAAAGAATAATGGAAAACCAGCTTTGCCAGATATATATCCTCAGTTCTTTTTCAGTATTTTCATTAAAAAACTTCGTATCAAGTTAAGTTTTTCAAATAAAAATTTAAATAAAATTCAGCACAAAGTGATAGTTTATTAATTGCTGATTGATTCTGACTATAGGCTTATTGTTATTAATATTGATAGTACTATTATTATTGTATTGTAAATATTTAACAAACCGTTAAAGTGTGCGTGTGTGCGTACACACTCACACATATTTTATATGCTGTATTATAGATAGATATATATATAGAGAGAGAGAGAGAAATCGTATACAGATTTCTAAGTGCATACGTAAAACTAAACGTATCAATGTGCTTATAAAAACAACTAATAAAGAATAGATAATGTAAAATTAAGTTTAGATGTGAAAATAATTGATCATAAGTTAATTAAACATACAATACAGTACAATGGAATGTTACAGATACAGATTCTTATTTATCTTGGATTGTTATATATTATTAATACAACAATAACTTAAAAATTATACTTAAAACACATGAATACAGACACGCTATATATACATATGTATGATCATAATCATGTATATACACGTGCATGAGATATATTATCTGTATATATGTGAGTAAATGTATGCTTATTGTATATATACATACTAAATATGAATAATTAAATAAGATACACCTATTTGTCATTCACTTTATTTGGTTAAATAAACTTTATATAAATAATATAGTCATCCATTTTAAAATTCATTTATTAATTTTTGTTCAAACTAAATTTAAATCAAATATAATAAAAGTGATATTTTATTAAAACATAATTGAGATCTACACTCCCTGAGTGGATTTCCATGTGTTTTGATTATTGACAAGCAAAAGAAAAAAGAAAATCTTTAGTAATTTATTGCGTAATTATTATTATTATTGTCATTATTTATATAATGAAAAACTATATTGTCTATTAAAGTTAATATTGGCGCTGTGTAGACATGAGAATATGTCTGTATAATTACAACTGTCAACAGCATACTTAATAAAGTACACAGTTAACTGAAAGTGTTATATATAATTGTATTAAATTGTTTTTATTGATTTCTTAAATATTTATTATATATTACATAAATAAATTCATTAAACTACTTTAAAACTTAATAGATTAAATTACAACAGGTCAAACTCCAAGTCTCACCCCAATTATTAAGTTTTAAAGTAGTTTAATGAAGGTATTTATGCAATATTAATAAATATATAAGAAAATAGAACTTTTAATAATTTTAATGTATCATTAACATTTAAGATTTTAATTAATATTTAAGATATTGTATGTGTTTTTTTCTTAAACTTTCTTATTTAACTGTTTTATATTGAAATATGCGTAAATCCAGAGTAATTAGTTTATTTTACTAAACTAAATTTATTTAGAGAGCTTGGTGTGTGTGTGTGTCGCTCTGTATGTATGTATGTATATAGATAGATAGATACATACATACATATAAAGCGACACACAACTTTTTAAGCGTTTTGTTTGAATTTATAATTGTTTGACAAATCAAGTTTTGATGAAGGTATTTATGTAGTAAATCAAACTATATCAATTTCAATTTTATAATTTAACATTTATGATTTAACCATTTTAGACAAAAAGATATTTACAAATAATTTTTTTAAAAAAATATTTTTAAAAAAAATGAAACAAATTTATTTTTAAAATTCATATAATATTTTTAGCAATGTTTAACATAAATATTTATGTAAGCAAATCTAAATATTCACTTAATTAAAAATTAAACAAATTATTTTTATGAAATTTGAATTGAAAATAGGATGATACTAATTAAAATATAATTTTTATTTATTAAAAAATCGCAATAAAAAAAATAATTTAAATTATAACAAATTGGAACAAAATAAGAAATGCTATAATAAATATATTATATTAATCTACATGTTTAGTTAATTATGTTTTGAAGTTAAATACTCTAAATTACAAATTAATTATAAACTTTTTATATACTTCTTCAAAATATAATCTACTTTTTATGAAGTGCATTTTTTATTTTTAAAATTTCAAACTCATATGCAAAAATAACAAACATTTTAGGCTATATATATAAGTTCTGGTTTAAGTATACATATACATAAACACAAGCATAGAAACTTTTTTTGTAATAAGTTTAATGTACAACTTTGTTTATATAGTAAATAACATTAATCATTATTGTCTTGAGATATATTATTTAAATACTTAAGTATATGGTATTTCAGTAGGTGTAAAAGAGGTTTGTTAATCTGTCATTCACTTTATTTAGTAAACTACTTGTAAAAGCTAATTATTAATTTAATATTTTCACTCAAAATAACTTTAGAAAAGCATATGACATTCTATTAAAACTTTTATTTGTTTTAATTATTTAAAGTTTTTTTAAATTCATAATAATTTATTATATCAATTTTATATATAAAATCTACTATTATTATTTGACAAACTATATTCTTTTATAAGCCTAACAAACCAAGCACTTAAAAGTGTGTGTATATATATATAAGGGGACGATTCCATTATAGAGCCCCCCTTTGTATTAGTGATAATTAATTAAAATTTGATTAATTGGTAAATATTAAAACCAAGGAAAAAACATATTATTTAAAAAAAAAGTTATATACTAAATCATATATATAGAAGAAATGCATTAACCCTGAAGGTCTTTTTCATTTATATCCTTTAAATGCATTTAAAATTATTAAAATAATTAGCTTAATTAATTATGATTAAGGGAAGGGGGGTAACCTACCCTATATAAACACACATATCTAACATATACAATGTATTATTCTTTAAAAGGTAAAAAACTAACTATTACAAGTCATATTAACATTCTTCAATATAAAACAGTTAAATGGTGGACCTTAACAGAAATTTAAAACTAGCCGTACTAAGTAAGTGAAGTTTGTCATTCACAATAAAATATAGTAACTATTCTGTAATATAGTAACATATACATAATAATGTTAAAACTCATTGCTATGGTAAAAATGTAAATAGAATTAGGTTGCTTTGACATTTTAATACAAATGTTTAAATGTACTATATATGCATAATTTTAAAAAATGTGCAAAAATATATAAATATATATATTATATAATGTGTGAAACTTTTAATTACACTCCAAATTAAGAAAAGAATTTAATAATTAAAATGTTAAAAACAACAAGTAATGGTATTTAAATTATATTTTCATTTAACATTGAACTTTGTATGTAAGTATACAACTTTGTTTGCGAATTCGAAAATGAACGTGAGTATATATTGTCATTTAAATTACTGATGATACAAAAAGTTTTCGTAATAATGGTGCTTAAAAACCACACAGTCACGTGATATTTTTATGGTCCTTTTTAGTAAATAAGAACAAAGAGCATCTTTATCGAGAATCTTTGTTCTTGTGAGTTTGTTGATTCTCCATTTAAAAACATGTGCAATCTGAATGTTCCACTTTTTTGTAATTGCATAAGAGGTGTAATATTCAAGCCACAATGTATCCACTGTTGGATGTAGAGTGAGACATTGATGTTGCAAAGGTATAGGGTCGTAAAAATGAAATTTTACATTGAAGTCCATAGTGCTTTGCAAGGTTGCAAAATAAAAACTCAAAAAAATTAATTATGTTCACACTTATTTGGAAGAAGGGGTTGCATATGTATCACATTTTTTAATAGGTACTGTAACCTGATTTTTCTTGTATTAGGCCCTAAAGACATGGAAATTATAAGCGCTGAAGGGGTCATCGAATTTGTACATAAAGAAATCAAGTTAAGAACAAAACAAAAAGATTTTCCATAAGAGAGTCAATAAATAATAAAAATACTTATAAATAATAAAAAATGTAAAGAAAACAATGAAGATGCGAATTTCGAAAAACAAAAATAAAGATTTTAAAGTTGAAATTAAGAATTTGAAAGAAGAAATTAAAAGAGAGCATTTATTCATAGAAAATAAATTTTTTTTTAAAAAAGAGTGAAATATTGAAATAACAAATGAATGTACTTTGATTACCTACTTTGGTCTTTTTTTAATTAATTGATCCACAAAAAAGAAAAACATGAGTTTGATGAAAATAAAAACTAAATAAAAACTTCTTATTTACGCCGCATAAAAGAATATCAAGTATATCATTATAAATTATATTTAAAAGAATAAATTAATGAATATGCATATGTGTTATAATGTAACATTCAATCACGTAGCTTATACTTTATTAGCATGGACAAATGTGTATAGATATATAAATTTATACAAGTATAAAGATGACATGACTCAACATATTTTAAAGTTCTACTTCAGATGTGTACATATGTGTGTGTATAATTATAAAAACGTTTGATGAATGCTATCAACTTAAGGAGTTTAAGACGAAAGCATATAACTAAGAATTTAATTAGTTTTTACTTCTTTGTAAAATTGCTTCTTTTAATGGTGTCCTCTCAAATGTATTAAAATTTGTTATGCGTTACATACATAATGAAGAAATTTTATTTAAATTTTTAAAATCTTGTAACAAAAAAGGCAACACATGGGTTCAATTTACATTTAACAAATATATTAATTATTCCATTGATAAAATATATTAATTATTCTATCAGGTTTAAATCCTTATAAATGACAATGATAAAATTATCAAACTAACCCTTAATTTTATATAATTTTTAAGTTAGCCCTCATAGTTTTATATAATTATCAAATTGGCCTTGAGTTCAAAACACACATATACACCCACACACATTATTTAATGCTAAAATATGCATGTGTGTGGGCATATGTGTGTGTGTTATTAAGCTAATTAACGACTCAAGACCAATGTGAGAATTATATAACATTAGAGGGTCAATGTGATAATTTCTAAAGGTAATGTTAAAATAAGAATATATAGACTTTTAATTATATATAATTACTTATTAATCTATTGAAATAGTATATATTACTTATATGCCTTGACAATAGACAACTAAAAGTTTATGTCAAATACATGCATGTAAGTATGCACATTATGTTTAAAATTCTTTTTCTGAGACAGAGAGACGTTATATTACACAGAGCATGTATAACATGCATAGTATATAATTATAGACGATGATAGCATAACACACAAATATGCTATATATATAATCATACATTAGACATTTCGTATAATAAAAAATAACTACATACGACCGTATGATATTGTACATCCACTATAGTCCGTAATAAGTACAATGTAAACAGACCGTATAACACACACATACATATACTGTACATATACTATTATACATATTGACAAGTATACATCGACGGCATATGACATACGCACTCAGACTGTATACATTACACTTAGTATTTAAAAATTACGGTCTATAATTTAAAACTTAGTAAAAACAAAATATTCAAGCAATTCTAGACTCAATCCCATTAACAACCTCCACTTGCCTGGGTTCAAACGCAATAACGGGATTCCCTGGTGACGGCATATTCCTCAAACCGCCGTCCGCGTCAGCTGCAGACGATACCTTTACCTCCCCGAGTCCGACCTGCCTCATTATTAGCGGAATATTCTCCGTAAACACCGCCGTCTCATCAAACGGTAGTCGGAGGTCGAGTGCATGTGGACCAACCGATAGTGCCTCGTCCTTAATTAGATTAAACATCATTAGTAAGTACTTAAAGTTTATATTGGTTATTTATTAAACTTAATCATCATTAGTTAATTAGATTAATATTAGTACCTTCTTAAATTTGATGAAGGGCATACACTTCTTTTGGATCTGTTTGAACTCCCCAGATTTGCCAATGTTGGTTTGCCGTAATTTCTCCATTATTTCCTATATTAAGTCGCATGCATATATATATATATATATATATACACACACACACACACACACACACGTGTGTGTGTGCGTGTGTCATGTGCCAATAGCATGTGAGCACGTATGTGTGTAGTGTAAAGTATACCTGGTCGGGATCAAATGATCCATCATTGAAGCAAGATTGCAACACCCTCAGGCATTCTTCCTTCCATCCCTCGTACCTAAATGCATAAGAAACAAGTTATATTTATCCCAAAGGCTGTATATGTGCATATATAGCTCGCGAGCATGTGTGTGTGAGAGAGAGAGAGACGTATTCAGAACCTGGATCTATACATTATATATTTATATAGAAATAATATATGTATATACGTGTCTATATACGCATGTGTGTACCTGTCAGCAACGTAAATGATACCAACTGTATCCTGCCCTGACACACTCGGTGTAGGTTCGGACTTCTTTCCTTTCTTGGGACCCGTCAAGTGCTTTTGCAATGACTTTCTGAACTCCACGAGCATGTCCTGTAAACATTACTAGCATTAGAAATCATGCATATATTATATATGCACACACACACGCACACACCTGTAAGAACTTGTTGGCTCTTTGCAATATCAAGTCCGGAGGACTAGAAGCGGGCCATCCAGCAGTCACAGCGAATCCTTTGAGTTCGAGAATCTCCGATCTTACGTGCTCAGCCCAGTGAGGACATATAGGAGTCAATAGCCTGTATATATATATATATATATATATATATATATATATATATATATAAAGGTTAGCTGACAAATAGAAATGTATATCTACACTGACTATAAATTCATATAAGTATACACTAACCATTAACTAAACAATAAACCTACACATTATCTAGTTATAAACATCAGGCCGCAAATAGGTTAAGTTCTAGCCATTATATATATTATAGCCTGGGTATACAGTAGTTACAACTAACTATACATAGTAGATGCAACAGACTACAAAAATTGTAGCTATAACTACAAGCGGACTACACAAATTGATTATAAAACGTAACTAGTCTATACCTGAATACAGAACAACTATTGTCTTACCTCGTTTGTACATCCGCAAACCTCATCATCAGGTCCAAGTTCATCCCCGTTAGCGTATCACAAGAGACTCTATACTCGTCCCTCGCAATCTGAATAATCATATTCGATATAAGAACTTCTCTATGTAACTTATGCACTCGTGTGTGTGAGTGAGTACGTGCGTGCGTGCGTGCGTGCGTGTGTAAGGAATAAATATCAAAACATATACCTGCAGGTCGTAGAATCCTGATTTGAGTGCTTCACGGAACATCAGGTTCTTGTAGTTCCGCTCCGTCAACTCAATTGCAATGTTAATTTCATTCTCAAAAACCCTGTAACAATGCATTTCGAGTTAATATTAATATGATGAATGGCTGATATACATACCCTCCCCCTCTCTAACACTATGCTAACTGCTAAACTATATATGTACCAGAGTATACCAGTATATATACTATAATGATTATGTTCCTACAAACCTGTCTGCAAAGGTGGTCGCTGGTCCTTTCCTCATAACATCTTTAGCCGGTAGAAGTTCTTCTTGTAACCAATTCATTTCCTTGGTAAGCCGTAAAATAGCCGAATTTGCAGTCTTCACCACAAAGTTTGCATCGTCGACTCCATCACCGGCATCCGCAAGTCCGAATCTGCAATATATACATTTATATAGCAGATATGTAGTACATTATATACATCTATATAACTTATATACATACAATATGTGGATACAAGCTAGTCTATACACAAATTACTACAAGTATATAATATGGTACATATACTAGATGTCAATATACTATAGCGATTACGCCCTATACAAAACATTTATGTCGAAAGTGTGCATGTTACTTTAAGATGTATAAGCCATTCGTGTAGGAATTTATGTGTCTACACGTAGCCATAAACAGTACATATACAAATAATACGTACATATATATGTGGATAAATACAGAAACCATAAAAGATGGACAATACTATATGTAACTACACTGCATCATTATACACAAGGAATGAAGTATTGTGCACGAACTACTAGTCGAATATAAACATATATACGATTTGATATTTCTCTACTAATGCTACACCCACCTGGTGGCGTCTGCTGACCACTCCTCCACCGCATCTTTCAGTGAAGGAAGTTGCCCGTGGACTTCGACATCTTTTCACCATTCAGCAGCAAGAAACCATTGCAACGGAAGGATCTTGGCCACTTGTCCTCTGCAAACATAGCCACGTGGTTGTAGATGCTGAATGTCAAGTGGTTCTGGATTAAATCCCGTCCGGAGGCTCGTAAGTCGAATGGGTACCAGTAGTCAAATTCTTTCCTCATTCTATTAAGGATATCCTTTGAAATACTTGTCGTAGCCGGATATTCTCCGAGGCCGAATACGTAGTCCCACTTCCTAGTCATGTCTTCCGCTTTTACTGGGTGAATTTTATTGCCATATAGCTCACCTTCCTGAACACATGTTTATGTAATATGTATATATAGCACACCTTACACATACAGGCGTATGAAATGTATTATCAGGTAATAGTACACTGTACATGAAGATGCATAAATAGTAACATGCATACACACATCATGTTATGGCTATCGGATTTCATGAATATAGATGCAGTTCCATGTGTATGCATTAGGCACATTTTAAGCATGTGTACCAACGACGTACGTATGCACAGATTATGTATATATTATATATGTCAGGACATATGAAACTGAAGATGAGCTATCCATACATCTGTTTACGGATGCACAGACATACACAAACGTTAAATACAATCGCATATGAACACATACACACACACACACACAAAACATGGATGCACATGTGCATTTCTACAAATATCTACCACGTTCTACAATTAAAGACGTATATGTAGCTCATTCTATTCTTGAAATATTCATGCATGGCATCTACATGATACGCTACTTCTAAAATGTATGTGCATTTTGTGTGAGTGTACACATGTTATGTCCACAGACATTTGTATAGTGTGTATTCTCTCTCTCTCGTACGCACCTGTAAGATGTGAGCCACTGTGTAGTAAGCCATGTAGATAGTCGAATCAGATAGGGACTCTATTAGAAACGAGGGGTCCCAAGGGAACCTAGTACCGAGTCCGAATGATCTCGAACACGCCCATTGATTCAGCCATCCCAGAGTGTGCTCGAACAAAGTCCGAGTCTCACCATGGTATAGCTCCATCTTGGACAGGCACTTCTCGGCTAAATTTTTCCATTCGGCCTCGCCATATTGTAAATACCACTGATCGGTGAGTGCCACCACACACTCGTCCCCGGACCTGTTGAATCCCATATGTGGGTCATTTGATATATAAAGCAGACGATATCTACATGTATAATTGTGTATGTGTGTATACCTGGAGACGACCCTCCTCTCGGGTTCACTGTAGATAACTGCCTGCCCAGACTCGACCAGCTTCTTCTTTATCAAAGGCTTTGCTTCGGACACCTTCGCACCAGCAAATTCACCAACGAGCATCTTTCCATCTGTGAATCCCTTCAAGTACGTGGCCTTCTTAGCTTCTTCAAGACGATCTCTCTCGTTCTGAGACTTGATCTTCATATTCTTACATACGGTTTCAGCCGACTTGTCCCGTACTCGGGTATGTTGATGATGGGCACGACCTCGTACGGAAGGATCCACTCATCTCGGACTCCGTACTTCTCACGAGAGCCGGCTTCGCCTTCAGATCGGACATGGCCATGTAGTCGTCCGGAGAATCACTCGGAACACTGGTTACTACTCCGGTACCTGTCCATTCTCACGTTCAGTATTGATGTACATATACGAACACATGCATATATGCTGATCAGTAAAATATTAATGCTATGCACATACACTATACACACACATATATATAGAGTACCTTTATCTGTCTTCACATTCATCATGGGAAGCACATAAACGGTCTTATTAACAGCAAGTGGTGAAGATAATGCCAAGCCAATCAAATCCTGTCCCTTAAGCTCCAGTAAACAAGTCGGTTTCTGTGGGACTCTAGAAAGACGCTGATAAGCCATGTTTAATGCAGCTCGAGCTGTTAACACAAACACGTCGGTATCGTTCACCTCGTATGCTCCGTAATCTCCTTCTGCTAACACCCACGCATTCGTCTGGCCATACATCGTCTCCGGACGTAGAGTGGCCGCTGCCAAGTACACTCTCCTTCCTTCTAATGCCTTTAGCTTGCCAGTGAACGGCGGTTTCACCTCCATTTTAATGAGTACATATTCCTGTGGTTGTACCCCTTCACCAGATGCCCTGTCGTGGTCTGCACATGGTTGCCCGTCCAGTGGCGAGTATATAGCGTATCTCAAGTCCTTCCCAACCTTCCCCTTCTGTTGAATTCACCACAAAACATGTTCATGCCATATAAATAAATACATCTCTCTCTCTCTCTAACACATACACACAAACACGGAGCAAATGTTTACCTGACGCAAATGCTCGAACTGCCAACGTACAAAAGAATCGTAGTAAGGATTCATCTCGGTGGTGATGAAGGACCTCCGCCAGTCACAGCCGAGTCCGAATGATTGCAAATCCTCTATAGCTTTTGGAGGAAAGTACGTCAGCCAGTACATGGGATCCCTACAACATAAACACGTGTTAATACATATATATATATAATGTGTACTAATGTAAATTAATAACATTGTTTACTAATATCTGTTGGGCTCTATTTCTATAGTATTTACAGTTCTCGATAAACATGCGCTAATAGACACACACACACACACACGTGTACATACATGAATATGTATAATACAAGCACCTGAATTTGGCTATCTCCTCATCTTCTAGTCCCAGGGACCTCATGATTGCCCATTGGAACTTGGACGATCCAGATTTTTGAGCTGCTTTGGACTTCTTTGACTTGAATTTTACATCTAGATTGTCTATAACAAACAAAAGAACAAAAACCTAAGTATATAATAGTTTTAAATATTGCTTACCATGCAAGTCAGGAATGACATTATACATATAATAATGAGCATCTCAACGAATCACACACACACACACACACACCTGATTGCGATTCCTTTTCAACGGGCTTAGGAGCAGCCTCTGCTTCTTCTTCAGGAAATTCTGGTGGGCAGCCAAACATTTCACTCTCCCGTACAAGTTTATCAGCACAGGCCTTGATGGGCATTCCGGTGCAGTGAAAACCCATCGGCAAAAGAGTCTTCTTCCTATATATGACGAATGTCATAGTTCATACTTAAATTGCATACTAAAGTATACTTAATATATAGCTTAATGTATGATATGATATGTCGTAGTATAAGAAAGTACCCGCAAAGTCGCATGTAGGCAGCAGCAAACTCGAGCTTGGAGACAGAGAACGCATGACCCAAGTGAAGAAGGCCATTCATATATGGGTAGGGGAAACTACCAAAGAATCTCTCATCATGCTGTGGAGGAACATCAGCTGCATCGACTTCGAAGATTTTTGCTTCTCTCCATCGGGACTGTTGTTTCTTCTCTATCTCTATCAGCTTGTCTCTTCGTGCATGGCTCTTGACTTCCTCTACTAAAGAAGTCGCTTTAGTGCTCGCCATCCTGTAAATTCACCACAAACTAATAACCCTTAAGACTTGCATATATTTTCATATGTCTGTGATGCATATATACATTTCTACAAGACAATATATTCCTATTCATGTGTGTGTAGATCACTTCAGGACTAGTTAAGTAAAGCTGTGTATATACTACACAAGCACACGCACACTCACACACCCATATGTTCACTTCTATATAATCCATGCGCTTATATGAATGATATATATATATATATATATATAATATTTATAGAGAGAGAAGAGAGAGAGAGAGAGAGAGAGAGAGAGAGAGAGAGAGAGAGAGAGAGAGAAACAGACAGACAGAGACAGAGAGAGAGACATTGTTACCTTATGAAGCTCCGGAAGACGGTATGTAATCGATCCCCCGTGATTGCGCAGCGTCTGCAACAGTGCCGCCGTGAGGAGCAGCTCCGCTCAGGAACCCTAAGCCCTAGAGTCAGGGGTTCGATTCCCATCGTTCAAATTCTATCTTCAGGTTGGTATACCACATTTCGATATATGCATTATATTGATGAATTCGCATTAAAATTAATATTGGCATCCAATGCTCAACATTGAGCATAGATAATTAATAATTTATATAATAGTGTGTGTGTGCGTGTGTGTGTGAGTATATATATAAAATTGTCCATTGTGAGAAGTCATGTTAAAAGATCAATATATAACATGTATAAAACTTGATGTTAATCAGTATGTTATTAGTAATAAATAGTTTAAAATTAATAATTAAAAATTAAAATATTGGATTAGAAATTATTGATTTTATTTATAAAACAAAATCTCTAGTTCATCTTGTTAAATATTTAGTAATTTTTAAGACAATTGTTTAAGATTAAAAGATTTTGAGATCAAAACATTATATACATAATATATCTAGGTGTGTATATGCTTGCATATTTAAACAACTTAATGGCATAAAATATTTCATTTAAAAACATAAATAAAAATCCAGCTCTTTAACAAATATTAAAAAAAATTTAATAATTTACTATACCATTATAAATGAGTTTAAATATATACATTTTATCATTATTATCGTAATAATTCTATATACAGAGATTATGTACATTTGCTCTACCCCTTAGTTCTTCAAGGGCATCGTTCAGTGTCATCTGTGGCAAACCCTCTGTATGGGAGCTGCCTGCTTTAACTCCTTCACGAGAGCACCAATCGCTGCATTCTTAGATGTCCCTTGTACACACCATCTGTAAAACAATCTACTCCATACACACACACATATACACACACTCTCTTCACGTGTGTGTGTGCGTGTGTGTGTGACTTATAGATATACATGGGTTACCTTTGGCAGTTTCCACGCTCATCTTCACTAGCAAACGGACAATTCACCTCTTTCTCATGCATGTCTGTCTTCACTTGCAAGGGACTGCTATAAGTTCTTCTAACCCCTGAAAACTACAACTCTCCATTATACTATATTCACACACACACACATGTCTGTCATAAGAACTTACCGGAGTTTTGTTAGAAGGATGCATCACTATATAGTCTGATATGATCACAGGAAGAACAGATACCCTCTCATCGGGTGCATACTTCACAGATACACACACTCGACCGAGCTGTGTATCCACTGGAACAAGGTTAAACCTGGTAAACTCCTCCGGTAAACCGGCAAGTGCGTTGGTCACGTCATAGGAGAGGTCGAAATCCATACAGTAGTTTGCATTCAAACATTGGAAGAGCCTGTAACCTGGTAAGAGCCTGGTTAAACTATACAGCGATCTCAACATAATAACCAGCATGTTCTTGACTGTATTCCAAGGATTATTACTCGTTCGCGGATCAACACACTGCATTATCCATCTCTCTATAAGTGAACGCTTTGGGACTATGCGTTTCTTGTCAGGCTGCTGTGTAAGGATTACATCTAGCACCACAGGGTCTCTCACTGCCCAGTGAGACTTGTTCTTCACATATTGATCGAAGAGTAACAACCCAAAACTTGTAGATTGTTTCTTCTTATGATGGGAATTCGGTACCCTGGCCGCGAGTATTACATTCATACTCTTCGTGAAGAACTCAGACAGTAGATTACGTGGATCATCCATATCTATTATATCAGCTGAAATCGCTCAAACTACCATGAATTAGCTTGAATTCTATCTGCGTCTCCTCAGAATCAGTACTGAAAGAAACCCTGGAACCCATCTGAAATATGGATTTAAATCTTCATAATTCTGCACAAGAACACTGAATTAAGTCTTAATTCTGCAAAAAAATACAGAGGAAATCGTGAATTTCTATGAACTGTGAATAAGGGAAAAAGACCTAGATATGGAGGAGAATCGAAGCTTGAATGAAAAGATAGCGGAAAGCTAAATCTGGAGAAGCTTGAGAATTAAGAAAACACTTGGGGAAGCGCCACTATACTGTTAATAGAACTACCACTTATAAAATCCTTCACGATTCGCCTCGTCTCAATCCTATTTAGGGCTTTGCTAACTAGTAATTATTCCACGTCATTTTCACGATAAAACGAATATACTCTGAATATTTTATATGGGTTGACACGTACAACATACTTCTGCAGGGTAGTGGATGCGATCCTAACTGGACTGGTTGTCTTACATCTCTTTCTCACACACGCGCGCGCACACACACGCACACATACTGTGTTTCTCTTGCAACCAAATAGAGATTTGAAACCTGGTACAGAAACATATTAGCATGTACGTGTGTGTGGTGTCTTTGTTATAGCGTATAATATTCACACACATTTACGTATATATAAGACTTACCGTCCTCCAGTTGCACACACAAGTCCAGCGTACATAACCTATATTGGAACTGTGCGTATCTTATTCATTCGTGTATTAACATACATCAATCTGTTCCTTTTGTGGGTAACATCTACCTTATTCTAGCTCCTCATCATCTGTATCTATCTGCCACATCCTCCTGCCTTACCATATCAGCATGCCATGTCGCCTATGTTCGCCATGCTGCATCTAAGGACGCATCACCCTCTAGAAACCACACAGGGGGCTGCCATCTCCAACATATTATCGCTCGTGTACTCCCGGGAGTCCTCACCAACCGCCCAAGCGCAGGCAGCCATTGTTCTTCATACACCCTATATTCACCTATGTCGCACGTAGCCCGTGCTTCCTCATAAGATGCCGCCACCAAGGACACCAACGTTACCCACAAGCACGCTAGGGTCCGCTGCAAACCCCACCTGTGCCCTTGAAACACCTCGGCATTTCTGGCTCTCCAAATCGTCCATAGTGTGGACCCCCGCAAAAGGTACCATTGGTTCAACCATAAACCAGGCGGTTCCTCCATGATCACCTGTGTTCCGCCTGGATCAAAACTCGGTCTCTCCTCCAATCTCCCTGGAGTGCTCCATACTCCTGCAGACGCCCGTACATGCACAACATGCTCCCCTAAGCAAGCTGTCTCCCATCCTATTGTCGCATCCTCTGCCCTGCTCAACCTTTGCACCAGTGCCATGGTACGGTACCATATAGCCCTTGCTGCTCGGCAGTCCCACAAGCAATGCCTTTCCGTCTCAACCAGCCCACAACACGTACACAAATTGCTCGGCAATCCTCTGATGTTAGCACGCACCGCTAAGCTGTCCTGCAACAACATCCACATAAACGTCTTGATTCCACTCGACCAAGACCCTGTCCAAAGTTCTCGTCCGAACGACCGTGCAAGCGACTGTGGAAGGCCCACCCGGCACATATGTTCTTCCAGTTTAGTAGGCGCACGAGGCCCGCTAAATGTCTCTCGCCCGATTCTGGGTTCATAAGCAAAAAAACCCCGTCCAACCGCGGTCCGCCACTTCCACATTTTCGGGTCCATGTCCAACTCTTCCACTGGCTGGGCTCGAAAGATCACTAAGTGCCTCCACTGCCCATGTGCTACCTCTGGATGATCTCGGGCCGCTTCCTTGCCATATCTACGACTCAAATAAGCTGAGATCCAGCTAAGTCTGGCAAGGGGGAAAAGCATACCGTTTGAGGGTCAAGCCTGCCATCCTGTCCCACTTGGAAGCTCGCTCCTTCCCCTCGCTCTGTGTCTGCCACGTACCAGACTCTCTCTCCTATCCGGCACCAATCTCCCTGTCGGTGTTCATAGTCTGGCCATTTGCCCTGTTCACGTGTTGACAAGAGGATGATGACTGCCTTCACCTCGCTGGTCGTTAATCGCCCCACGCTCCTGGGTTCCCACTTGCGTAACCAATCCAGCATTCTCTGTGCATGTCCAAATCCTTGAGCTGCCCCACTGTTCGCAATCCTCCTGCATGCCACCTCCTATACACCACCTTCACACCGAGTGGCATTCGCTCATCCCCAATGGATATCCCAATACCAACCGGATGCACAAGTTCATGTAAAAAAGGAAGGGCCAAGAGCTCTTCCAGTCGTGTCGGCCTCATCGGAACAAGAGCCAGCCGAAGTTCCTGCCAGTACTTGAGCAACGTTCCATTGTACGAATCTTGTGCCGAAGGAGCGTACGTAACCTATAGAGGAAGGTTGAGTTACATAATCCTACTTCATTAATTAGTTATTAAATTTAATATATATACTATTACACATGCCACCGTTGGTGGGCTTAATTATTTAGTTACTTAGTTTACTATTTCTCATAATTTTGTAAACTGGATCTTATTGTAATTCTTATTCTTCACATGGTGAGTTATTTTTAAACTCTTCAATCTTTTATTACTAAGTTAGATGTGTAATTTAACTATTATTTTAAACTGGATGAATTTATCCCTTAATTATTTTCTTTACCTTATTGAGTTTATCTCTAAATTACTTAGTGATTTATTCTTAAGTTAATTTTTTAATTTAATTATTATCTTTAGCATAATGAATTTATCATTAACTTCATATTTGAACTTTACTATTTAATAACCCATAATTTAATTATTATTCTTAATTTTGATGAATTTATTTTCATTTAAATCTTTAACCCAATTATTATTTTAACATGGAAAATTTATTTTGAAGTTGGACTTATTATTCTTAACTTAATGAATTTCATTTTAAATTTAACTCAAATGTTATTTTAATTCCATGACTTATGTTATTCTTATGACCCATAATTTAATTATTATTCTTAATTAATTCTTAATTTAAATCCTTAATCCAATTATTATTCTTAACTTAATAAATTTATTTATAATTCAAGTTATTAATCCATCTTAACCTCATGTGTTTAGGATAATTGTCAAATTCAATTTAGAATAACCATCAAAATAAATATAAAATAATTATTAAATTAAGTTTAAGATAAATATTAAATAAATTTAAAATAAATTAAAATTTAAAATTATCATTAATGTAAAATGAATGTGAAATAAGAGTTAGAACAATTGTGGTGTATAGTTGTTAAAGAATAAATTTAGACATTTATACATACATATACATCAACATATATGTGTTAAATGTTTGTATATATAAAAAATTCTAATTATTAATTTTAAAAAACTATTATTTTTTAAAAAAAAAGGAATTTCTAAACTCTTTTTATGCAGGTAGATTCACAATCTCCTTCACCGTTTTATTTTATTCTTGGTCAAACTGTTCATCCCATATATAACTGTGATATAATTATTTGTAACATATATTATCATAAATTATTAATAAGGGTCATTTCGCACTACACTTAACTTAATTTAACTTAAGTGGGTTTAAGTAAGGAAAAAAAATGGATTTCTCACATCCTTAAATTTTCTTTGTAGTTTTGCATTTTTCTTAAAATAAATTAAGTTAAAAAAATATTGTGAAATCACTATCCTTAGCGGTTAAACCTTTAAAAAATCTTGAGTAAGTGGTGTCTTTAAGTTAATATCTGATGGAATTCAATTCCCTTAACACGAACCCTTCCAAAATTTAATTAAGTAGTTACTTATATTAAGGGCGAGTAAGGGTCCCTTACCCACCCTTGAGCTGGCCACCTTTTCACATAAAATAAAAAATTATATTTTCCATGTGTAATGTGTATTTTTATATGTAAAAAATATATTTATTTATTTTTATTTTAACATATATACTTGAAATTTAAAAATAATACATATGAATTTTTTAAAGTATTCTCAATATATTAAGTATATAATTTTATTTCACCATATTTTATAATAACTAAAAACACTTTAATTGTCAAGTTTCAACATTACAGCACCTCTTTACGTTATTTCTCAAGCACCAGGTCCATGCCTTAAGAGAAAGTTGCAGCCACCTGAGCAGCAACCAATTCTCTGGCATGTTGCTAAAGAGTTTTAGAGAACCTTGTTCTTTTGGAGAATTCTGAGTTACTCAAGCAAGCATAGCTACCGTTTTGTTTCATACTAGTGTTCATTTTCGCGTATACATGCTGGACAACACGTGAATACTAGTTAGATGCCTACGTTTCAGTCGGTTCTTTGGTAGCCACCGGAGATATTTGAAAAGAAGCTGGTTTGGGTCTTGTTTCCGTTTGTAAACATTACAACTTGACTCTGCGCCTCCGTGAAGCCAGTCCACGTCTGAAAGCGGGCTTTCAGTAGCACACGGTCAATAAATCCCGGCAGGAACTTCACAGCTTTGGCAGAAGCTGGAAAGCTAGCAACATGAAAGTATGGTCCGGTCGACTTATTTGTGGCCCCATTGTCGCAAAGGAAAATGGCCTTGGAACACAACGGGCCTGAGAAATATGACGGGCCATTAATCCATGATTAATTAGATTTAATTACTAATTACACTTACCACTAATCCGTGTTTAGTATTAATTAATTAAAAGGTTGACCAAGGTTTACCATTGAACTCCAATCATGAGTAACATCACTAGAAACGATCGGACTGCCGTCGAGCTGTGGTGCTGTCTGAAATCGGATCCTGCGGGAGAGTATAAACTCTCAATCTATGAAGTTAGCATTGAGACAATTTTATTTTTCAATTATAATTTATATTAGGTGTAAATTTTCATATTAATAAAAGTTTTAAGTTAATCTTAGAAACAAATTCTAGCATCTTTATATAAAAATAAAAATAACAAATGAAAATGGACACTCATACAACATACTATATAAT
>PUQB01000416.1:0-117500 GCA_003024785.1 Selaginella tamariscina
AAGCTCTAGTAGTCCCAATTGAAGAAATATTAGATAAACATATACAAGTATAGAAATATTAAAATAATAATACACATACAAATATAATATCAACATTATATAATAATGATAATATATATATATATATAATATAAGTATGTTTGTATACCTTGAGTTGATAGGCCATCGACAACTTCATTTGTGTACCCATGTGAAAATTCCACAAAACACAAGAAAATAGTGTTATCATTTCAAAGATAATAGTGACAAAGTATATATAAACCTTTAACTAATAATATGTATTTCTCACACTAAGAACACCACGCTTGTATGAAAATTTTATAGAGAATTGCAGACATGTACACAATAAAGATGTATATAGACATACATAAATATATACATAGTCTATATTGAAATTCAGTACATACATTAATGGTAAAGTATATAGGTATTATTAATTATATTGTATACCTTTAGTAACTAACAATCGGTCAATAGAACTTGAACAATAATTCCATAGATAAAAAAATTAAAGACAAGACTATATGTACAAAATTGCTAGCTTTAATGGGTCTACTTCAAATGTCTAATGAACATGTTATTATATGCAAACATGACTTTATATATATATACATGTGTATATGAACATGTATATACTATAGAACATGGCTTTACATATATAGATTTATTATATTGATGTGATACAAGTAAATATTATTTATAATCAAAGGACTCATCCTACATACATACGTGTGTTTGTCAATAATTTTTAACAATTATAACATTCATAAACTTCATGCATTGCCTCCCCTAAAAAATGTTATATGTAAATATGTAAAATTCTAAAAAGTTATAACATATTTAATATATATGTATGTGTATGTTAGTACTAGAATATATTTAATTTATTTTGACATTTTATATACATAAATTATTAAGTACCAACATATATAATACTAAAGACCCTCTTAGAACCACCTAACCACCTTGAGCTGCCTCTACTCTTTACACACTCAAAAAGCTATATTATAGACCTATATCCTTTTATGTTTTATAGATTCCTTTAAATCTATAACACATGTCTTTCTAGCCTTTGGAAAATATTATGACTTATACCTTTTTAAATTTTTTTTTTACTATTGCTGAAGGTTTTTGTTTGAAAATTCTAAAGACTTGCATGGGCTTACATATGTAAAAAAAAGACAAGTTCTTTATAATTAAGTGCAAAAAACTTTTGTGAATATTGAAATGTAGGACTTTTGATGAATTTGTGTAATATATCCTATATATATTATATACATTTATACAATATAAAGTATATAACCCTCAATCTCTTTATGTGTTTCAAAAGAGCAATTCATAAAATTAACTTAACATACAAACATGAATAATGCACATATGCATATATACATATGTGTATAGAACACATCATATAGTAGAGTGTGTGTATATAATTAATTCTAAAAGATCCAAAAACTCTCAAAAATTATAAACACCAACGAAAGAACTTGGTATGTTTATTTGGTAGAGCTTTCATATAATTGTATATAATTGTAAACATAAATGTTATTGTTTATGGTATTTTTTATAAAATTATTGTCTTATATATCAAGAAAATGAAGAGCATTATATAATGAAACCTAAAGACAAAAAAAGGTTGTTATGTCTGTACGATCCACTATTGTCAAACAAACTTTCTTAAATAAAATAAATTTTTTTATTGATATGATTGAAATCTTATGCATTTGCACAAATATTTTAAACATGTATTTATGATAAAAATAGATCAAATAAAATAAATGTTTGAGAAATTCAAAATTTAGTGTGTTATACATGTAAATTATTGTCACATCATGCCAAGTAAAAGATTGCGTATATATCTTAATTTATACATATATGATATAAGTTATACACATATGCATTAAATGGTTATTGAATTGGATCCAATGGCATTACATGCACTTACTGTTTAAATATTAAATTGGATCCGATGGCATTACATGCACTTGCTGTTTTGGCTATTGAATTGGATCCGATGGCATTACATGCACTTACTATTTAAATATTGAATTGGATCCGATGGCATTACATGCACTTGCTGTTTGGCTATTAAATTGGATCCGATGGCATTACATGCCTTATTGTTTGGATATTGAATTGGGAACAATTTTTATTGTTTAGATATGATGGTTATTGAATGGATTCAATATCACTTACTATTTGGATGTAATGGTTATTGAATGAATTCAATATCACTTATTGTTTGGATTTGATAGTTATTAAATAAATTTGATAGCACTTATTATTTCCATCCAATGGTTATTGAATTGGCATCCAATGGCTAACACGTGGACACGTCTAAAGACGTGAGATTAGGCTACATGTATATAATGGGGCTCAAAGTTTCATAAAAACCCTACATATCTTGTGATGGAGAATCATGGAATCTCGAAAGACTTTACTCTTGATAAGGGGTGCTTGAAACCCCACTTAAATGAGGAAATGACAACGAAACTAGCAGAAGAAGCACTATTTGACTCCACATCCAATGTTTATGAACCTTTGGTAAGAACTTCCTATATAATACTAAATCATTAGTATATTGGTCAAGCTAGTTATTATATTAAATGTTACTACTTTTATTAAATTATGATAAGGGAATTAATCCTTTCATATGTGAGCTTCAACCATATGAAAGCACTCAGACTAATTTATTTTCTTAGGCGCAAGAAGAGTGCATGCAACAAGGAGCTGTTGTAATGATGCCTCAAATGCAGTCTACTTTTAAGGTAAATGCAAATTCCCTTAAATTTATAAGTTATATGTATTCCCTATAATCAATAGAAATATTTGCATTAACTTCATCAACACTAATTAAAATTCTTAAGAAAACTTTAAAAAGTGTCAAATGTACTAAACTAGATGGTGATAATGTTTTATAACTTAATATACATGCATACTTAGAAGATAGCTGAATTTGTTGCTTCAAAAAATATTATTTAAATATATTCAAACTTATATGGTATTTTGTGCAAACTTATATAGTGTTATTGTCATGTGCATGTCCTATCATGTGCCAGTTTGAGGGGCCTAGTAAAATATACATAAAATATATATAAAAATAAAAGTTCGTAAACCCTAGGTGTGGGAATAATTTTATATAAATTCATACAAGCTAGTTGGATAGTTGGAAATGCATTTTTCACATGTTGTAACTTAAGTTATACATACGAATATATATAAATGTAGAATGTGTTGAGTGTACATGAAATATTATTAAAATATAAAACTTAATATAATTCATATATTATAGTAGGATACATAAATATTTATTGTTTTTTTATTACAAATGCTTCTTTTGTTTATTTTCTTGCATGTTATTCCAGAATGGAATGGGTCAAGAGCATGATCGTGAGAAAGAGAAATCACAAAAGAGAAAACTTGAGTCTCGAAGTGACATTGCAAAAAGGTAATTTATTTTTTACATTAATTGTGTTTGCTTGTCAATTTAAATTCTCTTTAATTTATTATTAGGCAAAAACGAGGGAAGAATGGCAGGTTTATTATTGATGAAGACGTAAATTGGAAGTATGTTTTCAAGTTAACTATAATACATTATACATAATTTAATTATAATATGTTATATAATACATTATACATTTTTAAGTGTAGTTTAAATGTTTTGTTGCAAATGTAAGGCCAAAGGTTGTGGAGATTCTAGTACATATGGGAAGAGGAGGGCCAGGTAACACTATGTAATGCATGTGGTCTTAAATGGGCCCGAGAGGTAGTCTTATGTAGTTACATTTGCTTAAGTTAAAATAAAAATAAACATTAATATATAAATAAACATCTATATGCTTGTTATATACATACTAAGGTGTACAATGGATTTACAGATTAAGAAGAATTATAAAGGATAAAGGGGAATGAAGTTAACTAAGTCATTATTATTAAAGATTTATTTTCTTATACGATTTGAATATTTATCATATTTGAGTTTATGTAAATATTTTCATAAATAAAATTAAGACAAGAGATCTATCTCTTATCCACATATACATGGCCACCCTCACTACTATTAATGCACTTGCCTAAGAAAATGCAATCCACACTTGCCTTATTTGTACTAAATAATTTATTTGTATATTTAAAATTGCTGATGGAATATTTAATCTCTTAACTCAAATATTTCTTTTAATAAAAGGTTGTGACCATGTTATTAATTTAACCATATTTAAACAATAATATTAAATATTTTAAAATTCAAAACTATGTAAATAATAGATATTGTACTCTAGCATGTTCTATAACAACATTTTGTTTAGGGTAAGAAATAATTTATGTATATGTACGTTACCACACACACACACACACACACTAGGTATACAATTACAAAATAATAAAGGTATAGATTATTTTGTACTAAATGTTGATAATATATACATAATTTCTTTTATCTACCCATTTGAGAAAACAAAATGAATAGATGTTATTAAATAATTAAATACACTTAGTTGTAAGGTTTGATATGACAACATATATATACATTTGAGACACAAATAAACTAAGGTTATTCAATTGTTTATATATTGAGGAACAAGTACAAATATAGCTTTGAAATCTTTTTTATTTACATAAATATTTATGAAATTTTGAAAATTGTTTTTATATCCTAAACATATTTTAAATACTTTATCATAACCAAACTTAACAAATTAAAAACATAATAAAATAAAACAAGAAAAATAATAAATTCAGCATTAACATTTATGATCTTAACCTTTATAATTATAGAAAATTTAAAAGTTTATTTATTTAGTTAAAAATTATTGAAAATGAAGAAATTAAATTTTTAAAAAATAAAATAAAAACTTATTTTAAAACGTCATATAACAGTTTTAACAATATTAATATGAGCTTTAAATTAAGAAAATCCACATTTTAACACTATTTACACATTAATAAAATATTTTTGTTATAATTATTTTTATTTGAGTTGAAAATTAGAAGCAAATTAGAAGCTTTTTGAAATATCTTTGGTATATTTCATTTTAGAAGATTGGTGTCATTGCTTAAGTCGAAACTTACCTCAAACCTCTCTTATATAAGGTTAAGAATATATCTTTTAAAATCTTGGCACTATCTTTTTAAATTATTATTTTTATTTTTTTATTGTGTGTTGCATTTTTTCCATAACATAATTTTCATAACTCATTTAGTTATCTTTTTGTTTTTATCAATGTTAAAACACTTCTTTCAAATCATTATCCTCACAATTTAATTACTTCATTGTGACCTTAGCACCTCACAAACATTTTCATTAATCTATATTTCCACACTTCTTTTTATGAAGAATTCTCATATTTTGATTATTTTATCCATCACCTTACCACCTTAATCTTCAAATTAGAACCTTTTAAATGAGTACATTAAAAAAATCTTATTATTAGTTTCAATTGAATATTCTTGAACATTTTAAGAGTTTCAGAGTACATTAAGAAAATATTGCTATTGGTTGCATTCAAATATTCATGATCATTAGCAAGTGCTGTTATATTTTTAATATATAAGAAAGATGATAATTGATTAATTATTGGCGTTTAACATAATTTATTTCAAACAAATACATAATTCCTCTTCTATAACTATTGTTAGCATCTCGAATGAAAAATAAAATAAAATTATAATGATTATTAGCATCTTAAATTAAAAAAACAAAATTGGACGATAGCAAATGAAAAAATAACTTTTCTTACCATCCATTATAAACAATATAAATACATTGTGATGTGGTAATATTAATGCGGAGTGGTACTATTCATATGAAGATCCTAAGGCTAATGTGTAATGATTCCAAATGCATGTTAATATTAATGTGAAGTCATGTGAAGATCCTATACCTTGGCCTAATATGTTATGAAGTGCATATTATGTAATATATTCATGTAATTGGAATCTTATGCATCTCCAAAAATATCTTAAACATGTATTTATGATAAAAACATATCAAATAGAATAAATGTTTAAGAATTCAAAATTTGTTTCCAATTAATGTGTCATACATGCAAATTATTGTCACACCATATCAAGCAAAAAGATTGTGTATATATCCACATTTTAATTTATACATATATGATTTAAGTTATATATGCATTTGATGGTTATTGAATTAATTCTAATGGCACTACACGCATTTTAAAATTTTTTAGGACGCATGAGGGTTCTTTGTACCTCTCTTTATCATTTGTAGCTTGAGATTGGCTCCAAGGTCATCGTCATTCAACTTGCATGGTCCTTCGGGCCACCTCCCTATTCCCCTTGTGAGGCTATGTGGTTACGTAGGCATGTGGTATCTACGTCGTGGTCCTTGGTAGGGGATGCTGAAGTCGATTGCAGCAATTAGATACTTCTCTACCCTCCATTGGCCTCTCCTAGCCTACCCTCCACATTCTTCTAGCTAGTTGAAACTAAGTGATATTTAATTGTTTGAACAAGTTGACCCATGCTCTTCAATCTCTTTTCTAAGTACTTGACTTGCTGCAATGAACTCCATTCTCGTGTGACTCCGTGATTGCCAAAAATGGTTGTCATGGAGTTTGCATGCTACCTATGGGGTGAATCTAGGTGATTCCAATGGTCGCCATGACTCTGTTGTTAACGCCTAGTTCTGTCGTCCCTTGGGTTGTGTGGGGGTTGTGCAGTGGTGGCCTTTACTCGGACATTGTGAGGGTTTGTGTATAAGTGTTCTAGAGTTGCATTGGTGTGGCAAGCCTGTTTTGGAAGGGGAGAGAGATGGCCTCCAAGGGATTGGCTATAGCAAGCACAGGAAGAAGGATATATGTATTACAGCTTGAAATTACAATGTGGCTCGTCTTTGAGTGGTCAATGATCAAGACCTTTATCTAACTGCTTAAAAGACACAAGAAGAAGATGAACTAAAAGAACCCCCACTCCACTACTTGCATGCTTGTTTATATAGTGGGCTAGGAAGTACTTGTTCGTAACCCATGTAGAGCCCCCCAATTGGATGTCCTCTATAGGACCATGTACAGTCCACTGTCTTAACGTGCCTCCCCCATGCGTGCCGTCCTCTGCATCTTGTTGGTAGATTGTTGCCAGTGCCATTTGATACTTGTCTTGATTTGTCATAACTTGCTGACACATGTCTCAATTTGTCAGCATTGCCTAACAACTATCACTATCCACCCACGCCGTCCTTCTGAGGTTGCCAGGGTTGTCCACCTGCCCAAGGTGTCAGCCTCCATCTAGGGCCGCCAGTGTGTGTTGGCTATCTACTTTGGTGGTGGCCGTACCACTATTGACCAATGCCATCGGATCCAATTTAATATCCAAACAATACTCTTCTTTGTGAGCCGTCATGGAGCAACTTCACTCATCTAAGTGCTACTCATTCTCGCATGTTCCTACACCGGGATGGACAAAAGCCCACCACATGCTCTGGACGTAGGAGAGAGTGACAGCTACGATGAGCCCTCACACCACACAATTGAACTTGTATTCAACAAGTACTCTGAAGGGAGGAGACCTCACATAGAAGAATCCTAAGGATGGGAAGTCTCTGCTAGAGGCAGGAAACTTAAAGTAGTAACGATAGTGAATGGAGTGATGGAGGACGAGAGCCAGAGATTCCACATGCTTGAAACAACAAGGGATGTAAGGGGCCACTATCACCCAAAAGGGTGAGACAAATTAGTTGTGGATGCCTAGAAAGAGGGAGGAAGAGCCTCATTTGGAGGGGCCCCATAGGGAGGGCCAGTAACCACCAACGAGAAGACATGCTCACTAGAAGTACTGTAGATCAGATGATGCAACATGTCAAGATGAGTATTAGGATACCGACCTGAGGCTACGCAAGGTCCGGTAGCACATGGAAAGACCACTCGCAAGAAGGTGACTGGACGTTGATGAATTGAATGAGTGGGAAGAGGTGCTGGTGAGGGGGCAGTGGACCCTCATACTAGGGACGAGGGGATTCTGTCCCAAGGCAAGAGGAATCCACCCAAACGAGCAAGACTGTACGACCACATGAGGGGATTTTGCAAGGTTATATGGCACAGCTGCAACAACCAAGAGATGAGGAGATATCATCTTAGGGTGAGGAGAATCCACCCTTGCAACCAAGGTTGTCATGACACTGTGAGGGGATTCTGCAAGGTTGCATAGTCTTGCTAAGTCAACCACTAGATGAGGGGATACTATCCAAACAGGAAGTGCCACACCACTAGCAAAGAAGTTGGCCCCACAAAGGGGGACCCCAAGGGATAGCTAGGAGGATCCTATCATCGTCACCTACCCCAATAGGAAGGGCATGTGTGCAAAGAAAGGATAAGGTGCCCTCATGGCACTGAGATGTTGAACTCAACACGTCTAAAACTGAGGGGTTAGCTCTAGATAGTTTCTGAGAATGACGAAAAGCCGAAGTGTAGGACCCATTAATCTTACTAGCCCATGCACTTAGCAAGATACATGAGAGCACGGTGGCAGTACCCTTACTCGCGTTTTGGGGGTGAAGGTGAAGACACCGACCAACATGTACATAAGTTTGAACATGTGTGCGAGCTAAGAAGCATGACTGATAACCATAAGAAGTTGAACGCATTTGTGTGCATCATGGACAAGAAGGCGCATGCATGATGGATGTGGTTCCAAAGGTCAATGAGGGAGCTCAATGGGGCATCAGTCTGAGAGTGTTCTTGGACATCTTCCGTGAGGAGAAGAGTGAAAAGGAGGTAATCCACAAACTAGCTAACATGAAGCAAAGAGCATAGGAGTTCATCAATGATTACACAGTCCACATGTTAGGATATATCACCTGGTTCAGGAATCAACTGGTCCACCTCACCAAAAAGATGTGATACTAGAGAGTCTACGACTAGAGATTTACAAATGGATCGAATTGAATGACGACCAAACATTTGGGAAGTTGCTCTGATACGCCAAGAAAGTAGAGAGCCAAGAAGGAAAAGATAGGACAAATTCAATGACGAGGGGGCAAATGCCACCACCACGTACGAGGAAAACCTCTTGAACACCTCGAGACTCGCTTGGAAGGAGCAACGCCCAAGAGCCAAGGAACAAGGAGAAAGCCCATGAGGGGAAGAATAGGGATCTGCAATCAAGAAGGCTGACTTACAACATAAACAACTATTATTGGGCAAGGGTTTGCCCTAGATAGCCATAGTGATGGTAGAGCAGAAGTCGGAGGTAGACGCTAATAATTAACATGGCCAAAACTACCAGATTGACGTGAATGAGCAACCCTGTAGAAGGTCGCACTCAAGGGAGCACATGTTGTGGTCCTAAGAATCCAGCCTTATTGACAAAGTACGACAACATGGACAAACAGTTGGAGCATCGGGAGATGATCTACACCCTATGTAATGGGCACCACCCACTATACCATTGTTTATGGATCTTTATGATCAAGACAATATTAAAGGCACATGTACCAGGAATCATAAAGGCAGCCAACAACTAGACCACCTCCACATTGACACCAATGTCTGCACCATAGGCTAATCATGTAGCTTAGTACCATTAGAACTATATTACGGGGCCATCACAAGGTCACAAGCATAACAGGCTGTAAGGGTCAACCCAAAAGTAAACCTAGATAATGAGGACGATGGGGAGTCTAGTGAGGAGAAGGTGGTACAAGAAGCCTTAAAGTCGGTAGGTTAAACCAAAGATGGAATGTACACCTATTATTTTGGAAGTTGTGACGGCATAATAAAGGGTTCTGACTTTGTATGAATGTACATACAAGTACCTACCTCCACATATACACATAAGTTGAAATAATCTCATCAAGGTTATTACAAATGCGCCTATTGGTTGCACATATAAAGCCCAACAAAACTGCCATGCGTACCAAACTCTATGCATAACCAGCAGTTGCATTCTGGTGTATTCATGTCATTTATAGAGAGAGAAATAATTATATAGTCTCTAACTAGTTGTAAGATAATTAACATTTACAGGATAGTTGTACAAGTATAAGATAATGTCTATATTAATATATTAAAAAAAACTCAGAAATTTTATTTATGTATGTACTAGTGTTTTACTTAAACATTACGCTTCATTAGACCAAGAAATATTACATATATTTCATTTAAGTGCGTGCGTGCGTGTGTGTGCAGAGCCAGCACCAATGAGGCATTTGCTAATGACCCGCTGCTGGAGTTAGTCCAGCCACCCGCCGAGAAAAAGAAGATATGCCGCCGGTTGGGGCGCCGACGATGGTACGCGGCATCATTCACTATCTATAGATCTGGGGAACTTGAAAGTGAAGCTCTCCAGCTTCAAACAAGCGATTTGCAGCTCCCTATGTTGTAACTCTCCACCAACAAGTGCATATTCGTTTCTAGGGCTTCAAGTTTTGCAAGGGTTCATGCAATAAATTTATGGATAGTTAATAAATGTTTATATGTGTAGATATATAACATGGATTATCCATTAAAGTTAATTAATAAGTTTAAAAATTTAACATTATATGTTAGTTTATTCTTCTTACTTAGAGTTTTTCATCACTCTCTTTTACAATTTCCTATTTCTTATTTCTTTATTCTTTCAATCTCTTTAAATATATCCTCTCAAAATATATCCGTATCAGATATCTCCCATTAAAAGTAATTCTACCACTGATTGTATTTCAATTGATGAATGGCATATGCCACCCTGGAACTCTTTCTACTTTTCTTGGTCGACTCTAATTTGGATATGTCAGTTGCTTGTTTGCTTAACATCAAAAGAGCTTCTGCTACACTAACTTCCTTCTCCCTAAGGTTTTTCTTCATTCTTGCTTTCTAGGTTTTGTTCAAAAGGTAACTGCATCTCAACATTTATATTACATAAGAATATTCTATGCGTATAAATGTACATACAACGTACATACCTACGCATATACACCAAAGGCTGTGACAAATGCCCTTATTGGGTGTTTCACTCTGAAATTATGGCACTGCGTTGAACAAAACTTGGTGGCTCTTGGAACTGTTGATACATTTCTTATGCGGAAAATGTAAGAATTATAGCTTGTGCGATGCTCTTCACGTCTCTAATTACCTTTTTAATTTGGAACAGTAAGATTTTAGATAATTAATATAAAAAGTACCACGTAATAAAAAGTGCGTATTATACATTATTTTTAGGAAGCCATTAGTCACTCAAGGAGAAAAACCTGAAATGAATATTCACTTCTACTGCAATTTGAGTTTATACATTTTGGCAATCTTGTAAAAATGAATATTCATAACAACCGGGTTGGACCTATTAAAATTAAAAATGAATATCATTCACAATTTCAAGTTCCTGTGTTAATTATGAGTTTAATATTTTTTAAAAATTTCTTAAAGTAACATATTTCAAAATTAATTTCTTATAACTGTTATTAATAATAAATTTTAATCATTAAATTAATTTTAAATTTATAAAAAGCCGTTTTACCATTGTGTTAATATGAATTGTTATTTTACTTTGGTTATTTTATTCTTAATAAAAGTCTCTTATTATCAATTTAATGTGTATAATAAAAGAAAAAAAAATGGTGGAGGTGGTGGCGATGGTCTGGCGGAGGTGGAAATGGTAACCATTTTCTAGCAGGTGTTAATATACAGATACATATGTACATTACAGATATTATATATCTAGTCAGGAAGGACTATCCACACACACGCACACGCGTACACACACACACTTACCAAACATCTACACATTAAGTTTCCTGAGGACTCGACGCGCATCTCTACAGCTTCCACACGCTCCATACATCTTAATTAGAGCGGCACCTATTTCCAATCCTCACGAAGAATGTTAAATCAAACTATTACACACACTCGTACGCACACACACATACCTTCCAATCATTAAATTAAACTATTACACACACGCACACCTTCAATTGATTATTCAACTCGATCAGCTACTTCTTGGAGTCGGATGCTCTTCTTTGTTTGAAGAACATCGACAGTTTCTCCCTTTTGGTTCCATCAGGGATTTATAACAAGCCTTTTCATTTTCTCCCTGAGAAATCTGAAGTGAAGTTGTTCCTACTACGCGGTGTATCTTCCTTTAATTCATAGTCAAATGTTGAGTTTCATAGTTAACATGTGCATATAGTTGTTGATAACTTGCTATCATTATGGACATTCTGTTTATAACAGTTCAACTTCATATGATTATAACTAAGTTATAGTGTGTGTATGTCACTGTACGAGGGAGAGAGATTCACTGTGTGTGTCATTGGACAGGTAACTGCAACACAAAGTTAAATTGAATATTCCTAATTTATACAGCCCAAGTTAAATTGAATATTCTTATATATTAATATATTTCAGCATCTCATAGTTTAGAACAATTTAGATTGAGAGTATATGGTCTTTATTAATAATTAAATAATCTTTGTTTTAGTAAAAAATTCAAAAAAAACTTAATACAAATGAAACTGACTTTTAAAATAGCTAAGGCACCGGTTAAATAGCTTGTAATCATCAATAATATTAAGAGGACAATATTAAAAGCAATTTAAGAATATCATGTATAATTATTATATTCAGATAATTAATCAACATATGTTGAACAAAAAATTTTGACGTAAACATATGAAGTATAGAAAATATATTTCAATGGGGAGAACAAAAGTCGGCTTCATAATCTGGTAATATTAAGGTGTTAATGAGCATCTTTTACAATTGTAATATTGAGATTCAGCGCACTTTCTATTTGTACACATGAATGTGCACACGCACGCGCACACACACACACATCCAATTTTTGTTATTCATATATGATAGTCAAAACATGAACACCACATGTATCAAGAACTTGATTAAAACAATCATGTATGTTTATGTTCATAATCTTTTTCCTAAAATAATTCTTTCTTTCTTTTTTTTTGTTCAAAATATTAAAATGATGAATATCTAATAAATTATTTAAAATATATTATAATAAAATACATATAATTTAATTAGGATTATTTCAATGGTAGACCCTCCTTCCATAGGAGCATGAGATGCTAAAATATACTAATACATAATAAGAATATTCACTTTAATTATAAAATAATTAGAATATATAAGGATGCGTATGCTCCACAGATCTTTGTATATAATGCTGGTGCACCGCCTTAAGTTATAGACTGGAACAGTTGTTATCTTTATCAAAATACGTTGCAACACATATGGTATGTTCAAATGCATTTTTATATATGACATAATTTATATTTTTTAAATTATAAGATTTACTATTAATATATTATTACTATTATTTGTATTAATTTATGTTAAAAATAAGTTTATCATTTTATTTAACATAAGCATAACACCATCTTTTCAAACGTAAATTCTTTTATTTTATTTAATAAGAAAGCTCGTAACAACACTTTTTTTGTCTTTTAAGTTTCAGAAGTATAATGCTCTTTATTTTCTCTATATACAAGACAAATCATTTTATATAAAATAACATAAACAATAACATTTATGTTTACAATTACATACAATTATATAAAAGCTCTACCAAACAACACACACTTACTATTGTCCTCATTTGGTGCTTATAATCTTTTGAGAGTTTTGAGATCTTTTAGAATTAATTATATACACACACTCTATATTATGTGTCATATTGCACATTATTCATGTTTATATTTTAAAGTTGATTTTTATCAATTGTCAAAGATTAAAGCATATGGAAAAATCGAGGGTTATATACTTTTGAAATACTTACATATATTTGTTTAAATGTATGTAAACGTGATATATTACACAGCTTCACCCAAAGTCCTAAATTCTAATATTCACAAGAGTTTTTTGCACTTAATTCTAAAGAACTCATTTCTCTCTATATATGCACGCACACATACATACATACACACCCATATAACAAATTAGAGAACATTCCCCAAAAAGGTAAAAGCAAGAATATTCCCAAAGGCTACAAATAAAGAATCTGTAAAATGATATAGGTCTATAGTATAAAAAGATAAGGAAGAGATCTTAATATAGATTTATGTGGAGGTTACAATGTGTGGAGACTAGAGGGGTTGGGTGCTTATGAGAGGTTCTCTACTATTGGTGCATAACAAATTGGTATTGGAGCCAAGTTTGAGATAGGTGATCAATGAGAAGAAAAAGATAATATCACAACATAATGATTATATTATAAATGGGTTATGAAGTGCTAACTTAAGATAAGAGTTTGAAGAGGCTGTTTGAGTATGCTCGATTGTTAAATGAGGAGAAGATGTTTAAGGAGAACGAGTAACATGGCAAGAAGCGTAGTAGGAGCACCTCTTTAAGTCCTCGTTAGCACCGTGAGTATCAAGGTAACTACAATTGTGCTAGGCCTAAGTCCAAGCTAGTGGCCTTTACTTCTTATTACATAAACAATTGGCCTAAGAAGATTGTTAAGGTGTTTGATAATAAATGTTGCCACATGTGCAGAGATGTTGAACACTGAAAAGCAAAAGCCCAAAGGCAGAAGTTTTAATGGTGATAAATGCCTAAGAAGTTCTAGGAGATGGAGCGTGAAGAGGAGCACAAGGGAGATAATTTAAACCATGAGGTTGGTACGCATACAGTGCAAATCTTGTGGATAATAGAAATAACAATAACTTTGTGTTAACAAAGTTAGTGCAGGAGTACAACTTGGCCACAAAGAATGTGTCTCAATACAAGATTGAGTGCTCAACTAGTGTTGCACAGAGTTGTAATGCTTGTGTGGATAAGTTATAACAGTTAGTATAACTCAACTAGTGGAGATTTTTTTTCTTACGAAGCTAGCGCGTGTGGATTTCATCCTTGGGATGAGCTTGTTGGAGCATGTGGATCCTAAATTAAGTGGAGCATCAAGTGAGTGAAACTTGAGTATAGTGGAGCAAAAGACACTTAATTTGAAACAAAGCTTGAGTCTCCAAAACAAGTTATGTTTTTGAAGAAGTGTCTACACAATGAAAAAGAGCAAATGTGTGTTTGCTCAATGTGAGGCGTATTTGGGTCACATTATGATGCCAAGTAGAGTTAAGACTGATCCATAAAAGGTGACAATGGTCAAGCAATGGCCAATTCCTAGCAATATATAAGGGTTATGGAGTTCTTGGCATTATACCGCAATTTATTGACTTTGCCAAAAAGCTTTTCGTTAACTAAGTTGCTTCAGAGGAGAGCAATTTTCATGCTTTGAAACAAGTCTTGGTAAATGTACTAATTTTATGTATTGCAAATTCCTTTAAACCTTATGAGGTATCATGTGATGCAAGTGGAGTTATACAATCATAGTAAAAACTATGACACAAAAACTATGACATATATGCACATTGTAACTAAAGTGGGCATGATACGTGAAAATGGGAATATAAAATAAATTACTAATTAATACTTAAGTTTTAATTATTAATTAATCATTTAATTAATATGTAATTAAGCCTTAAATATTAATTAATTAATTAATTAATCCTTCAATAACCTTACTTAGTAAGGAATATTCCTAAAATATCTTAGAATATTCATATTATTCTAAAAATAGTTTACAATAATGAAGAAATACTATCAAACATAATTACAAATGAAATCATTTTCTTATCAACATGTTAATTTTTTATAAATACTTTCTTCTATCACAAAGAAATCTTTTCATTTTGTCTAAATCATCACTCTCCGGATTAATCAAATCATTTTGGTCAATATCTTGATGTTGTTGCCACCACTTAACACTCTCACGAATGCAATTGGGAGTTGCCATCCTTGTTAATACATAAGATGTGATAAGAGAAGGTCTGCATAAAGGCTCATCTAAAAACTGACGTTCCTTAAGAATAATATTATAAAGCGCCCGGTTGCTATCCTTCATTTTATAAAATTCAATATCACGAGAAAGAAAAGCTTCAGGAAATGTATGATACGGTGGATACTGCTCACAAAAATTTTCGAGATTCTTCTTTCTGAGGCACGTATCCAAGTAGTTCACTAGCTCATCCATGATATCGGTATCAGAATATGGATCGAAAGTGATTGGATGAATACAAGCAATGTTTTGGTTGAGCATAGCCTTCTGAGGAGAGTCGTCTACTACTAAGATATGTGCATTCTTCGTTATCCTTAAGCGACTGATCTCCCCATGAGTCCCAATTATTCTTTCATTCTTGAAGAAGTATGGCTTGCTTTCCTTTCTTATATTGTGAAATTCGAGAGGTTTATGACACATTCGCTGGTCAAAAATCCAATCTTTACGAATCACCTCTTCTGCAACACTACAATGTTTCTTAAGTAAACTCAACAGCGGTGTTAAGTTATGAATCTGCATGCATGACCAAATCCCCACAAGCGCACCCATCTCCTTAAGCTTTTGAAAGAGACGATCCAACCCTGGACGAAAAATAATATCATATCGAAATTTACCATGACAAGGAATGAAATCTCCTTGTTTGATTTCTTTTCTATCCTCGGGCCTTTGTCGATGAAGCAGAACACCATTGACATCCAACAACACAATATGGCCATGAGTAACATGAGATAGCGTTGCCTCTTGAATACTTTGCAAATCACTTGTTTGCTCCCTTTCACATTTATCCGTTGCCACTATTTCGTTGCCTATCCCTTCATCATTTAATTGTACATCATCCTTACAAGATTCAGATATTGCATGCGCTGAAGAAATTGATTTCGGAACTGAAGCCAATAAAAATGATGATAAAAACTGAAGTGGCCCCCATGGTAACGATGTTTTGAGCTGCATTATTATCCATTTCCTGCATGAACTCTGTCATTCTGACATGTGGCACAAGAAATTGTCGCCAAACCCCTCTCTTACCTCATGGCAATGCTGAAAATCCATGTTCTCAATTATTTCATTACATCTGCAAAATGATAATTAGCTGACCTTAAAATTATCAAGGTATATTATTTACCTTGTTAATGTGTGACCCATGTTTGAACTAAAAGCTTCATTAATCCTTGAGAATTTATTTTCTGTACAAATATAAAAGAAATATACAAAAATGCCTTATGTTACACTCATTTACAACTATTCATCACTCTATCAATTCATTATCAATTCTTCTTCGCTATTACCTTCTGAATGAGGCGAAGAAGGTCTAAGCCGCTTGTGAGATGGTTCAAGATCTTCTGCATCTTCTATTGATGTTTCCATGGGTCCTGGAGTGTGCGAATGTTCTGTACTCCTCGAGATAACTTCCGGTCTAATATCTGATTGATGTTCGTTCTCAGACTCCGAGATTGAACCAGATTCACCTTCAGAGCTATCGCACTTATCTGGAGGGAACTTTCTCAAATACGCCTTTATGGATCGTTGGGGTACTCAGTTGAGACCCAATCTATCCACTTGTTCAGGTCCTCAACCATGGTCTTATCCTTCTCAACGGCAAACACACATGTATGCCGAAGGTAACACTCCTTCAAGACGGACCCCCTAGTGCAGTAGTCAAAAACCCACGCATCACTGTGAGGACCCCTGATCAAGTTGACGATGCTCCGTGCCGCTTGACTTGTAATGTTTGGATAACGTACATTGCCGAATACGTCACTCATACCTATCGGTGTATCGGATGGAGGTTCAGGGCCGTTGGAGTGCAAACAGATGCCTGGCCAGTCATTTGGAAGCTTGAAATTGTTTGGCGCATTCCTAACAACCAAGTGAACAACAGTATCAATGCACTTGGGATTAGCATCGTTCATATAAAATCCTGTCCAACGATGTCTATTCTTCTTGGCGAAGGCGAAGGCAAAAGTATCGGTGACATGAGCAAGAATCAAGAAATAAATACCTGAAAAAGTAGGTATCAGTGAAGAGCGCAAGCATGAATTCAATAATAAATACCTTCTATGTATATGCTTGCACGGCTAAGTTTCTCCACCAGATCCTCTAGTGCCCTATCTGTCGAAAGATTTTTTGACACCCGCCGATCCATCACGAACAATTGAAACGGTTTCCTACAAGCAGTGATGTTACCCCATAAAGTCTCCGAATCTAACAACAAACATCTGTAGGGCTTGTCGTGATTCGTAGCATCCTCCTTTATAAGGTTCAATTCGGTTCTCCGCTGCTGAAGGACTGCCATAAGAGAAGGCGTCATCCCAATGTTCTCCTTTTTGGCGTTGGCGTGCAATAGATTCTTGCCTAGATCTTCCGATTGGTTCACCCATTCGACAAGCATATCATCGTTCGTCACATGCAAATATTTGCTAACCTCTTCATATGTTGAAGTCGAGGTCCAACCCAGTTTGTGGCAGTGTATTCCCAACCACTCCTTGAAATGCCTGACCGTCTTCAACTCCATTGCCTTGAGATGAAAAGGAGAGGTTGGGCTGCTGTTATTAATTTGTAGTTTGCCATCGATCACCAAATCAGCCAAGACTTCCATCTCCTCCATCGTTGTTCCATTTAAAGGCTTCAACCATGTGAGCTTGAAATCGTTGTCTACATCCTTTGTAGATTGAACAGACTTAGCCTTCGGCGTCTTACTGGGTTTCTTTGCAGACTTTTCTGAGGGCTCCCCTTCACTTGTCTGCTTCTTCTTCAGTGTTCCTTTTGAAAAGGATTCCATAATCCCCAACCATTTGGCAAAGATCCTATCTTCGGGGCAAGAAATCAACATCATCAGAAATGATGTTTCCTTCCCGCCCACCTGGGCAAAATCAACTGCTGCAATTTCTTCAACTCTCTGAGGAAAAAGACAGATTAATATACCGGCGAGATAAATCCCGCCCAAACAATTTGCTTACCCGGTATTCCGCAGATTGTGTATTCCCTGCGGTAGCTCTTTGTGGTCGCTGAAGAGATTCCCACACGGCTCGCGTGTGTTTAAACTTCTCCCATATTTTGCTGTTGTAGTGGTTGGTGTCGGCAGCGTCCCATTCCGCCGATAACTTATGGTACTGCTCGATTGTGAGATTCGGCTTAGCTAAAAACGCCGATCTTTTTGTCAGCTTCTCACGGGTATGCTCGGAAAGTTTTGTTGCCATCGTTCCTTTGTTGTGTTCATCGAGAAGTCGTTGGGCTGCCGTTATTGTGTGCTGGCCACTAATGATGTAGTACTTGATAGATCTTTTATTCTCCGTCTGAATCTTCATGAGTTGTTCTGGTGTTGTGATCCAGACTTTGTCAGCACCCTTCCTTCTTTCATAGTATGGACACAAAACAGCATTATGTGGAACGGTATAAGAATTGTCGTCCTTCATCTTCTCCATGAGCTCAGCTACACGTTCCTGGTTGAGTGGCCTGTAATTGAAGTTTGGGTTGACGCTGCAATATTTAACCCTACAAGGATAAATCTTATCATCCAACATCATTTCCTTGTGACTTATTGCAGCATGAGATGCCACAGGTGCAGCTGACAAAACGATTGATGATTTTCTTTTGCGATCCGAATCAACATGTGTGATCCCCGACTGCAGCTGTTCTAGTGTTCTCGGCACACTCTCCAGCTCCCGAAGCTTCCTAAGCAAATTGAACGTGATCTGTAGAGAACCTGAGACCGAGCCACCTCTCAATCTCCTTATGATGTCGCTGTGTTCTTCTTCAATGTGAAGAGGGAAGATTGCTCCACTTGCTGATTTTCTGTATTGTGAAGCAATATCTCCTGACAATACACCTACTCGATGAGTCTGAAGATCTTCGAAGTAGACATCCAGATGGATCCCCTCCATAGATGGGCTTTCGTTGAGTTGAAGAAGAACTCCAAGGTCAACATCATTAGTGAACACGTGAACGTCATTATCCACAAGTCGACAAAACCACCCGAGATTAATGTTGTAACTGACGACCTCTGGATCCGAGAACGTGACATTGGATGGAACAAGGCATATCTGTCGAGCATCGTCCAATCTGGGTTCGCAGCCTGCTTTCGGGTGCTTGACTAGCGAATCTACTTTCCATTGTTTTGCTTGTCCATGAGATGTGACAGAGGTTAATTTGACAGCAACCATGGTTGCTCCAATGCGCTTCCCATTTATCTTAAAATATGGCCAAGTTGATTCCAGAATCCCCCTGCCCATCTCTTCTCCTGCTCTTGTCTTTAATGTCACCTCAATTCCACATCTGAATACAAAAATGATTAGTTCAAGTATCCGAGTATAACAGATTTTATTTTAATTCTTACCCAGAATTTGACGACGACTCCATACTAATGACTCGATCTCCTTGTTTGATCAAATCGTCCTTCTGCAAAATAATACACTATAAATATAAATTATATAAAAACGCACACACACTTGTATAAACCCGAATATACAAAAATAATACACAGAGAGAAGTAGACGTAATTAACTGTCCGAAGCTCACATTTGTGTTAGTGCAAAAGAAAGATAACATTTCGTTTTAGAACCACCACAAATGTGAGCTCTGGACAGTTTTACATAGATTCCTAGCTTTTACTCGAAATATTATGATAAGATGATAAAAGTAAATAAAATGAGATATGCAACTTATATATACTAATACACATATATATTCACATGGAAATTAATCTCGCCACCCCTTCAATGCCTCCTGAAAGAGTGGGCGGGATTAATCTCGCCACCTTTCTGGAGGCCTTGAACGGGAGTGCGGAATTAATCTTGCCACCCTTCTCGGTCTCAGAGAGAACTGGGCAGGATTTATTTCTCACACCCCTTCAGTGACTCCAGAAAGGAGGCGGGATTAATCTCGCCCACCATGTAAGGGATGGTTAAATGAATCTCGCCACCCTTCCCAGTCCTCCATTGGTATGTTGTAAACCTTCTACGTCTAGACAGAAACGTTTGGGATTGGTCCAACTCACCAATGGAGAAAAAGGAAGGGTGGGGATTCATTCTCCAACAGGCATTGAAGACTCGGCGGGATTAATCCCGCCGCCCAGGGCCTTCACTCGGTCCCTATGCGGCGGGATTAATCCCGCCGGACGCCAATTCCCCGCGATTTATTTCTCACACCCCTTCAGTGACTCCAGAAAGGAGGCGGGATTAATCTCGCCCACCATGTAAGTGATGGTTAAATGAATTTCCCCACTCTTCCCAATTCTCTCCATTGGTATGTTGAAAACCTTCTACGTCTCAGATAGAAACGTTTGGGATTGGTCCGACTCACCAATGGAGAAAACAAAGGAAGGGTGGCGGGATTCAATCCTCCAACAGGCATTGAAGACTCGGCGGGATTAATCCCGCCGCCCAGGGCCTTCACTCAGTCCCTATGCGGCGGGATTAATCCCGCCGGACGCCAATTCCCTTCGCGGAATCGGGCGGATTAATCCCGCCGCCTAGGCACTTCAGACAGGCTCACACATATATATTGGCTGCGGCATTTTTTGAACAGGGATGGGTGGGGGCGGGATTAATCCCGCCGCTTATATCCTGCGGAAGTGCCTGAGCGGCGGGATTAATCCCGCCGCCCTCCGCGAAGGGCATGAGCGGGGCCGGATTAATCCCGCCGTTCATTCCTGCGTGAATTCCCTGGGCGGCGGGATTAATCCCGCCGCTCTACGACAAACCGAAGAGCGGCGGGATTAATCCCGCCGCCCATGGCCTGCGTGAGGGGCCTCAGCGGCGGGATTAATCCCGCCGCCCATCCCTTGTAAATGCCCTGCGGAATCCGGCGGGATTAATCCCGCCCATTAGAACCTTCACACAGGCCATTGCCGGCGAGATAAATCCCGCTGCATTCCGCGCAGGGCATGGGTGAGCGGCGGGATTAATCCCGCCGCCGAGCCCCAACCATATAGCGGCGGGATTAATCCCGCCGCCGAGGCTATAAACCTATAGCGGCGGGATTAATCCCGCCGCTCGAGGGCTTAGCGAGATAAAAAACACACACATATATATATGTGTGTTGTATATATATATATATATATGTATTAGTATGTGTATAGGAGTGTACGTGTGTGTGCAAGAGATAGATAAATAAATAAAATTATACAGTACTGGTACACCTAATATATGTGTGTACATAGGTATATATATGTGTGTATATGTATATCGTGTGTATGCGTGTGAGCGAAACAAATAAAATCATACAGATAAACAAACACACACACACACATATACAGGAGTGTGCGTGTGTGTGCGAAAGATAAAACTAATAAATAAATAAAATTATACAGATAAACACACACATATATATGTGTGTATATAGATATATAATCTATAGAGAAAGAGAGAGAGTCTGTGAATATATAAGCATATATAAAACTAGTGTTGTATGTATGTATATATGTATATAGGATATATATATGTGATATGTATATTGTGTATGCGTGTGTGAGCGAAACAAATAAAATCATACAGATAAACAAACACACACACACACATATACATACACAGGAGTGTGCGTGTGTGTGCGAGAGATAAAACTAATAAATAAATAAAATTATACAGATAAACACACACATATATATATGTGTGTATATAGATATATAACCCATATGAATATATAAGCATATATATAAACTAGTGTTGTATACTATTTGTTTAATATGCATTGATTATATATATATATATGTGTGTGTGTGTGTGTGTGTGTGTGTGTGTTAAAGCAGTGTGCGTGTGTGTGGGAGAGATAGATCAATAAAAAAAAATTTACAGATACTGGTACACATAAATATGTATGTATATATGTATATAGGTATATATATATGTGTATATGTATATCGTGTGTATGCATGTGTGAGCGAAACAAATAAAATCATACAGATAAACAAACACACACCCACACACACATATACATACATAGGAGTGTGCGTGTGTGTGCGAGAGATAAAATTAATAAATAAATTTATACGCACACTCCTATACATATATACATACATACACACACACACACACACAGATCTCACCTGTGTGCACAGCCGCCGCCGCCGATTTCACAGCCGCTGCCTCTTGAAACCCTAAGAATATACCTAAACCCTAAAGGAATAAATATATATATTAACCCTAATAAAATATTCCTTCTGAGAATATACTTAAACCCTAAAAAGAATAAAATATAGATTCGCCCTAAACGAATATTCTTTCATTATATTATTAGCGCGTGCGTGTGCGTGGGTGTATCACATACACCTCAAAAATATAAATCATGCAGGGATTTAACATGTGTGTGTCCATGAGAGTGTTAAAGTTTCATGTGATCAATACATACATACACATTGCATATATTAATACACATAATATATACATACACACGTGTATACACACAGACATACACACATATTAGTACATAATATTAGAGAGACCGAGTACATATTATAGATCATGCATGGTGTATATGTTTGAGAGAAGAGAGACAGTACATATTAACATGGATCATGCATGGTGTGTATGTATGAGAGAAGATAGAAAGTACACATATATACATACAGAGTACACATATATACATGCACACGTGTATACACACAGACATACATACATATTACATGAGTAAATTCATTATGTTACATATTAGGGTTTAGGGTTTAGGGTTTAGGGTTTGCTCCCAACAAGCTTAAATATAATATTACACATGTAAATTCAATGTGTTACATACAGTCACACAGATTGAGTACATATATCATACATGCGTTGAACATAATGTTTTCAATAAAGAAGCAACCTATTTCTTCAGTTTGGTTTAGGGTTGTGCATGTGTGTGCATATGTGTTTTTGTAAGTTCTTGTAATGCGTGTGTAAATTTATGATTGTGTTTATATATGTGTGCAAAATAAACATCGAATAATTAAGAAAATAATATTAATAAACACACTAGGAACATATTTTAAATTATACATAATAATATATGATTTTATCTAATATATAGCCATATATAGTTTTAATAATATATATTAATTTAATATTGATAAAAAGGTTAACATTGAAATATTCTTGAAATAATAAGAAATTAATTGAGAAAATCCCATTAATATATACAAATGTAAATTAAGTACTCAAATAATTAACTAAATTAATTATCATAATCATGTTTAATATTGGAATATTCTTGGAATAATAAGAAAATAATAAAGAATATCCCATTAATATAAAGAAGATTAATTACTCAAGTAATTAAGGAAATGATATTAATATTATATATTAAAACTATATATGACTATATATTAGATAAAATGATGTATTATTATGTATAATTTAAAATATGTTCATAGTGTGTATTAATTTAATATTGATAATAAGGTTTAACACATGAATATTCTTGAAATAATAACAAATTAATTGAGAAAATCCCATTAATATATACAAATGTAGAATAATTACTGCAATAATTAAGAACAAGACTAATTTAATTATGATAATCAGGTTTAATATTAGAATATTCTTTAAATATTAATAAAATATTAAAGAATATCCATTGATACTAGGAAATGAAAACTAAATACTCGAGTAATTAAGAAAATAATAATAATAAACAGACTATGAATATATTTAAATGATACATAATAATATATCAATTTATTATTGTATAAGTATATATATATATATATATATATATATATATATAATATATATATATATATAATATATACTTGAATACTAAGAATGTAGAATATAGTTTAAAATTTCGTAATATTAAACAGCTTGAATCACTTGAATAACATTAAATGCAATTTTAAAATACTCATTGGAACTGGAGAGTATATATGTCAGAGTGTCGGATATTTGTGTCAACTCATCTTAAATTTTTTTTTCTGTTCTTTTTAAAAAATTTGAATTTCTGACATATGTATTGTCGGTCTGACATGTAAATTTGAAAATGCATTTAATTTCCCACTCAAATTCAGATCTGGTTCTTTCTCCGGCAAGGGTTTCTTCATTTCTGTATTTTTCACTCTTTAGATCTTCTTTTTTCTTCATAGTGATCATCTCAGGGGCGAGATTAAATTGGGTGCTATTCTTTATAGGAAAGCACGGCGCCTTCAGTGCTGTTTACAAGTAAGTATTATAAACAAATTTAAAAAATACTTATAAAGATTCACTCTCTTACATTCTCTCTTAAAATTACAATTTAGGGGTTTAGGAATGCATTAGGATTATAATATATTCCGTTAGGGATTTATCCCGTTTAAATATCCTTTTAACTTAATATTCTAGGTTAATCGGGCCGGCGGGATTAATCCGGCCATTTCTTTTTGGCCTCTTCGAAGAGGTGGCGGGATTAATCCCGCCACCATCTCCCGGGCAATGCTTCTCCGCCACTGAAAAAGAGTGGCGGGATTAATCCCGTCGATAACCTTCTCAACTGATGAAGAGTTACCAGAATTTATTAGAAAGAGTTGTCGGCGGGATTAATCCCACCAACCATTTTAGGAGGCAGGGAAGGGTGGCGGGATTAATCTCGCCACCACTTCCCTGTTTTAAAGATTTGGGGACAGGATTTATCCCGAGATCTCTTTGAAATCATAGTTTTGGAGAGAGTTATGTGCGGGTTTAATCCCGCCACCCATTCCCCGTCGTAAGAATTGTGGGCGGGATTAATCCCGCCTTGGACTCCCTCCGACAAGGAAGAGCCGGCGGGATTAATCCCGCCGCCTCTTCCTCCTCGGGGGGAGTCCGGCGGGATTAATCCCGCCGCCTCTTCCTCCTCGGGGGAGTCCGGCGGGATTAATCCCGCCGACTCTCTCCGGCGAGGATGAGTCGGCGGGATTAATCCCGCCGGACTCCCTTCCTCGTCGGAGAGAGTCGGCGGGATTAATCCCGCCGGACTCCCCGAGGAGGAAGAGGCGGCGGGATTAATCCCGCCGGCTCTTCCTTGTCGGAGGGAGTCCAAGGCGGGATTAATCCCGCCGACTCTCTCCGAAGGGGTTGAGTCGGCGGGATTAATCACGTCGGACTCCCCCGAGGAGGAAGAGGCGGCGGGATTAATCCCGCCGGCTCTTCCTTGTCGGAGGGAGTCCAAGGCGGGATTAATCCCGCCGACTCTCTCCGAAGGGGTTGAGTCGGCGGCGGGATTAATCCGCCGACCGTTCCTCGTCGGAGGGATTCGTGGGCGGGATTAATCCCGCCCATCAGTTGTATTAATCAAACGTGAATATTATCTCTAAACATAATTATGTATTATTGCATATGCATATTATTAAGTAACCGTAATTCAGATTTCTTAGAAATATTGCATAAACAGATATCATAAATAATACAATTATTTATGTGCAGGACAATATGTTTAATACTGGAGATAAAGTATGTCTTCTTCGGAACAACGAGATAGTTGGCACTGGAATTGTGGAAGTTCGAGATAATAATGCATCATGTCACAATATTGCCCAAGGATCTTGTGTGTACGTATGGGTGAACACCATTTACAAGTATGTTGAGGTTCTGGGAATGGAATTTGAGGAGGGTTCTCCTGTATTGTGGAATTTGGATGAAGTCAAGGCTGACACAGAATATGCAGATCACAAACAAATAGTAGCACGAGTTTACCAGATGATGGCTTGCCTGCTGTAATGGATGAGGTGATTCTCTTTCTTCGTGAGATTGAAGTCGGAAGAGGCATCATCACAGCTATAAATCCAATGGAAGCAGTGTCAGAAGAGAAACTAGGGTCCGACTTCGTGGGTGTAGTTGTGACTTAATGGCACATTGTATCCTGGATCCCTCGTGAGGTGGCGAACATCTGAATTAAGACGGCAAGATGGTTCAACATATTCTGGGTTGGATTTCAATATAACAACCCGGAAGAACAACTCATATTTGAAGAGGTTCCTTGCATTGGTCCTATTGTAAGAAAAAAGGCGATTCATGGGTTGTAGATCTTCCCCTGCAAGTTTCAGCAAAGGGTAAAGATGGATCCTACATCTTCCGAAAGTGTTACGAGCATTTCCACGATTGACTGTTGCAAGAAGAAGTGTTGTCAGATGGCAGACCGGAATGAAATTACCCAATGTAGACATGTCTTTCGTATGCTCACCCAAAAGCAAAGGCATGAGTTTGTATATGCTGCACTAACTGGGTGTATTGATGGAATGGCCTCGGACACAGGTTATCAGAGTACATCCATGGTATTTAATAAGGTGGCCATCTGCTTCAAAGCTTGGTACAGTATATACGGGATCCCAAAGACCACGTTCTACCGTCGGAGGGATGAGTGGCTAGATGGAGCGGGAACCTCAGTTCATGGGAACACTGGCTTGGTCAAAACCCGCTCTCACATCATGGCAGCCATAGAGATACTCAAGGCTTTTGTGGAAGCAAATGCAGAAGGATGCCTCACAAATGCCGAACCACAAATGCAGGGGTCAGGGAAAATCTCAAGGTTTTACCTTCAATCTACACTCAATTGAAACTGTGTGAACATGTGAACAAGTGCCTCAGTTTGATGGGGCTCCAAGCAATCTGCACTGGTACCTTCAACAACATATGGAATACTCATTTAAGGATGTGGAGATTGCAAAACACTCTAGCTTTTCTAAGTGTGACACTTGTACATCATTGAAGGCTGCAGAGGCTTGTGCAAAACCTTGGTGGAGATCACTACCATTCAAAGGAAGATGGAGGCCCACATGATTGCACAACAACTTGCCGGTCTCAATACTATGCACACCGCATGCTTTCTGTGTCACGCCCATCAGAGTACCTGTGCTTGATCCATGACAAGATGGATCATTCAAAGACCAGCATTCCAAAGCTCTTTGCAACACCAAAGTGCCTTGGAAATGTCATGAAACTTCCGATTTCATTGACAGGTGTGCTAACACATGGACACGGTTGTGAGTCATATGGACACTTTTCACTTCCACATTGGTCTAGCGACTCCAATTTCACTATTGGGTCGTTAGCCATGTGTTCAGAAACCTTGAAGCCCACTCACAGACAAGTCCTATCAGTGATCTCAAAGTGAAGAAACAAACACCTTCAACCTTTACATAATGCTCTCATGAACACATCTGCACTGAGGCTACTTGGGAATATGAGAGCATTGTCAGCAACCTGCACAAAAAACAGATGGCCCTGTTGAGAGTTCTGGTTCAGTGGAGGGATCTAGCTCAAATAGTGTACATGTGTCCTCAACATCAAATAAGCTTCCTCGTCATTTGCTTTTACAGATGGATAATTGTGCAGGCGAGAACAAAAATAGGTAAATCATTTTACTTAAGGGTTTCTCAAGCTCATACTTACTTTTATTTTCTAGATATGTGCTAGCATACTTGTCAATGCTTGTTGCCAAAGGTGTGTTTGAAACAATCACGCTCAGTTTCCTTATGGTTGGTCACACTCATGAAGATATTGATGCGTTCTTCAGCAAGGTCTCCAACTCTACAAAAAGGACAAGTGCACTTACCTTACCGCATATGATGAATCTTTTTGAAAATTGCATCTCCAAAAAAAGTTGTGCTTTGCTTGTGACTGAGGTGCCAGACTTCAAAAAATTTCTCAAGGAGTATAAAAGAAGGGAGTGATTCTTTATTGGTCACCTTGTGCCGCTACAATTCTTTTTCTCCATACGAGATGGTACCTATTATGCAGTACAAGTTACGGCCATCAGAGCAGGAGTGGTTACCGAAAGAGGGCTTAATGCTCTTCAAAAGTGGAGAGGATGGAAAGCCACTTCTCCCAGAAGGACAACCAGACCCTATTCCATTGAGTGCCCAGCTCAAGGAACAAGAGGTTATTATTGATGGCATCAAAAAATATGTGGCATGGGTTCAAAAATCGATGCCAAAGAATTCTGATAAGGCAACTGGTTACTCAGAACTATATAAGCATGTGGTCAACTATTGGAGACTGTTGTTCGAGAGTTGGAAGGGCCTACTGTCACAAGTACAGAATTGCAACACCCTTTTTGGCCTAAAACAAGGTGGCGAGAGGAGATTGAAATGACATCACTGAGCACAGACGACATAGAAGCCAGTAGTGATGTGGAAGTGCAAACCCCACATTTTGTTGGACAAAGGAACCAAAAACCTAAAGCATACTTTGATTGCTGCAAGGATCTTCAAAAACTAATGATGGTTCTCATTACTCCAGATGCGTCATATAATCAGCCTATTTGGATGGGTCAAATTATCGACACACCTGAAGTAATCACAAAAAATAGTATTGTTAAGGTTGCATGGTTCAAACCACAAAAAAGGCGACACGAAAGGAGAGCGAAAGATATAATGGATGCCTAGAGAAACATGGTCTCCCAATCAAAAAGACCCAGCATGTTTTATAAATGTTAAATCCATTCGATATGGGTGGATGTCAAGAAGCGTTGATAAAGTCACGATTAACAAAACTGCAAGGGAATGTATGTTTTCTGAAGCTTAAAGCAATTACAAAATTATAAATATCATATATTTAATATTCATAATTATTATAAACTCTTTAATAATAGTACCAAATTGTATACTTAACTATATAAATTTAAAAAATGATATGGAAGATTGACTATATTATTATAGGATTTTATATATATATTACTACTACAAATTTTTAATTAATAATGTTATATTTAAATATTAATATTTTAATAACAACATCAATATTTATATAATGTACCTCTTATGCTCTTCCTTAATTGTTATATTAGGCAATATATTATATAATTTAATACATTCTACTTTTATAATGTTATTAATTTTTGTTCAATGAATGCTATAATTTATTAAAGGGTAGAATACAAAATAGAATATTCTAAAGAATATTCTCTTTTCAAAACATATTTTAAAGAATATTCCTTTAATATTAGAAAATGCTAATTAAATAGCTAAAATTGCTAATTATTAGGAAATGGACTATAGCCATGCCCATTTTAGTTACAACTTGCATATATACTTATGCAAGAGGGAAAGCTTAACTTGGAGGGCTAACATGTGGCAATAAGTGGCTGCCAAGTGAGTCCTATGTGAGTAACACTAAGTCTTGTAAGACAACCTTTCAAATGCCTAAATAAGTACAAGACTTAGGTCCTACCCTAAGTCCCCTAAATTGACTATCCCCTAAACCTTAAAGGATAATTTAAGTAGACTTTAGGATCTTGCCCTGAAAGACTTCATTCTCTAACCCCACTAAGGAGACATGTCTCGCACATACCTATGTAACATAACCAAGGCATCGTGACTTACCCCTTGAGGAATCACCCTCATTAGGGAGTAGTACTTAATAAGGACACGAGTGTACACCGTAGTCAAACATGAGTGTTTTATTAAATAAACTCCCTAAGACTAGGTTTGGACAACTCTAAGCACATGACCTTGCGAGTACCTCGTGAAAGGGCTCCTAGCTTAAGTTGTTCAACCTTTAAATCCTAAGGAGAACACTCCCTAGCCAAGTGTGTCATTAGCACACCTAGTTATGAGACCTAACCTCACCTGAGCTGATGCTCAAGGCTTAGCACCCTAATGTAAGCACAAGCATGCATGCTTGCTAGAGTATCCAACCCATTAGCGTTGAGCTTGTGAAACAACCCCAAAGGGTGTGCCTTATGTGTTGTACCGTGTGCCATCTAGCCTAGTGTCACATCTTCATGTGACACTGTCTCCCAAGATGTGGGCTATCATGCCATAATCCTTTAAATTCAAGAGTTACACAAGGTGCCACAAACATAACTCTCAAATGCCAGCTCTAGAACCCCTATGTGATCCCTTAGGAACTTGATAAAGAAAACTTATTAACCAAGATCCCATGCTCACAATTAAACAAGGACATAGATGTGCTGTTATAGTAGTACTTAGGCATTACAAAATTTCTAAGTTTACACATGGAAAGTATAATGGGAAAAAATACCAAAAACAATATATATAGTGAAAATACGAGAGTTAATAGAGAAGAACATAGAATTACGGGTCAACCGTAATATGGGGATAATCCAGGTATTAGTGTAATATGGTAGTTCCAGAGGGAATTGTAATATGGTAGTTCCAGAGGGAATCGTAATACGGCAGCAGTTCCAGAGGGAACCGAAATACGATAATTTCAGATATCATTGTATTACGTCCAAGGGAGTTATCATAATGATTTAAGGAAGTTACGCAACTAACTAGATAAGATTCAAAGGAATTTACGATAACTAAACGTATTGGACCAGAAGTGTGGGTTTAAATAGATGAAGGTAGGAGTAGGAAAGCATCTTGGGGTATACTGAATATTGTACTATGTATTGTCAATATATACTCTCCTTTTACTCTCACTCTACAATATCTTACTTGATTCTTTGATTTTTACTTCTCATTTCTACTACGTTCGAAATCCGTACTACTTACTATATGTATTCTCTTTCTACTCTTTTTACAGTATTTTACTTGATTCTTTGATTTCTACTGCGTCAAGATCTGCAGTACCATGTGCTATATCTTTTCTCTTCTCACTCCCATGTGACCATCTGAGGTCTGATATTTAGTCTTGTGTTGGTCTTTCATATTTTTGCTATACTTTTTTGTGGGTTTGTCTGTCTATCACCCTTATTGTGGGTCTGTTTGTCTATCACCTTATTACGGGTTTGTTTATTTATCACCCTTATTACGGGTCTGTTTTTATGCTATACCCTTATTACGGGTACGTGTTATACTATACCCATATTACATGTTATCTTAGTCTTTTCCTTTTATTTCTACTGCGATGAGATCTGCAGTTATACCTGCTATATACCTTGCTATCCTTACCCTTTTCCGACCTTTTGAAGTCTGATTTATACCCTATATCTCTCTCTCTCCTTATTTTAATAGTCCCTTAATACGGGTTGTTGGTGGCGACCATGGTTATGTTTTAGGCGTTAGGATTTTCTTTGTTTAATAGTGCCCTTCTTAGTTGTGAGTGCTACACCTAGCTTGGAGTGGAGGAGGAGGCTAAAGACATGCTTCAACCTTTGACCCTTGCAAAGTGTAATTCAATAAGACCTCCAAGCACGAATTCGCCAACGTTAAGGATAGGCTACCCAAAGGTGGGACATACCCTTATTGTCTAAAAGTTAATGCAACACAACAGAGAGTTGTGCATTGACAACACAAGTTATAGCTTGCATCAGTAAAAGAGTAATGAGCTTAGTTATAAATTTAAAAACCCTCATTACATGTACTACTTAATATATGTAATAGAGCCCCCCTCCCCACCTCCCTTTTTTCTTGTTTTATAAAGTGGGCTAGCACGGAATCTCATTCTCAATGGGATTTTACTTGGTGAGTTTAACTTAACAATCCATCGACTCATAAACACTAATCCAAGGGGTTTAGGGCATGGGGTTATGTCAAACCCTAGGGGTGTTTCTATTTATATCTGACATGCTGAATTCACCAGACCAACTAGAAATTTAATCGGAACACAAAAATTAGGCTAAGAATTTTTAAAAAGATAAGTTCTAGTTTCTTCCTGCAAATACCTAATGACACTAGATACCCAAATGCACTAAGCAGGCATGTTTCCTACTATATATTTAAAGCTTGTCAACATAGTTCGATAGGTAACAAACAATCAATGTCCAAAGTAAAGAGGAGTTATAGTAAAAAATTATGACACAATCTCCACCTTTGAAAATGTTAACGTACTAATTAATGTTGAACTTCAAGACTAGATAATGTTAAACCAAAACTAACATATCATGTTATGCAAAGTCAACAAAAAATTCACATAATTTCTATTACCCCCCTTGCATTATATGAAACCAAGTACTTCAAAACCATCGTTTACTAAGTCATAAATTCAGCTGCTAAAGGCACCACCTGCGACATGAAGTGTCATAGTTTTTATTATGATCTATACTTTTTACTTTAGAGTTGATTGTTGTTACCTACTAAATTATGTGACGAACCCTATATGTAGTGAAACAACCTCACTTAGTACATTTAGGTATTTAGGGGTAGTCCGATTGGCTGTCACTAGATACTTTGAGAAACTTTAAGGTAGCACTTACCTTTTAAAAACTCTTCCCCTGAATTGTGTGTTCTAGTTAAATCCCTATAGTTTTTCTAATTGACTCTAGTAAGTTCGGCATGTTGGTATGGGTTACCTAGGGTTGCCTGGGTGTCCACATGTAATAGCGGCCTTAAAGTGGCCACCCGGCCATTTGCCCGGGCCAGGTGACGAGAACCACCCAGAGGGGGCCAGGTGCACCCAACCCAAATTCTGACCATTGATTTAAAATGACATTGATGCCAGTTGTCATTATCTTAATCAATAGGAATTTTATTATTTATATGTAATTATTTAATTACAAGCATTTCAAATTTGTAAAAAATGCCTACTACAACTACCACATACCTAAACAAACACACACATTAAACAATAACCAAAAAACAAGTTTATATATATAAAAACGGTGAACTCCAAAAACTAAACATGTAGGCTAAGAACATGATTCATAATAACATCTCTGAATGCTCCTCCAAATAAACATCGCCCTAGTGCTCGTATTGTCTCATAGCATTCTTTAGACCATTCTTCTACAAACCTCTCTGACCTGTCCAATATAGCATTGTGCAAGATAGCACAACATTGCACGCTATTCAATACTCGATGAGGGTCTCCACAATATATTTTCATGGTTAGATACCTCCAATGCATCTTTAGCTGCTCGAATGCTCTCTCAACTGCAATCCTTGTTTGATGAATGCATGTAATTATACAATACATATTCATCATCTTCAAATTCATCATGATGTGGGAATGGTGTCAAAATGCCAATCGAAGATCATAACTCCATCTGCAATTAAGTACTCTAGAATATTTCTAGATGGTGTCTTCACTACTAGACCATTAAGTCTGGCTTTTGTTGTAACAAGTGTGCTTTGAAACTGCTAAATGCCCATACTCGTCTATCGTTTGCAGCCCTGGAACACCAGCATAAACATCAAGGAACCTGGCTCTACTATTAACTATAGCTTGAACCTGCATGCTCCACTCTCTTGAATCAGCATGTGTTGGAAGCTCCAATGCTAGATGTGTACAATCAATTGCTCCAACACAATTTGGAAATCCATGCAACCTTTGAAATCCTTGTTTCACTGTATCTATCTCTTCTCCTTATGGCCAGCGTAGATGTTTCAGCCCTACCACTTTCACTAAAGCCTTCGTGAATCTCTAGATATAATCACACAATTAGCATGATTACAAACCAAAGAGTGAAGCAATGCTAAGCCAAGTATCTCCACATGCTAACCTCCTTAAAGCAATGGCAACCTGTTTTGCTATTGTGTTCCTTTCTCCCTGGAATACTAATTAAACCTGGAGGAGGATCCCTGCTCATTTGATCTTCAAGTAACACACAAATGTAATTGAAAGTGTTGCTGCTTACATGAAAGAACTAACGCCATTGTTTTGGATCTTGGATCTTCACATGTTCATAAACATGTTCCACCAATGAAGAGATCTCTCCTTGATGTACATCCCACCTACAAATTTGTCTCTAAGATGCTTGCCTTGAATGTTTCCCATGATGTAATGTTGCACAAGCAACACGTGATGCTACTTTGCATGATTATGCCTTGAAACCCAACAAGTAGCTTGTCAAAATCTTCATTATCTTCATCTTTCAAAGCTCGTTGCATTCTATATAAAATAAGTGATTTAAGTACCTCAAATGTTGCTTGCATATGCTGAATGATTGTGAGGAAATGACAATCACTTGTCTTCGGCTTCTTGGTGCCCTCATTAGCTACGACCCACTCATGGCTTGCAACTTAGGGTTTAAAAAGTAATTAACCTAATTATTGTCCAACAAATTGTTGACATGGAATGCTGATGTGTTATTATTTATAAAGAATATTCTTAATTATGAGATGTAACAACACCACCCTTGCCATTAAGGGTGGGTGAAAATGCCCTGTTACTGCCCTTAGGGGTAGGAAATAGAATTAAGTCCTAGAGTCTAAGTATTAACATTACGGGCTGGCATTCCGTGCCACAAATAGGAAATCAGGGAGGGCTCCATCACATAAATAAAGTAAGGTATATGTAGTGAGAGTTCCTATGTTCTTACTAATGTAAGCTAAACTTGTGTCATCACCATATACATGAGAACTTATGATCTATTAAAATACACGCATTGCATTGCGATAGTGATCTCTCTCTTTCACAGGGTTTACATATAACATTTTTTTTTTAGTTATAATCATATGAAGTTGAATTGTTATAAACAAAATGCCCATATCTAATTCAATCATTCAATGATAAGAAAGTATCAACAAACTATATGCACATATTAACATGCACATGAAACTCAATATTTGACTACGAATTAAAGGAACCATGTAGTAGGAACAACTCCAAACAGTGTATACTTTAGATTTGTTAGGGAGAAAATGAAAAGGCTTGTTATAAATCCATGATGGAACCAAAAGGGCATCATTATCTATGTTCTTCACACGAAAAAGAGCATTCGACCCAAAGAAGTAGTTGATTGAGTTGAAGGTGTGCGTGTGTGTAATAATTGAGTGGAAGGTATAATGTGTGTGTGTGTGTGTGTGTGTGTTAATTATTATGGATGTTGATTTAAGATTAATTTAAATATATTATAAATAATTAATATATCATTTTATTAAATTATTTCTACAATAAAAAGAACTAGTAAATTGAAATCACTGTCTACCCAATAATAGCCTATAATATAGAAATAAGAAAATTTCTTAACAAAATAATTTTATTACTATATCTTAATATGTCTTAATTAAAGAATTTAAGTTTTATTCTACATGTATGTATGTATTGCCTTATTTAAACTTCATTCCCTTATGAATGAATAAATGCTCCATTACATGTACTCATTTACATGCCTAAAGACATGGGCTATTAGTGCAACAAAAAAGATAATATAAAATAAAAAATGATTGTCAAATAATATTATAGTATATATTTTTTAAAGAGGTTATAACAATCCTCCCCCATTAATAAGTCCTTATCCTTAAAAGGATAGTATAACTTACTTAACTTGTTTTATATTGTTAGCCTCCTTGTGCGTCCAAAAAAATCTACTTGGGCCTCATTACTTTTAACTAGCTAACATGAAACACTAAGTGTGCCTTCACTCCTTCTAACAACCATAGTTGATATGCCACCTTACAAATATGCTCCATAATTTCATAAAAACATGAGTACCTAAAAGACAACTTATCATTTTATCACTCCGTAAGGCCACAATAGTGTTTTGCCTTACATGTTTGGCAAAGGCATACTCTCCCACTTAGAACTCTTGAATTTTTTAATTTTCATTAACAAACTTAATATTTCGACTTTGAGCTATTTATAAGTTCTTTTTGCACAAACTCTGAATGTTCTTAAGCTCAACACTTAAATCTTTAGCTTCCTCATCCACTTTGCCCTAGGTATCTTTACTTGCTCACACTTGTTTCACAAGTTTATAATATTTTATAATATCAACTTTCATATTCCTCCAATAGCAAATCCTCTTAATCAACTCATATGTTTTTCTCCCCAAAAGTGACCAGCCTCTGGCAATCATGATGGAAATATAATAATTAGTTAATTAAGTGGTCCACACAAGGAAGATACACATGGTCATAGTAAAGAATTCCATCATGAAACCAAAATGGTGGCTTCAACTATCCTTTAAGCTCTTGCACCTTGACATCTTGTGCTTGAGCATGTTAATTACATGGTTGAACTCACTAACCATCTTTGTCAATGCATTATATAATTGTGTTTAGAATTCTCCAATCAATGTGGCTCTCCTAATGCATGATAAAGCATCTGCCACCACATTAGCCTTTACTATGGAATGCTCAATAGAAATTCATCAAACTCCATGAGCTTAATCATCCAACGAGCTTGTTGACAATTTAACTCCTTACGTGTGAAACAAATATATTGAAGGTTTGTAATATGTAAATATCTTGAAACTTGCACCATAAAGATAATGTCTTCAAACTTGTAATACATTAACAATAGCTAATAGCTCTTACTCGAGTATTGTTGCTTTGTAAGTATGACTCTCATAAGCAATAGGCCTTCCCTTTTACATAAGTACAACTCCACTTACATCACATAATACCTCATAAGGCTTAGAGGAATCTGATTAGTACATGTACCAAGGCTTGTTTCAAAGCATAAAACCTACTCTCCTTTAAAGCACTCCATACAAAAGAAACATCCCTCTTCAGCAACCTAGTTAACGAAAAAGCTTTCTTGGCATAGTTTTTAACAAATTGGAGATAAAAACTGACCATGCCAAGAAACTCCATAACTCTTATACATTGCTATAAATTGGTCATTGCTCCACCACTATCACCTTCTGTGGATCAGTCTTAACTTCACTTGGTGTTACAATGTGACCCAAATACTCTTCGCATTGAGCAAACACACATTTGCTCTTCTTTATTATATAGACATTTCTTCAAAAAATATAACAAAAAGATACTTTTTTAAATACTCAAGGATTCACATGCTCTAACAAGCTCATCTCAAAGCTCCCACTTATTTTACACTTCTCAAGTCATTTCACAAATTAAACTATAGTCAAACTCAACAGGGTCTCTATATAGCTAGTTAGTAGGCTAAGGTCTTCTTAATTAATGGAATTAACTAGACAAATCACTCCAACTAAGTTATAACTTATCCACAAGAGCATTCCAACTCTGTATTGAGCCTTCAATCTTGTATTGAGACACAATCTTCATGGGCAAGCTGCACTCCTACACTAACTTTGCTAACATAAAGTTATCGCTATTCCCACTATTCATGAGGATTCGCATGGATGCTCACTAAGTTGTCCCTTCACCACAATAGGACGTGTATATGAGCAAGAACATACAAAAATTAACCTCATGATTTAGAGTTGTCTCCCTTTGCTCTCTCCACACTCCATAACCTAGAGCTTCTTAAGCATTTTGTTGCTATTAAAACTTCTACCCTTGGGCTTGAGCTTTCCAGTGTACAACATCTGCACACATGTGGCAACGTTTATTATCAAACACCTTAAAAATCTTCTTAAGCCGATTGTCAATGTGATAAGAACTACATGGCATTAGCTTGGACTTTGCACAATTGTTATTACCTCAATATTCATGGTGTTCATGAGGACTTGAAGAGGTGCTCCTACCGTGCTTCTTGCCACGTCGCTCGTTCTCCTTAAACACCTCGAATAATCCTCCAAGCTCTTATACTTAACTAATAGCCCATCTATAAATAATTCTTATGTTGATTTGTCTATTCTACAGTGGTATTATCCTTTCATTCTCATTGATCACCCATCTCAAACTTGGCTTTGACAAATTTGTTAGGTATCAACACATACAATACTAAAGACCCTTAACCACACACTGTTGATCTATATTAGCATCTCTTCCTTATCCTTTTATCCACCGCACATCCCACACGACCTCAAATTTCTGACTTGGACTAGGTGTTGGCATAGACCTATGAGCCTTTGGAGAATGTTCTTTCTTATATCTTTTTGGACAATATTCTCTAATTTGTTATAGGGGCCATAAAATACATGCTGTTAACATACAAAACTTTCCTGTGTGCAGAAAACACTGTTCACAGCGCAGGAAAAGCTTTGCAAGTTAAAGTGTAGGGATTTCGTCCAATAGAGAGCTCTATATATACTTATCTCGTCTCTAAGGTCAAGGATAGGATTTTGCTTTGGCCATTGCCATGTATAAGCATTCACAATACACCATAAATATGCACTTGCATTACTATATGAATACAAAGAGATAGCAAGTGTGGAGACTTACTTCTCTCCCAAAGATACTCTCTCTCTCATGCATTGCTCTCCATAGCCTTCATAGCCTTCATAGTCTCTCTCTTCCTGCCCTTCCTTGCCCTAACCGAATCCTGTCCTCCTCCAACCGTCATAACTGTCTGCTTCCTGCAACCGTAGGATCCTTCCTACCCTGTAGGATTTTCCTACTGCTGTAGGATTTTTCCTGTACACAGGATATTTCCTACTACTACTTTCCTACAAGTTATTCCTCCACCGTAGGAAAGTCCTATGTATGCAGTTCCTACATGCTATATTTTTGGCCTCTAACACTATTCCCCACCTTGAAGATTTGCAGTGTCCTCACTGCACCTGTCCTGCACCCTCATTCTCCTGCGGCTCCTCAGGATACTCTGTCTCATATTCCTCCTTGTACCTCACAAACTCTGCCTTTACCTTCTCCATTTCCTGTGCCATGGATGCCACCTGCAGTCGGAGACCCTGGTTCTCCATCGCTGAAGTTCCTCTCCCAGCACCGTCAGTAGTGCTCCTCCCTGTCGGAGTTCTTCCTGTGTCTTGACTATCTTCTGCGCCATCGGCATAGGTTCTGAAACACTCACCGGCTTGCTCTCAAGAACCGTAGGACTAGGAGTCCTTGCCTTCACCGGTCGTGCTCCTATCCTGCTAACTGTAGCCTGCATGGTGTTGATCTTCGGCATTATCACTGCCTCCACCGCTTCTGCAATCAACCTGCGAATTTCTGCTCTGTCCTTCACTGTGTAGCCCATATTCACAAACTGGTTGTACAATGCTGAAGCCAACTGTGGTACATCCTGCGATGCTGAACTCACCTTTGCCGATTTGTCCAGTATCTCCTGCTGCATACGAGACAAAACCTGCGCCAGCTGTACCTCAACCTCCATAGGCACTTCCTCCTGTCTGAAGGATTTCCGGCTTACCACCATCCATGAACGTCCCTGGTTCCATAAACTCCGTTGCCATTTCTTCAGCCGCCGCTTCGTAGCATGAGTCATTCCCCCACCTGTGATGCATAGGATACCCTCCTCGTGCAAACGTACCTCTTCCTCTTGGAGAATGCCCTGCCGCTCCACGGTTGAACCATGGCTGCCGTGTCATTGGAACACGTCCCATACCTTCACTTGGTGATTGAGCTTGCCCGTTGGTAACTGCAACAAAACTGCAGTTGCCTCCTCAACTGTTCCTGGAATATCCCCGGGAATCTCCTTTCCCTTATTCCCTAACGGCTCCGGTGACAACTCCACCGATTTCCCTGTCTCCATTGTTGGTAGCTCCTCCTTCGTCACCTCCCGCAACTCAGGCGACTTCTCTTCCTTATTGTGTTCTCCAGACGTTCCTATCCTGCGACTGTTCTTTCGGCTTATCCTCTGCTACCTTCGTCTGAGTCGCTGGTACTTGTTCATGTGGCTTCTCTAGCTCCATTTGTACCACTTCCTCCAACGTCTTCTTCTCCGGACGCTGTCCCACCTTCTGTGGCTCTCTGGTTTTCAGCGGCTTCACCCTCAAAACCTGTTCCGTGCTCTTCCTCCTCCTCTTCTCCTGTTCCTGTCGAATCCTCATCATCCAAATGGATGCTCTCCGTCGCGGGCTTCGTCTTTCCCTTCCGCACGGACTTCCGCATCGGCATCACCGTGATATCTTTTGCTTCTTCCCCGGTGGTGTCTTCATCACCTTACTGGTACTCTCCTGACGCTTCCCACTAGTCACTTCCTGTACCTTCTTTCCTACAGCCTGTTCTGAGGTGTGAGCACCTTCTGCAACTTACTAGCATACTCCTGCTCCTCAACTTCCTCTCCACACTCCATCACATGATTCACAAGTGTCTGTATCCACGCCAATGCATCATCGGAGACTCCTTCTGCTGTATCTCCTTCTCCTGAGCAGTAAAAACATACTCACCCAGTTTCCTGAGGAGATAACGTGCAACTCCTGCACACTTCCCCGTCTTAAGTGCGTCATACAGCGACATAACTGTCTTTGAGCTGTAGTGGAAGAAAGTCTGAACTCAAAAGAGTTCACCAGAAAATTTACCACAAGCTCCACTTCTTCCTCCAAATCCGCCACACGCAAGCCAAGCTTGCTATTGTATTGCCTCCCCTCTTTCAGATAGATATCTAATTCTTCTTATCTACCTCCAACTCTCCTTCTCCTAATGGCAGCCGAAATACCTCCGCGATTGCCTTCTCATTAATCAACATCCTTCTCCCTTCGGCATATGCAACGAAGTTATCCCCAACCATCTTTTCCGCCATCATGATGAAATGATAGCACTGTAGCGCATCAGGATTTACCTGCGCTAGAAGGTGAGCATACTTCTCAAGACCCAATCCCTGAAGAGCGTTCTCCAGCTCTGGATTGATCTCCCATCCCGTCAACATGACTGTAAAATGGCCACATGCCAGATCCTCAGCCGCCTTATGCAGAGATCGGCAATTTTTCACCACAAGAGTATTCTTTCCTCCTGCCATATCCGCGAAGAAAGAAGCTACAAACCCTAGATCTAGGTTTGGCGCTGATTTCCAAGTGTATTGGAATATTCGTATAGAATATATCTCAACGTCTATAAATGATACTTCATACCTCTCAATTTATGTTTACCCTTTCCTGCATTCCGTCTCCTGTTAGGGTTTCAACATTTACCACACCTTCCTCACTTATCTCCTTGACTTTAATGGACCTAACCATTTCATTTTTAATTTATCCTGTGGTTTATCAACACTTCCTCTATACCACAAGACCAAATCTCCTTCTCTTATATCATGCTTCTTCTTTTCCTATTATACCAGGCTCTCCTTCTTTTCTGAATTGCCTGTACAGTCCATAAAGCATGTAATCTTATCTCATCCAGTTTTTCTAATCCTGTAACCTACGTTGTAAGGATTCTTGCTCACCTAAATTATGCTTTACAGCAATCCTTAAAGATGGCACAATATATTCAACAGGAGTTATTGCCTCAAGTCCATATGCTAACTTAAAAGGCGTCATTCCTGTTACAACCTTATAGGCTGTCCTGTAAGCCCACAAGACTTCAGGAAGTCTTTCATCCCAGTCTTTTCCATTTTCCTGAATCACTTTCCTTAAAACATTCTTAAGGACTTTATTTGTAGATTCAGCTTGACCATTCCCTTGAGGATAATAAGGTGTAGATTTCTTATGTTTTATAAAAATTCTTCCATAAGTGTTTGAATTGTTTCATTAATAAAGTGTTTTCCTCTATCACTTATGATTTCCTTAGGAATTCCATACCGCACTATAATCATATTATATATAGCACGGGCTGTATTATAAGCATCAGCTTTCCTCATAGGTTCTGCTTCTACCCACTTAGTCATATAATCCGTAAGTACCAGAATATATTGATTCCTTTTTGTACTCAGGATTTATAGGTCCTATAAAATCCATTCCCCACCTTTGAAAAGGTTCTAGTGGTAGGATAGGATTTAAAGGATATACCTGTTTCTTAGGTGGTATATGTGCTCTTTGGCACTTATCACATTTCCTACAGAAATCTCCTACATCCTTCCATAATGTAGGCCACCATAACCCAGCCTGTAATATTTTCCTTGCAGTTATTTCCTCTGCAAAATGCCCTCCTGCTAGACCCGCATGGGCCTCTTTCAGGATATCCATAACCTCAAAAGGTTCCACCCAACGTCTTAACACTCCATCCTGACCCGTCTTATATAACTTTCCTCCCACCAAAGAATAACGTCGTGTCCTCACGACAAATAACTTTTTCTGATCATTAGTCTCATAGGATGGTGGAACTAGTCCAGTCGACAAATAAACTTTTATGTCCTCCATCCATGTAGGAGGAATGTGCACATGAAACAAGTGTGCATCAGGAAAGTCATCCATGTACTGGATTGGAACTTCTCCTGTTTTAATGCGGCTTAAATGGTCAGCCTGTTCATGCTGTCTACCAGGTTTATGTATGATTTGAAAATCATACTCCTGTAACAGGAGAAACCATCTAGCTAAACGTCCTGTTAGGACTGGCTTGTTTAAAAGATGTAACAAAGCCTTATGATCTACAAAGATTTTGACTTTATTAGCTAATAAATAGTGTCTGAATTTATGAATTGCATATACCATTCCTAAAGCTTCTTTTTCTGTGGTAGTATAGTTTACCTCTGCCGGTGTTAACCTGCGACTTGCATAGTAGATAGGACGGTCCTTTCCATCTTCCTGCGTCTGTGTAAGGATAGCTCCTATTGCATGTCTGAGGCATCAACCTGCACATGAAATTCCCTGTCCCATTTAGGATTCACTAATATAGGTGCTGTTACTAAAGATTTCCTTAATGTATCAAAAGCTTCCTGACATGCAGAGTCCAATCATAGGATTTTCCTGCCTTTAAAAGGTCAGTTAAAGGTCTGGCTAATAAACCTCCTATGATAGCCAATCTTTCCTAAAAACCGCCTTAATTCTTTTAGATCCTGCGGTGATTGTAAGGTAAGTATAACTTTAACCTTATCCTGATCCACCAGGATTCCTTCCTTACACACTACATGTCCTAAGAGAACTCCTGATTTTACAAAAAAATTACATTTCTCAGGATTTAAAGCAACTGATTTTGCTTACATTTCTGAAAACACCTTTCTAAACAATAAAGATGATTCTCTTTATCACTATATACACTAAAATCATCCATAAAAACTTTCATAAAATCCAATAAATATTCCCTAAAGGTATCAGTTATGATCCTTTGGAAAGTAAAAGGTGCATTACATAAGCCAAATGGCATAACTTTATATGCATATGCACCCCATGGACTTATAAAAGCTGTTTTATGTTGGTCCTCCGGAGCTACTAGAATCTGATTATATCCTGAGAATCCATCCATAAAGGAATACATCTCATGTCCGGCCACACTATCCAACATTTCTTCTGTAAATGGGATAGGAAAAACATCCTTCTTTGTGGCATCATTTAACTTCTTATAGTTTACACATACTCTCAACTTTCCATTCTTTTTAGGAACAATCACAAGTGGTGATAACCATTGTGCACCCTGTATAGGATAAATAAAACCTACACTTAACAGCTTATCTATCTCCTCCTTCACAAGCTGTGCATAATTAGGATTCATCCTATATGCTCTCTGTTTCACAGGCTCACTTCCTGGTAATAATTGTATAGTGTGTGTACACAATTCAGGAGGTATGCCTTTAAGATCTTTATAGGACCAGGCAAAAACATCCTGATATTTTTGAAGCAAATTCAATCCTTTTTCCGGAATTCTTTATCTAATTCCTGAGCAATGAATAGGTTTTTAGGTTCATTTTCTGTACCTATATTCACTTGCTGCAAAGGATCTGTAGTATACACATATGTATACTCTGCAGGTTGTTCCTGTAAATCAATCTCATATGGGATTGCCTTATAGAACTTTTCCTGCAATCCGGGCCTATCTTCTTCCTTCTGCTGAACAGTTTTCTTTCCTTTCAGCACTACGTTTAAGTCTATATCTGTCAGGACTTTTAAGTCAGGATATGCTTTCAGGATTTCTACTTCTTCCTGATCGTCTAAGCCATTAAACCAGTCATATCCTTCTAAAATAAGGGTCTGTTTTCCTTTTTAACATACCTTTTTATGATTGTATATCACCGGTTTTCCTTCTCCTTCTCCCAGCGTCATCTTTCCTGTTCCCCAATCCTGTATAACTTTAGCAGTTTTCAGCCAAGGCCTACCTAATAACATAGTATATACAGTATCTTTTCCTTCCATTTGGAGGACAATAAGGGACACTTTATATTTAAGACCCTTTATAGATATAGTCACTCCTCTCACTATACCTGTAGGCTTGACACTTCTCTGGTCTGCCATTTTTAAATTAAAAGGAGCAGGCTCAATGGGTCCTAAACCCATTTTCTTACAAGCATGTTCCTCAATAAAATTAACTCCTGAGCCTCCATCTATAAGGACTTCTTTTATCTTGTTTTTACCAATATATACAGTAATGCTGGGCACATACCCATCATAATCACCTTCTTTTTCATAATGTTTTTCTACTCGGTGAATTTCATTTCCTGTATATGCAGGTAAGGATTTTGGAACAATGTTCAACATTTCCAAGATTTGATTTTTAATATATGGGGCAATATGTATTAATTGTCCCAACGTGATTGTAATTTCTTGGCTCAATGCACTTTGAGCCATTGATTCTGCCACGTCATCCTGAATCCGTTTCACAGGAATGCTCTGTTTTCTAGGGTTACTCTGTTTTACAGGAATATTCTTTTTCTCTTGAATATTCTTCCCTAAAATAGAATCAGTTATTTTTAGATCTTTAGGTATATCCGTCGGTTGTGTATCATCATCCGAGATATACTCAGGGAGATCTCGTTCTTGGAGATGAGTGTTCATCTCTCCCATTGTTTGCGTACTATCCCGCAATGGATACACAGAATTTCCTTCTTCTGCTGGAAGGTATTCCTGTTTCTGACATATATTTCTTTTTGTACAGATTACTGCTCTCACGGCAGGATGGTTTTCTAGCTCATTCTCGTCCACATCAATGAACCGAGCTCCAAGCTCTCTCTTAGGAGCATTGTTTGAGGTGGAAGGCTGATTCTTAGGACAATTTGGAGAAATATGTCCTTTCTCTCCACATGTATAACAAGTAAGATTAATAGAATTCCTTCCTTGTACTTGTCTTTGTCTATAGTTATTTTGATCTCCATAACTTTCTTTTCTTGGATATCTTTCTGGTCCTCTGTAGGACGTCTCCTTCCTTCCCATATTAGGCTTATATGGTGGAGCATATCTAGTTTGATTCCCCATACAGCCTATCATCTCCTCCTGTATAAGGAACATTCCTTCTGTTATCAAAAGGATTCCTATTTCTTCCTTCTTCCCAACTCCCAGGCTGTTCCTCATAATAGAGCTTCCTATTCCGAGATGGGAATGTGGTAACAGGTGGTTGTCTCACAGGAAACGGCCTGTTATACCAGCCTTCCTTTCTTCCTTCTTTTCTCCTTTCTTTTTCCACACGTGCCACATTTTGATTAATAAAATACTTACAGTCTTTTGCCGAATGTCCTTCTTTATCACATATTTGACATTTTGGCAACTGTAGTCTACACTCATCCTTAGTATGTCCAGGATTTTTACACTTGGCACACCATACTTTGGCATCTAATTCCTTATACACAGGATTACCTTTCAAGGACTTAACTAGCTGTAATAACATTCTCTCATCAGCCTTATAATCCCGAACTTTATAGGTTCATCCTCATCATCTGAACTATCCTCCTTTCTCCTTGAGGATTTTATCTTTCCTTCTGCTATGTTTTCTATTTGTCTCCTCTTCTTCTCATAATCTTTAAGATGCTTTACAAGATCTTTCCTGTCTACTTCCTCAATTGTCATTGCATAATGCCTATATGGCTTCTGCAATCCTTGCTTATACCATTGAAGCAAAGCTTCTTCCTTAACATATAGTGAGCATTTCTTTTCATGCTTTTTAAAACGGTGTGTATATTCCTCTAGAGTTTCAGTTTTTCCTTGTAGGATATTTCTGAGCTTCTCTAAGTGCTCTTCAGGCAACTCTTCCTTTTTAAAGTATTCTTTAAAAGCTTCTGTAACTTTCTCATAATCTTCTCTCACATCTTTCTCCAACTCATAATACCAATCAGATGCATTTCCTTTTAATGTGTGAGGAAATATAAGCAACTTATCTGCATTGCTTACTTTATACAACTTTACAACTTCCTCAAACTGCAATAAATGTCTTTTAGGATTTTCCTTCTTTCCTGCGGAAAATATTGGGAACATCAATGTGCCTCCCAACATTCCGGGGAAAAGTGTCATATTAGACATACTCGGTGGGTTTTCTCTACCACCTTCCTCCTCACCAAGAGGGGAATTTCCAGGAGATACTCCTCCTGGTCTAATAGGAAATCCTGTTCTCCGAGGAGTTCCTTCCAACTCCTCTTCTCCTGCAGTTTGATAGTCACCGTATTGTATATCCTCCACACCTTTAGCAGCACTTTCTCCTATCTGATCAATGAGTTTTATAAGAGCTTCTTGCCTATTAGCAAGCTCTATTTGCTCAGCTCGGGCAGCCTCTCTCTCGGCCTGCCTATTATCTCTCTCTCTTGCTAGAGACGAGTTAGGATTATGTTGCCTCCAAGGCTCCATCCATCATCATATATATACACACTTCTTTTTCACTTAAGCTCTACTTCTCTCAGAGCTATATCACTTCTCACTTAGGAATTCAACAAATTCCTCCACAACAATGGCGAAATCCCTCCGTGGTCGCCATGTGTTAACATACAAAACTTTCCTGTGTGCAGAAAACACTGTTCACAGCGCAGGAAAAGCTTTGCAAGTTAAAGTGTAGGGATTTCGTCCAATAGAGAGCTCTATATATACTTATCTTGTCTCTAAGGTCAAGGATAGGATTTTGCTTTGGCCATTGCCATGTATAAGCATTCACAATACACCATAAATATGCACTTGCATTACTATATGAATACAAAGAGATAGCAAGTGTGGAGACTTACTTCTCTCCCAAATACTCTCTCTCTCATGCATTGCTCTCCATAGCCTTCATAGCCTTCATAGTCTCTCTCTCTTCCTGCCCTTCCTTGCCCTAACCGAATCCTGTCCTCCTCCAACCGTCATAACTGTCTGCTTCCTGCAACCGTAGGATCTTCCTACCCTGTAGGATTTTTCCTACTGCTAGGATTTTTCCTGTACACAGGATATTTCCTACTACTACTTTCCTACAAGTTATTCCTCCACCGTAGGAAAGTCCTATGTATGCAGTTCCTATATGTATATTTTTGGCTTCTAACACATGCATATGGATATATATATATATATTATATAATACGTGTGTGTAAGAGAGAGAAATGAATTCTTTAGAATTAAATGTAAAAAACTCTTGTGAATATTAGAATTTAGGCCTTTTGATGAAGTTGTGTGATATATCTTATATATGTTTATATACATTTAAGCAAATATGTAAATATTTCAAAAGTATATAACCGTCGATTTCTTAATATGCCTCAAAAGATAATCTTTAACAATTGATAAAAATCAATTTTAAAATACAAACATGAACATATGGGCATATAACACATCATATATTAGAGTGTGTATATATAATTAATTTCTAAAAAGATCTGAAAACTCTCAAAAGATTATAAGCCCTAACGAGGACAACAGTATGTTTGGTATAGCTTTTAATGTAATTGTATATAATTGTAAACATAAATGTTTTGTTTATGTTATGTATAAAAATATTTGTCTCGTATATAGAGAAAATGAAGCGAATTATACTTTTGAACTTGAAGACAAAAAAAAGTGTTGTTACGAGCTTTCTTATTAAACAAAATAAAAGAATTTATATTTGAAAAGAAAGTGTTATGCTTATATTAAATAAAATAATAAACTTAACTTTTAACATAAATTAATACAGTTAAATAATATATTAATAGTAAAACTTATAATTTTAACAATATAAATTATGTCATATATAAAAAATACATTTGGAACATACCATATGTGTGCAATATTTTGATAAAGATAACAACTGGTCTAGTCATAACTTAAAGGTGTGCACCAGCATTATATAGAAAGATCTATGGAGCATATCACATCCTTATATAGTTAATTATTTTATAGCTAAACTGAATATTCTGATTATGTATTAGCATCTCATGCTTCTAATTAAATTATATGTATTTTTATTAATACATTTTAAATAAATATTATATATTCATCATTTTAATATTTGAAACACAAAAGAAAAAGAAAGAATTATTTTAGGAAAAAGATTATGAATATAAACATGCATACGTAAAAGATAAGTTCTTGATAAGTTCACTATATCTGGTGTTCATGCCCAAGTGATAGCAATTATATATCATATATGAATAAATAAATTGGATGTGTGTGCGTGTGCACATTCATGTGTACAAATAAACAATATGCAGCAAAATAGCGCTGAATCTCAATATTACAGTTGTAAAAGATGCTCATTAATATCCATTACCAGATTATGAAGCCAGCTTTTGTTCATCCCATTGAAATATATATTACTATACTTTATATGTTTACGTCAAATGCAACATATTATTTTTTGTTTTCAACATATAATAATTATACATGATATTTTAAATTGCTTTCAATATTGTTCTCTTAATATTTTGGATTACAAGCTATTTAACCGGTGCCTTAGCTATTTTAAAAATCGGTCATTGTATATAAGTTTTTTTTTTCAATGTGAATTTGTTATTAAAACCTACAATTAAAAGATTATTTAATTATTAATAAAGGTATATACTCTCAATCTAAATTGTTAAATATAATGAGATGCTAGAATATTTAATACTTTATTCGCTAGACATCAAAATATACAAAAGGATTTTTTTTTCATTATTCTTTTTCCATCTCACTAATCACTTCAAACTTCACCGTGGTACAAAAAGAAGAAGTACCAATTCGACCTTTACGGGTTTAGTATTTGGGGCGGACACTGTTTCGGCCTTCTAACTTCAAAACCGGTCCAACCAAAGCAAATTAGAAAATAACATGAAGAAGAAGATATGAATATGCTACAACATATGCTTAAAGAATTCCACAGCAAATGCCTTGAGAAAGACCACTACCATCGATCCCCGTAGAAACTACAACGAAGGAAAGACGATGTCACAACTCAAGAAGAAATCCCACATCTATGTGTCTAAGAAAAAAAGTACATGTTCTCTCCAACAACAACTGAACAAGCAGCAAGGGAGGCTGTGTGTGAGGCTCAACACACACCCGTAAGCCTTTTCGGTGGCTAGATATAAACTATCATGAGATGCTGGAAATATATTAATATATATTAAAAAATATTCAAATTAACTTAATACAAATCTCTCTCTCGTACACGCGTGGTTTACATATAACATATTTTTCTTAGTTATAGTGAACTGTTATAAACAGAATGTCCATAATGCCAGGAAATTATCAACACCTTTATGCACATATTAACTATGAAACTCAGCATTTGACTACGAAGTTAAAGGAAGATACACCGCGTAGTAGGAACAACTGCAGTAGACAATGTGTAGTAGATTTGTCAGGGAAAATGAAAAGGCATAAAATCCCTGATGGAACCAAAAGGGAGATGTTTATTCAAACGAAGAAGAGCATCCCGATTTCCAAAAAAAGTAGCTGAAGTTGGATGTGCGTGTGTGTAATAGTTCAATTTAATCAATTGAAGGTGCATGTGTGTAATAGTTGGATTTTACTGAGTGTGCGTGCGCGTGCGTGTGTATAATAGTTTGATTTAACAATTGGAAATCCTATTCGAAAGTAGGTCCCGCTATGTATGGAGCGTGTGGAAGCTGTAGAGATGCGCGTCGAGTCCTCGGAAACTTAAATGTGTAGATGTGCTTGGTAAGGTATTGTGTACGCGTGTGGATAGTGCTTCCTGACTAGATATATATTATCTGTATATTAACACCTGCAGCTAGAAAATGCATTTATTTATGGGATCTTATTCATAACTTAAAAATACTGGCATTAGTGACCACGGCCACGTCCACGGCTGTTACCACTTCCACCTCCGCCAAAACCACTACCGCCGCCACCTCCACCATTCTTTTTCTTTATTAATACAAATTAAATTGATAATTTTTTTTAATAAGAGACTCAGATTGACACGGGAACTTGAAATTGTGAATGATATTCATTTTTAATATTAATAGTTCCAACCCGGTTGTTATGAATATTCATTTTGACAAGATTGCCAAAATGTATAAACTCAAATTGCAGTAGAAGTGAATATCCATTTCAGGTGTTTTTCCTTGAGTGACTAATGCCTTTCCAAAAATAATGTATAATACGCACTTTTTTATTACGTGGTACTTTTTTATATTAATTATCTCAAATCTTACTGTTCCAAATTAAAAAGGTATTAGAAACATGAAGAGCATCGCACAAGCTAGAATTCTTACATTTTCCACATATATAATGTAAGAAATGTATCAACAGTTTCAAGAGCGCAGTGTCATATTTCAAACTGAAACACCCAATAAGGGTATTTTGCCACAACCTTGATGAGTTTAATGTATATGCGTTGTATGTACATTTAACAATAAGATTTTAAAAAAGGTTAAGTTATGCATAGAATTCTTGTGTAATATAAGTGTTGTGTTGTAGTTACCTTTTTGACAAAACCTAGAAGGCAAGAATGAAAAAAAGAGTAATGAAGAAGGAAGTTAGCGCAGCGGAAGCTCTTTTGATGTTAAGCAAACAAGAAACTAACATATCCAAGTCAGGGTTAACAGAGAAAGTAAGAAGCATTCAAACAAAGTAAAGAGGTGGCATATACAATTCATAGTTGAAACATGATCTTTTTCTTTAAAGATGAGTGGTAAGAATTACTTCGGATGGGAGATATCTGTTACGGATATATTCAGAAAGATTAAGAGAAAAGAAAAATAAAAAACAAGAATTTCTGAAAGAGAGCGATAGAACATTCTAAATAGAGAGAAAGGATTGGTTTATAATGCATGATATTAAATTTTTAAGCTCATTAATGAAGATAATCTATGTTATTTATGGAAAGTTTGGGGATTATGTATGGGTAGATAGATTATATCTACACATATAAACATCCAAAGAGGAAAAGCATAAACTAAACATGAACCCCTTGAAAACGTGAAACCCTAGAAACGGGATATGCACAGTTGGTGAACAGTTACAACTGCAGTCGCTTGTTTGAAGCTGGAGACCTTCACTCCCGAGTTCCCCATATCTACAGATTGTGAATGATGCCGGTATCACCATTTCCCTCGTCGGCGCCCCAGCCCGCGGCATATCATCTTTTTTATCCAGCCTGCGGCATATCAACTTTTTGTCGGCAGGTGCCTGGCTACTGGCTGGACTAACTCAGACAGTGCGGGTCATTAGCAAATGCCTCATTGGCGGTTGTGCGACTGCTGGCTCTACACACACCCACGCACGCACTTAATGAAAATATATGTAATATTTCTTGGTGTAATGAAGCGTGAAAGTCAAGTAAAAACTAGTACAATACATAAATAAAAATTTTGAGTTTTTTAATATTATAATATATGCATTATCTTATACTTGTACACTATCCTGTAAATGTTAATTATCTTACAACTAGTTAAAGACTATATAATTATGTCTTTCTCTCTCTATATATAACATAAATACACCAGAATGCAACTACTGATTATGCACGGAGTTTGGTACGCCTGGCAGTTTTATTGGGCTTTATATTGTGGCAACCAATAGCGTATTTGCCATAACCTTGATGAATTATGTCAATATATGTGTATATGTTATACGCAGGTACGTTGTATGTACATTCATACAAACCATACACGAGAACTTATGATCTATTAAAATATAAGCGTTGCATGCAGTAGTGAATCTCTCTCTCACCACGTGGTTTACATACAGCATATGAAGCTGATTGTTATAAACAAAATGTCCATGTTCTATTCAATCATTCAATGATAAGAAAGTATATGCACATATTAACCATGAAACTCAATATTTGACTACTAATTAAAAGGAAGATACACCACGTAGTAGGAACAACTCCAGACAATGTATAACTTCAGATTTGTCAAGGAGAAAATGAAAAGGCTTGTTATAAATCCCGATGGAACCAAAAGGGTGTCATTATCGACATTCGACCCGAGAAGTAGTTGATCGAGTTGGAGGTGTGCGTGTGTGTAATAGTTCGAATTGAAAAGGTGTGTGTGCGTGTAATAATTTGATTTAATGAGTGGAAGGTATGTACGTGTGTGCGTGCGTGTTAATTATTAATGGCTGCTGATTTAAGGTCAATTTAAATATATTATAAATAATTAATATGTCATTTGATTTAAATTATTTCTACAATTAAAGAACTAATAAATTGAAATCACCGTCTACTCAATAACAGCCTATAATATAGAAAATAAAAAATTTCTTAACAAAATAATTTTGTTACTATATTGCCTTTATTTAAACTTCATGCCCTTGTTAATGAATAAATGGTTCATTATACGTACTCATTTACATGTCTAAAGACAGGGTTAACAAAAGGATAATGTAGAATAAAAAACTCAAATAATGTTATAGTATATATAATATTTTTTATGGATTCTTCTAAATTTATGTACACATGCATTTTAACTTAACCTTTTTAGAGAATATTCTCTAATTTGTTATAACAATGATATAAACTTACTTAAATTGTTTTATATGGTTAGCCTCCTTGTACGTCCATCAAAAATCTATCTGGGCCTCATTAGTTAAAAAGTAATCTCTTTAACTAGTTAATATGAAACACTAAAGACACCTTCACTCCTTTTACCAAATGCCACGTCACCCATACACTTTAGAATTTCATAAAAACACGAGTACCTAGGAAACAATTTATTCTTGTGTTACTTTTGCAAGGCCACAATAGTGTTTTGTCTTACACTTGTGGCAAATATACATATCTCTCACCTAAAACTCTTCTAAATTTTTGTTTTCATTATCAAATTTAATAATTCGGCTCTAAACTATTTATAAGTTCTTCTTGCATAAACTTTGAATGTTCTCAAGTTTAATACTCAAATCTTTAACTTTCTCATCCATTTTGCCCTAGGTATCTTTACTTGTTCACACTTGTCACAAGTTTTGTAGTATTCTATAAATATCAACTTTCATATTCCTCTAATATTACCTCCTTTTGATCAACTTATATGTTTTTCTCCCTACAAAGTGATTATCTTTTAAGCAATCACCATGGAAATATAGTACTTGGTTGATCAAGTGATCACACAAGGAAGATACACACGATCATTATAGTAAAGAACTCCATCATAAAACTAGAATGTCCAACTGTCCTCTAAGCTCTTGCACCTTGATGTCTACCTAGTTGAATTCACTAACCATCTTTATCAATGCATTACATGATTATGTTTGGAATTCTTTAACTAATGTGGCTCTCTTAACACATGATAAAGCATCTGTCACCACATTAGTTTTTATTGGCAATGCTCATCAAACTCCACGAGAGCTTAATCATCCAACGACTTGTCGATGATTTAACATGAATAAATACACCAAAGATTTGTGATATATAAACATCTTAATATTTGTACCATAAAGATAATGCCTTTAAATTTATAATACATCAACAATGGCCAGTAGCTCTTACTTAAGTATTGTTGATTTGCAAGAATGACTCTCATAAGCAATAGGCCTTATCTCTTACATAAGTACAACTCCACTCGCATCACACAATACATAAGGCTTAGAGGAATCTATAATACATAAAATTGGTACATATACTAAGGCTTATTTTAAAACATGAAAACTACTCTTCTTTAAAGCACTCCATGCAAAGGGAACGTTTTTCCTCAAAACAAAAAAAGCTTTCTTAGCATAGTCTTTAACAAACTGGTAGTATAACCAACCATGCCCAAAAAACTCCGTAACTCTTATATATTATTAAGAATTAGTCATTGTTCCACCATTGTCACCTTATGTGGATCAATCATAACTCCACTTGGTGACGCAAATACTCTTCTTCACATTGAGCAAATACACATTTAGTCTTCTTTATTGTAGAGACATTTCGTCAAAAACATAACAAAAAGATATTTGTTCGGAGACTCAAGCTTTATTTCAAACTAAGTGTTTTTCACTCCACCGTATTAAAGCTTCACTCACTTGATGTTTCACTTAATCTTAGAATCCACATGCTCCAACAAGTTCATCCCAAGGATGAGATCCACACTCACTAGCCTGGGGTTCACCTACCATTAACTTTATACACCATAATCATACATAGACTTTAAATTTAACCCCCAAGTATATGGGTAAACCATGTTGTGAACTAACCCCTAAACTTACATATTTGAAAAAATCATATTTTTATTTATGACTCCCTAACATGAACTTAACTTTAAAAACTCCTTAACTTTTTATTAATTTAATTAAATAAAACCTTAAAATAATATTATTTATTTATTATTTTTTTATAAATTCATCTAGTTTTGATCTTATGCTACTTTCTAAAAAATAAAGCTCTCATGCAGGCTCATAGGTAAGTGGAACCAAGCTAATCACACTTTTAATTCCGACTCTCACATTATCATGAAGATTAAAAAAAAACCAAACATGGCAAGACATTGCACTAGAGAGAAGCATGAGGAGAATTTCAAAAATAAAAAAGGCATGGACTTGAAGCTAGAGTCGACAGAGTTTGGAGGAGAGGGAGAAGAACTCTAGGTTGCAACCCCCATAGGAGTCCCCACAGAAGCTCATGACAAAGCTGAGCGTGTTCTTGTGGACATTGTGGAGAAATTTGAAACCGAGTCAAGAGTGAAGTTCAAGATATATGAGCCAAGTGTGTGTGGTTTCACCAACAAGAATACCATCTACCTAGAATGTGAGCCGTGTGGGAAGCTCATCTAAATGTTTTCAAAAGGCAGCCTTGAGAACAACTTGGCTCATCATATCATCTCTAACAACCACAAACGAGGACGAGCACCCTCTGGAAAACCTAGTCGATCGAGCAAGAAATAGAGGAAGAACGTTCCAAACCAAAGGAACTTATTATGCTTTGTGGTGAAAGGTAAAGTAATATATATTTTCTTCCTTTGTTTTAAGACTGAATTCTCTATTTGTTTTTTTTTTTAGGACATGCAGGAGGATCATTGTCCCATGCAACGCCGTCAAGTTCAAGTTGCAGTGGCCAAAGTAAGTGAAAATATATGTAAGAAAACACTTTTTAAAAATTTGTTAGTGGTATGTGATAAGTTTGAATAAAGTTTGCCATGATTATTGGCATGTTAATAGAATTGCTAAAAGACTCAAACGAGACCACAAATGGTATTTTGAGCCACACTACAAAGTAGTTTTCAATGTTGAGAATGGCATAGAGGTGCGAGTGGAGGGAACTTTTAGGCACACAGAGCGTGCTCAAACAATCTTCTCTGGAACTCAGTGCTCCATGTGCTCATCCATCCTAAGTTTGCTTGATTTTTGAGCACGAGCATATAGGAATTCCATAGCAAAGTTCAAAAGAGGAGAACGAGGAGTTGTGCACGAGACGAGAAATGATATGATGACTGTAGATGAAAGGCTGGAGAAAAATTGAGTTGTTAGCTCCTAGAATAGAGATTTACGCAGAGATGTGTTTTTTCTCCGTGCAAGAAATCTGGCTCTTTTCGATGCAAGAATTTGAGGGACTCTTTGAGGGAATCAGCTGTGCAAAAGGATGTGAAGAAGTTCTATTGAGACATCATCGAAGCTCACAAGCATGGAAAGTTTGAGGGAGAGGAGGTTGTTTGGAACTTGATGCTGGATATTGCTCAAGACATGAACCAATAGAAGCAGGGCTTTCGATATCATGAGACGCCAAAGCAGATTTTTCAAGTCATCATGATCTAAGGTGGAGCTCGAATGCACAACTTTTTAAAGTTCAACATCAAAGGTCCCGATATCTCAACTACAAAGCAAGCTTTGAGGCAGACTTTTAGATACAAAACAGGTAATATTTGAAGTATTTACTTTTTTTTAAAATATTAATTATTTATTGGTTTTTTTATAAAACTTATAGGTATCAACAAGGAGAACTTTTAGTTGCTTTCTGAAATTTATCGACTAAACATGCAAAGGTTGCAACTTGCTCTTGGTAGTCTCCTTGCTTCTACTGCTGAGGATGAGACAACAATCAAATGAGTTGTCAGGTGGGATACAAGGCATGATGTGCTCATGAGATTTTGTGGAAAAAAGGTGGAGAATCACTCATGTGAGGAGAAGTTTGTTGTTGCAATTGGTGAAGGAGAAGCAAGCTATGACAACATTGTTCATGCTTTCTAGTTGAACGTGAAAGCTTCATGTGCTAGGGTCTTCATCACTACATGTCAACCTTCCAAGCCTAGTGCTTGGTATCTTGCACACTTGTAGTAGGTTTTCAGTAGTTGATGTCAAGCAATAGTGGGAGAAAATTCAAGTGCTTTGGGAATCTTCGACTTGTGCTTGGCCCTCTCATTGGCCACGCTTATGATGGTGATGCAAGAAGACGTAGATGCATGCTCGAGGAGATGATGGACTTTTCAAACAAGTACAAAGTCCCCTAGGAAGCCTGGTTGTTTTCAGCAAATGTGAGAGATATGGGAGATATTTTCCGGCTCCATGATCAAGATTTTATACATAATGGCAAGAAGTTGATCAACCCAATGAACAAGGGATCAAAAGCTCTTTTTCTTGGCGAGCACATGGTGCATCTTAATGATGTTTGGAACATGTTTGAGAGATTTCACGGGTTTCACGGGCTACAAGCAAGAGACATCCACTATGTTGATCAACAAAATTGGGTAGCTACACATAGGATAGCTTCTAGGAAGGTTTAGGAGCTTTTACATGACTTGCGAAATCCTATTGAAGGAAGACCAGAGAAAAACTAGGAACAAAAAGTCTACCTTAATGTGGTTGCTTCCTACATCGACATTTTCCTTTTGCCTCACAAGAACTTGCGAGAGAGAGTACAATCTGCTACAAAAGTTTCTTTTTTTGAGGTATTCAATTTATTCTTTCATCTTTTACAACTCTAATATATATCTTTAGGTTGTGGTGACTTTGGATCCTCAAGGAGAAGAAAGGGACTTTGAAGCAAAACTTTCTCAACTGAGAGACTTTCTTGGATGTATAGCTCTCTTGTCATTTCGCCATGATTCTCATCAAGTACTTCCAGATTTTCATCCGGGTCTTTCAATTCCTCTAGAGAGAACATGGTTCGATGTTCTTCTCAAAAGTAGGAGGCATGGTGCAATATGAACACTCCTATAATGGCAAAGATATTGTAGATAGTGCTAGGGCACTGAACCAGGTTGCATGTTATGAGGAAGAAGGTGACCTTTGATTCTCAAAGGCCCACTCGAAACATGAAAACATTAGGGAGAAACTGGGAGTGGAAAGGACTAAAAACAAAGTGCTTGTGGATCTTGAAGACTACTCTTGTGTGGTTGAGGACCAAGATATAATCGAAACTTTATGAGTAGGGATTGTTGAGGCACAACAAAGATGTTTAGACGTGGGAATCACTTGCTCATCGAGTAGCTTTGCAAGTTCTTGGTTTACAACTCCATGGAAGCATAAGGATTTTGTAAAGGATTTGATTGAGTCTGGAGTTGGATTAAGGTTGGTTGAGGACAAGGCTGATGAGGTTCTAGAAGCAGATTGTGATGATGAAGTAAACCTAGAGAGTCTGGATGTGGACTAGGAGATGGTGGATAAGAGTGAGCTTCGGCACACCTTGGATCTTATCTTGGATAATCACGAGGAACAAACACACATAATAATTTTTTTCATATTTTCTTTTTACATTTTATTAAAGTTTTCATATCTTTGGCATAAAGAAAGGTTTCAAACAATGTGCTGATGAATGGGAAAGAGGTTTCTAAATCAACTTTGGTGAGCCAGCTAAATGGAGACGCATGGCTCTCAAAAGATATATTGACTTAGTGAAAAATATTGTTCTGGAGGTTGAGTAGGATGGGAGAAACTTGAACGAAGCAACGACTATGAGCACATGTTCATATTGCTCCTTGTGGTTTGAGAAGGACATGCAACCTCTGGAGGATCAAGAAGTAAGAAACGCAAATAAAAAATAAAGCTTGTGTGGTATATAACCGTGTGCTTAACATGAGAAAAAAGGTTAGAAATCCTTGAGAGATACTCGTGAGAGCATCAACTCGAAGGACCTTCTCAGCTTTGCAAAAGAACATCTGGAGTTTCTCTTCACTTGTTATCAAGAAAACAAGTGGACAAAGTTGTAGCATGTGTCCTTCAAGTCCTTTCCATAAACCACGTTACACTCACGGTAGAAGACTTCAAAAACTGTTTCACCATTTTTATCATAAGAAATGAGTTCAAACCGATCATCTCTCCCCTCTGCCTCCAGCTTTTTCTTGTTGAGATGGAACGATTTCTTCCACTCATGGATGAGTTTCAGAGTTGCGAGCTTGGAGTGCAAGCTGACATGAAAAAACTCCCGTGCCAGCCCTATTGTAGCTTGCAGTTGCTCCACCCGCACAAGCACCTCATTATCCCAGCAAGAATAGCGCTCCTGCTTCTCAGTGACGGGGAGATTCGCTGGACCCAAAAATACCCAGCATTTACCAATCAAACCTGTTAATTCATCCTGGTTGATCTCCTAACGGATTTGGGTGTAGGTTGAATTGGTTAAATTCTTGATGTATCCAACCACAACTCGTCTCTCGTCTTGCAGGAGATGGACAATTATATCCCGGGACTCCTCTGCCATAGCCCTAGGCCGTACCCTAAGCTCCCATAACATTAACGTTCGAACTAACAAAAACCAGCTTCTTAAGAGTGACCCCCAGGTCGAGTCCTCGGAAAATTTAAATGTGTAGATGTGCTTGGTAAGTGTGTGTGCGTGTGTGGATAGTCCTTCCTGACTAGATATATAATATCTGTATATTAACAGCTAGAAAATGGTTACCACTTCCACCTCCGCCAGAACCCACATCCACCATTTTTTTCCTTTATTAATACACATTAAATTGGTAAATTATTTTTAATAAGAGACTATATAAAAATAAAATAACAAATCATATTAACACGATGGTAAACAGTTTTTTATAAATTTAAAATTAATTTGTTGATTAAAATTTATTATTAATAAGATTGATAGTTATAAGAACTTAATTCTGAAATATGTTACTTTAAAATGTTTAAAAAAAATTTAAACTCATAATTAACACAGGAACTTGAAATTGTGAATGGTATTCATTTTTAATATTAATAGTTCCAACCCGATGGTCATGATTATGGTGCTAAGATAATTACTAACATGTTTCATATTCAAATCCAATCCAATTAAGAGTTGTCGCTTCGGTAAAATAATAACTTATGTGGTGACGTAAAACAATATTTACTTTCTTATTTATATATGTAAATGTAAAACTTGTGTCTGAAATATAATTTTGGTTTTTTTAAAGATAACTAACGCACATTCTCAATAAACATGCTCTCCGCTCACACATGTGAGGATTAATCGAAACCTTATACTATTAAGGAAATTATATATATGTACCTTTGAAATTTGTTATATACTTTAAAGATTATATAAAACTTCAAAATGTTTTAAATTTCATTTACAATTTAAAAACATATTGTACTCTTTTTAAATATATACATATTCTGTTATGTACTGCACTTATACAATTCTTCCCTTCATGCAAAATATATATAGGTGAGTCACCGTCGTGTTCCGGTTCCCCATTCCTGATCGTGACACTGGGTACTTCCTCAGGCTGATATTCCTCAAGTTAGCAACTGAATAGAGAGGATCCCCACCTGTTCTATAACTCTAGAGCTTGTTAAAATGTTAGAGACGTGAAGAACATCAACAAGCTAGAATTCTTATATTTTCCGCATATATAATGTAAGAAATGTATCACCAAGTTTTGTTCAACGCAGTGCCATAATTTCAAATTAAAAAATTACTCAAAGAGCATTTGTCACGAGATTGTGCCTTTTAATGTGTATATGCATAGGCATATACGTTGTATGTACATTTATATGCACCGCAAGGAATGATTAGGATTTATGATTATAAAAAAGGTTAAGTTATGCATAGAATATTCTTGTGTAATATAAGTGTTGTGTTGCAGTTACCTTTTTGACAAAACCTAGAAGGCAAGAATGAAAACAAGACTAATGAAGAAGGAAGTTAGGGCAGCGGAAGCTCTTTTGATGTTAAGCAAACAAGGGTTAACGGAGAAAAGTAAAAAGCATTCACAACCAAGTAAAGAGGTGACATATACAATTCATCAGTTGAAACATGATCCTTCTTTAAAGATGAGTGGTAGAATTATTTCGGATGGAAGATATATGCTACGGATATATTCAGAGAGATTAGAGAGAAACAAAAAACAAGTAATTGTGAAAGAAAGCAGTGGGAAATTCTAAATAAGGAGACAACACATATCTTACTAAATTTCTAAGTTCATTAATGAGGATAATCTATGTTGTTATGGAAGTTTGGGGATTATGTATGGGTAGATATATCTACACACATAAACAAAGATGAAAACCTGAAACTTTAAACCCTAGAAACGAATATGCACTTTGTGGGCGCACAGTTTTCACATACGGAGCTGTAGTCCTTGTTTGAAGCTGGAGACCTTCACTCTCGAGTTTCCCATATCTACAGATTGTGAAGGATGCCGGCGTATTACCATTCCCTAGTCGGCGCCCCATATCATCTTTTTATCGCCAGGCGCCCGACTACTGGCTGGGCTAACTCAGGCAGTACCAAATGCATCATTGGTGGTTGGGCGACTGCTGACCCTGCACACACGCACGCACGCACGTACACACTTAAATGAAATATATAAAATATTTTTTGGTCTAATGATGCGTGAAAGTTTAAGTAAAACACTAGTACATACTAAATTTATTTTAGTCAATTGCAACTTCATATTTGCGAACGAGTATGTATACGGGATGTATATACATAGAGAAAATCTGACACAGGTAGTTTTTTTTAATTATAACATCTTATACTTGTACAACTATCCTGTAAATGTCAACTAGTTAGAGACTATATATTATGTTTTTCTCTCTCTATGTGTAACATGAATACACCAGAATGCAACTGCTGGTAGTTTCTCTAAAGTTGCTTTAATTATTCAATATGAATCACTTAGATTTAAGAAAAATGTAGTTGTACTAAAAGAATCTTAATTAAACTATATGTACTTTATTATAAGATATTTTTAATAAAATATTAATTCATTATTTAAATATTTGAAACACAAAAATAAAGAGAAAATAATTTTTAAATTAAAGTTTGTAAATTTAAACATATGATAAAATGGTTTATATGAAAGATCATCACAGTGTTCACATATATTAAGGTCACAGCGTATGTGTGTATGCGCCTGCGTGTCCACGTGTGTACCAAAAGAAACATAAATGCCATTAAAATATATTGTCTAATATCTTATGCTTTATATGTTTAATTCGAATGCAATATATTATTTTTTTGTTTTCAATATATGTTGATTAATTGTTTGATTATAATATTTATACATGATATTTTAAATCGCTTTTAATCTTGTTGATTATTATAAATTATGATAGCTTAACAATTTTAAAAATTTCTGTTTTTCTAATGTAAATTGTTATTGAAACCTACAATTAAAAGATTTTTAATTATTAATAAAGAATATACTTTCAATCTAAACTGTTTTAAACTAACTTGATAAAATAATTATTAAGATATTTGATGTCATATGATTGTTATTTTAAAATAGAAATTAACAAGTTTTATTCAAATGGTGAAATATAACCTAGTTCCAATTTTATACTTCAAAATATTTAAACACTTACATGGAGAAAAGAATTCATATTAGGAATTTAATATTTACTCTCACAAGAAGAAATTAACAAATAACTTAAATAAACAAACATGCGTGTCGAATCCCATCCAATTATCTCATTTCCTTAAACTGAATATGTAATACCAGAACATCGGTACATACACAGTCAACTTCAAAACCGGTCCAACCAAAGCAAATTAGAAAATAAACATGAAGAAGCAAGATATGAATATGCCTAAAGAATTCCACAGCAAATGCCTTGAGAAAGACCACTGCCAATAATGCCCCATAGAAACTACAACCAAGGAAAGACGATGTCACAACTCAAGAAGAAATGCCACACCTCATGTGTCTAAGAAGAAAGTACATGTTCACTCCAACAACAACCCTGCTCATGAACAAGCAGCGCAAGGGAGGCGACTACGAATTAAAGGAAGATAAGTAGACAATGTGTAGTTCAGATTTGTCAGGGAGAAAATGAAAAGGCTTGTTATAAATCCCTGATGGTACCAAAAGGGAGATGTTCTTCAAACGAAGAAGAGCATCCCGATTCCAAAAAGTAGCTGATCGAGTTGAAGATGTGCGTGTGTGTAATAGTTCGATTTAATAAATTGAATGTGTGCATGTGTGTAATAGTTGGATTTAATGAGTGTGCGTGCGCGTGCGTGCGTGTAATAGTTTGATTTAACATTCTTCGTGAGGATTGGAAATTCTATCCGAAAGTAGGTCCCGCTATGTATGTAGCGTGTGGAAGCTGTAGAGATGCGCGTCGAGTCCTCAGGAAACTTAAATGTGTAGATGTGCTTGGTAAGTGTGTGTGTGCGTGTGACTTCCTGACTAGATATATATTATCTGTACATATGTATCTGTACATTAACACCTGCAGCTAGAAAATGGTAGTGACAGTCCCATTTATTTATGGGATCTTATTCATAACTTAAAATACTGGCAATTTATATTAATGACCACGGCCACGTCCACGGCTGTTACCACTTCCACCTCCGCCACCGCCACCACCTCCACCATTCTTTTTCTTTATTAATACAAATTAAATTAATATTTTTTTTAATAAGAGACTCAGAATGATACTCATTTTTAATATTAATAGTTCCAACCCGGTTGTAAGAGCATCACACAAGCTAGAATTCTTACATTTTCCGCATATATAATATAAAAATATATCAAAGTTCCAAGAGCGCAGTGTCATATTTCAAACTGAAACACCCAATAAGGGCATTTGCCACAGCCTTGATGAGTTTAAGGCATGTACGTTGTATGCAATAGGATTTATGATTTTAAAAAGGTTAAGTTATGCACAGAATATTCTTGTGTAATATAAGTGTTGTGTTGTAGTTACCTTTTTGACAAAACCTAGAAGGCAAGAATGAAAAAAAGACTAATGAAGAAGGAAGTTAGCGCAGCGGAAGCTCTTTTGATGTTAAGCAAACAAGAAACTGACATATCCAAGTTAGGGTTAACAGAGAAAAGTAAGAAGCATTCACAACCAAGTAAAGAGGTGGCATATACACTTCATCAGTTGAAACATGATCCTTCTTTAAAGATGAGTGGTAGAATTACTTCGGATGGGAGATATCTGTTACGGATATATTCAGAAAGATTGAGAGAAAATAAAAAAAAACAAGAACTTGTGAAAGAGAGCGGTGGGACATTCTAAGTAGAGAGAAAGGATTGGATTTATAATATATGATATTAAATTTCTAAGCTCATTAATGAAGATAATCTATGTTGTTTATGGAAGTTTAGGGATTATGTATGGGTAGATAGATATATCTACACATATAAACATCCAAAGAGGAAAAGCATAGACTAAACATGAACTCCTTGGAAAACGTGAAACCCTAGAAACGAATATGCACATGTTGGTGAACAGTTACAATATGCAGTCGCTTGTTTGAAGCTGGAGACCTTCACTCCCGAGTTCCCCATATCTACAGATTGTGAATGATGCCGGCGTATCACCATTTCCCTCTCGGCGCCCTAGCCCGCGGCATATCAACTTTTTATCGGCAGGCGCCTGGCTACTGGCTGGACTAACTCAGGCAGTGCGGGTCATTAGCAAATGCCTCATTGGCGGTTGTGCGACTGCTGGCTCTACACACACCCACGCACGCACTTAAATGAAATATATGTAATATTTCTTGATGTAATGAAGCGTGAAAGCTCAAGTAAAACACTAATACATACATAAATAAAAATTTTGAGTTTTTTTAATATTATAATATATGCATTATCTTATACTTGTACACTATCCTGTAAATGTTAATTATCTTACAACTAGTTAAAAATAAAAAATTTGAGTTTTTTTTAATATTATAATATATGCATTATCTTATACTTGTACACTATCCTGTAAATGTTAATTATCTTACAACTAGTTAAAGACTATATAATTATGTCTTTCTCTCTCTATATATAACATGAATACACCAGAATGCAACTGCTGATTATGCACGGAGTTTGGTACGCTTGGCAGTTTTATTGGGCTTTATATTGTGCAACCAATAGGCGTATTTGCCATAACCTTGATGAGATTATGTCAATATATGTGTATATGTTGTAGGCAGGTACGTTGTATGTACATTTATACAAACCATACACAAGAACTTATGATCTATTAAAATATAGGCGTTGCGTTGCAGTAGTGAATCTCTCTCTCTCTCCACGTGGTTTACATACAGCATTTTTTTAAGTTATAATTATATCATTATATGAAGCTGAATTGTTATAAACAAAATGCCGATGTGTAATTCAATCATTCAACGATAAGAAAGTTATACACATATTAACCATGAAACTCAATATTTGGCTACAAATTAAATGAAGATACACCGCGTAGTAGGAACAACTCCAGACAATGTATACTTCAGATTTGTCAAGGAGAAAATGAAAAGGCTTGTTATAAATCCCTCATTATCTACATTCGACCCCTAGAAGTAGTTGATCGAGTTGGTGTGTAATAGTTCGAATTGAAAAGGTGTGCGTGCCTGTAATAATTTGATTTAATGAGTGGAAGGTATGTACGTGTGTGCGTGGCGTGTTAATTATTAATGGCTGCTGATTTAAGATCAATTTAAATATATTATAAATAATTAATATATCATTTAATTAAATTATTTCTACAATCCAAAGAACTAGCAAATTGAAATCACCGTCTACTCAATAACAGCCTATAATATAGAAAATAAGAAATTTCTTAACAAAATAATTTTGTTACTATATTGCCTTTATTTAAACTTCATGCCCTTGTTTAATGAATAAATGGTCCATTACACGTACTCATTTACATGTCCAAATATAGACAGGGTTAACAAAAGGATAATGTAGAATAAAAAACTCAAATAATGTTATAGTATATTTTTTTAATGAATTCTTCTAAATTTATGTACACATGCGTTTGTGAAACATTTTAACTTAACCTTTTTGAAGAATATTCTTTAATTTGTTATAGTTATCCTTAAGAATGATATAAACTTATTTAAATTGTTTTATATAGTTAGCCTCCTTGTAGGTCCATCAAAAATCTATATGGGCCTCATTACTTAAAGCAATCTCTTTAACTAATTAACATGAAACACTAAGTGCACCCCACTCCTTTTGCCAATATGCCACATTATGGATACGCTCTAGAATTTCATAAAAACATGAGTACCTAGGAGACAATTTATCCTTGTGTCACTTTTATAATGTCACAATAGTGTTTTGCCTTACACATGTGACAAAGATATACACATCTCTCACCTAAAACTCTTCAAAATTTATGTTTTCATTATCAAATTTAATAGTTCGGCTCTGAGTTATTTATAAGTTCTTCTTGCATAAACTTTGAATGTTCTCAAGTTTAATACTCAAATCTTTAGATTTTTCATCCATTTTGCCCTAGGTACCTTTACTTGTTCACACTTGTCATAAGTTTTGTAATATTTTATAATATTAACTTTTATATTACCTCCTTTTGATCAACTTATACGTTTTTCTCCCTACAAAGTGATCAGCTTTTAAGTAATCACGATGGAAATATAATACTAGTTAATCAAGTGGTTAACACAAAGAAGATACATATTATCCTTATAGTAAAGAACTCCATCATGAAACTAGAATGGTGGCTCTAACTATCCTCTAAGCTCTTGCACCTTGACGTCTATCTGGTTGAATTCACTAACCATCTTTGTCAATGCATTACATAATTATGTTTGGAATTCTTTAATTAATGTGGCGCTCTTAACGCATGATAAAGCATTGCCACCACATTAATCTTTATCGGCAATGCTCAATGGAAATTCATCAAACTCCATGAACTTAATCATTCAACGACTTGTTAACAATTTAACTCCTTATGTGTGAATAAATACACTAAAGATTTATGATATGTAAGCATCTTAAAATTTGCATCAATGCCTTTAAATTTGTAATACATTAATAATGGTCAATAGTTCTTACTTAAGTATTGTTACTTTACAAGAACGACTCTCATAAGCAATATGCCTTATCTCGGTACATATACTAAAGCTTGTTTCAAAACATGAAAACTACTCTTCTTTGAAGCACTCCATGCAAAGGAATGTTTTTCCTCAACAACTTAGTTAACAAAAAAAGTTAGTTTTTAACAAACTGGTAATATAACCAACCATGCCCAAAAAACTCTGTAACTCTTATATATTACTAAGAACTGGTCGTTGCTCCACCATTGTCACCTTATGTGGATCAATCATAACTCCACTTGGTGACGCAAATACTCTTCCTCACATTGAGCAAATACACATTTAGTCTTCTTTATTGCAGAGACATTTCATTAAAAACATAACAAAAAAAATACTTGTTCGGAGACTTAAGCTTTATTTCAAACTAAGTGTTTTTCACTCCACCATATTAAAGCTTCACTCATTTGATGTTGCACTTAATCTTAGGATCCACATGCTCCAACAAGTTCATCCCAAGGATGAGATCCACACTCATTAGCTTGGGGGGCTCACCTACCATTAACCTTATACACCATGATCATACATGGGCTTTAAATTTAACCCCCAAGTATATGGGTAAACCATGTTGTGAACTAACCCCTAAACTTACATATTTGAAAAAATCATATTTTTATTTATGACCTCTAACCTTAACTTAACTTTAAAAACTTCATGAAAATAAACCCTTAACCTTAACTTCATGAAAATAAACCCTAACCTTAACTTTTTGTTAATTTATTTAAATAAAACCTTAAATATTTTTCACTCATGTCAATATATCTTTTGAGAGCCGTGGGTTTCCATTTAGCTAGCTCAAGTTGATTTAGAAGCCTCTTTCCCATCCACCAGCACATTGTTTGAAACTTTTCTTCATGTCAAAAATATGAAAACTTCAAAATATAAAAAGAAAATATAAAATTTTTTTATTTGTTTCATTAGCTTCCTCATGATTATCCAAGATAAGATCAAAGGTGTGCCGAAGCTCACTCTTATCCACCATCTCCTGGTCCACATCTAGACTCTCTAGGTTCACTTCATCATCACAATCTGCTTCTAGAACCTCATCAGCCTTGTCCTCAACCAGCCCTGATCCAACTCCAGACTCAGTCAAATCCTTTACAAAATCTTCATGCTTCCATGAAGCTATAAACCAAGAACTTGGAGAGCTACTCGATGAGCAAGTGATTCCCACATCTAAAGATCTTTGTTGTGCCTCAAGAATCCCTGCTCATAAAGTTTCAATTATATCTTAGTCCTCAACCACACAAGAGTAGTCTTCAAGATCCACAAGCACTTTGTTTCTAGTCCTTTCCACCTCTAGTTTCTCCAAATGTTTTCAAGTGGGCCTTTGAGAATCAAAGGTCACCTTCTGCCTCATAACATGCAACCTGGTTCAGTGCCCCAGCACTATCTATAATATCCTTGCCATCATAAGAGTGTTCAGTGCCCCAGCACTATTATAATATCCTTGCCATCATAAGAGTGTTCAGTGCCCCAGCACTATCTATAATATCCTTGCCATCATAAGAGTGTTCATATTGCACCATGCTTCCTACTTTTGAGAAGAACATTTCACAAACATCGGATCATAGAGGAACTGAAAGACTTGGATGAAAATCCTAGAAGTACTTGATGAGAATCACGGCGAAATGGCAAGAGAGCTATACATCCAAGAAAGTCTCTCGGCTAAGAAAGTTTTGCTTCAAAGTCCCCTTCTTCTCCTTGAGGATCCAAAGTCGTCACAACCTAAAGATATATATTAGAGTTGTAAAAGATGAAAAATAAATTGAATACCTCAAAAAAAAGAAACTTTTGTAGCAGATTGTAATCTCTCTGCAAGTTCTTGTGAGGCAAAAGGAAAATGTCGATGTAGGAAGCAACCACATTAAGATAGACTTCTGTTCCAAGTGTTTTCTCTGGTCTTCCTTCAATAGGATTTCGCAAGTCATGCAAAAGCTCATGAACCTTACTTGAAGCTATCCTCTGTGTAGCTGCCCAATTTTGTTGATCAACATGGTGGATGTCTCCTGCTTGTAGCTTGTGAAATCTCTCAAACATGTTCCAAACATCATTAAGATGCACCATGTGCTTGCCAAGAAAACGTTCTTTTGATCCCTTGTCCATTGGGTTGATCAGCTTCTTGCCATTATATATGAAATCTTGATCATGGAACCGGAAAATATCCCCCATATCTCTCACATTTGCTGAAAACAACCAAGCTTCCTAGGGGACTTTGTACTTGTTTGAAGAGTCCATCATCTCCTCAGCATGCAGCTACATCTGCTTGCATCACCATCAGAAGCGTGGCCAATGAGAGGGCCAAGCACAAGTCTAAGATGCTTGTCCTAAAGCACTTGAATTTTCTCCTACTGTTGCTTGACATCAACTATTGAAAATTTGTTACAAGTGTGCAAGATACCAAGCACTAGGCTTGGAAGCTCGACATGTAGTTCTGAAGACCCTAGCACATGAAGCTTTCACGTTCAACTAGAAAGCCTGAACAATGGTGTCATAGCCTACTTCTCCTTCACCAATTGCAACAACAAACTTCTCCTCATATGAGTGATTCTCCACCTTTTTTCCACAAAATCCCACGAGCACATCATGCCTTGTATCCCACCTGACAGCTCGTTTGATTGTTGTCTCATCCTCAACAACAGAAGCAAGGACACTACCAAGCGCAAGTTGCAAGCTTTGCATGTTTAATCGATAAATTTCAAAAAGCGACTGAAAGTTCTCCTTGTTGATACCTAAAATTTTATAAAAAAACCAATAAATAATTAATTTTTTTAAAAGTAAATACTTGAAATATTACCTATTTTGTATCTTAAAGTCTGCCTCAAAGCTTGCTTTGTAGTTGAAATATGGGACCTTTGATGTTGAACTTCAAAAAGTTGTGCATTCGAGGTTCACCCCAAATCATGATGACTTGAAAAATCTGCTTTGGTGTCTGGTGTGATATCAAAAGCCCTACTTTTATTGGTTCATGTCCTGAGCAATATCCAGCATCAAGTTCCAAACAACCTCCTCTCCCTCAAACTTTCCATGTTTGTGAGCTTCGATAATGTCTCGACAGAACTTCTTCACCTCCTTTTGCACAACTGATTCCCTCAAGGAGTCTCTCAAATTCCTGCATCAAATGGAAAGAGCTAGATTTCTTGCACATAGAAAAAACACGTCTCTATGTAAATCTCTATTCTGGGAGCTAACAACTCGATTTTTCTCCAGCCTTTCATCTACAATCATCAGATCATTCCTCGTCCCGTGCACAACTCCTCATTCTCCTCTTTTGAACTCTGCTATGGAATTCCTGTATGCTCATGCTCGGAAATCAAGCAAACTCAGGATGGATGAGCACCTAGAGCACTAAGTTCTAGAGAAGACTATTCGAGCACACTCTGTGTGCCTAAAACCCATACACATGGTTTTTTTCCAATAACCATGGCAAACTTTATTCAAACTTATCACATACCACTAACAAATTTTTAAAAAGTATATTTTTTACATATATTTCACTTACTTTGGCTACTGCAACTTGAACTTGACGGTGTTGCATGGGACAATGATCCTCCTGCATTTCCTAAAAAAAGAAAGAAAATAGAGAATTTAGTCTTAAAACAAAGGAAGAAATATATATATTACTTTACCTTTCACCACAAAGGATAATAAGTTCCTTTGGTTTGGAACGTTCTTCCTCTGTTTCTTGCTCAGTTGACCAAGTTTCCAGGGGTGCTCGTCCTCGTTTGTGGTTGTTGGAGATGATATGATGAGCCAAGTTGTTCTCAAGGCTACCTTTTGAAAACATTCAGATGAGCTTCCCACACGGCTCACATTCTAGGTAGATGGTATTCTTGTTGGTGAAACCACACACACTTGGCTCATATATCTTGAACTTCACTCTTGACTCAATTCCAAATTTCTACACAATGTCCACGAGAACACGCTCAACATTGGCCTTGAGTTCTTCCCTATCAGCTTTGTCACGAGCTTCTGTGGGGGCTCCTGTGGGGATTGCAACCTAGAGTTCCTCTCCCTCTCCTCAAAACTCTGTCGACTGCAACTTCAGGTCCATGCCTTTTCTATTTTATAAATTCTCCTCATGCTTCTCTCTAGTGCAATGTCTTGCCACAAAGTTGTAGCATGTGTCCTTCAAGCCCTTTCCATAAACCACATTACACTCATGGTAGAAGACTTCAAAAACTGCTTCACCATTTTTATCAAAAGAAACGAGTTCATACCGATCATCTCTCCCCTTTGCCTCCAGTTTTTTCTCGTTGAGACAGAATGATTTCTTCCAATCATGGATGAGTTTCGGAATTGCCAGCTTGGAGTGCAACCCGACCTGAAAAAACTCTCCCATTTCCTCCAAGGTATTTGTGCCTGTAACAACAACACTCTTAGCTCCCGAGTCCCATGTTGCCAGCCCTATTGTAGCTTGCAGCTGCTCCATCCGCACAAGCACCTCATTATCCCGTGCGAGAATAGTGCTCTACTTCTCAGTGATGGGGAGATTCGCTAGACCTAGAAATACCTAGCAATTACCAATCAAACATGATAATTAATCCTTGTTAGATTTGGGTGTAAGTTGACTCCTGACGACTCCTCCACGATAGCCCTAGGCCGTACCCTAATGTACGGCTTATTTAAAAATCTAATAAACCCCTCCCCATAACGTTAATGTTCAAACTAGGTAAAAAAAAAACCCAAGTCGTGGTAAATACAGCTTCTTAAGAGTGACCCCCCAGGTCGAGTCCTCAAACTTAAATGTGTAGATGTGCTTGGTAAGTGTGTGTGCGTGTGTACGCGTGTGCGTGTGTGTGGATAATCCTTCCTGACTAGATATATAATATCTGTATATTAACACCTGCTAGAAAATGGTTACCACTTCCTCCGCCAGAACCCCACATCCACCATTTTTTATCCTTTATTAATACACATTAAATTGGTAAATTATTTTTAATAAGAGACTTATATTAAGAATAAAATAACAAATACACGATGGTAAAACAGCTTTTTATAAATTTAAAATTAATTTATTGATTAAAATTTATTATTAATAAGATTGATAGTTATAAGAACTTAATTCTAAAATACGTTACTTTAAAATGTTTTAAAAATTTTAAACTCATAATTAACACAGGAACTTGAAATTGTGAATGGTATTCATTTTTAATATTAATAGTTCCAACCCGATGGTCATGATTACGGTGCTAAGATAATTATTAACATGTTTCATGTTCAAATCCAATCCAATTAAGAGTTGTCACTTTGGTAAAATAATAACTTATGTGGTGACAAAAACAATATTTACTTTCTTATATGTAAAACTTGTGTCTGAAATATAATTTTGGTTTTTTAATAGATAACTAACGCACATTCTCAATAAACATGCTCTCCGCTCACACATGTGAGGATTAATCGAAATTTAAGGAAATTATATATATGTACCTTTTAAATTTGTTATATACTCATGAAGGTATGTCATAAGTCTCCATATATGTACCATACATTAGACTTGCGTGCGTGTGTGCGTGTGTGTGTGTGAGAGAGAGAGAACTTCAAAATGTTTTAAATTTTATTTACAATTTAAAAATATATTGTACTCTTTTTAAATATATACATATTCTGTACTCTTTTTCTTTCTTTCATGTATAATATATGTACTGCACTTATACAATTCTTCCCCTTCATGCAAAATATATATAGATTCTAATCTTTCTTGGTTTCTCCATCTTGAACATTACGTTGTTCTTTTGGTTACAATGAAGCAGTGCTTATTTTCCCGGTGTAAAATCTACATTTGAAATGCATAATTTTATGTAAAATTATGCATTTCAAATGCAGATTTTATACTTAAATGAACACACTATCGTTTGTTTGTATTTACATTTTCTTAAAACTTTTCTTATTTAAGGGTGAGTCACGGTCGTGTTCGTTTTCCTGATCGTGACACTGGGCACTTCCTCAAGCTGATATTCCTCAAGTTAGCGACTGAATAGAGAGGATCCCCACCTGTTCTATAACTCTAGAGTTTGTTAAAATGTTAGAGACGTGAAGAGCATCACACAAGCTAGAATTCTTATATTTTCCGCATATATAATGTAAGAAATGTATCAACAGTTCCAAGAGCCACCAAGTTTTGTTCAACGCAGTGCCATAATTTCAAATTAAAAAAATTACTCAAAGAGCATTTGTCACAGCCTTGATGAGATTGTGCCTTTTAATGTGTATATGCATAGGTATATACGTTGTATGTACATTTATACCGCACCCTAGGATTTATGATTATAAAAAGGTTAATTACGCATAGAATATTCTTGTGTAATATAAGTGTTGTGTTGCAGTTACCTTTTTGACAAAACCTAGAAGGCAAGAATGAAAAAAAGACTAATGAAGAAGGAAGTTAGCGCAGCGGAAACTCTTTTGATGTTAAGCAAACAAGAAACTGACATATCCAAGTTAGGGTTAACAGAGAAAAGTAAGAAGCATTCACAGCCAAGTAAAGAGGTGGCATATACAATTCATCAGTTGAAACACGATCCTTCTTTAAAGATGAGTGGTAGAATTACTTCGAATGGGAGATATCTGCTACGAATATATTCAGAGAGGTTAGAGAGAGGCAAAAAACAAGTAATTGTGAAAGAGAGCAGTGGGAAATTCTAAGTAAAGAGACAACACATATCATATTAAATTTCTAAGCTCATTAATGAGGATAATCTATGTTGTTTATGGAAGTTTGGGGATTATGTATGGGTAGATACATAAACATTTATAACATATCCAAAGATGAAAAGCATAAGACTGAAACATTAACTTTAAACCCTAGAAACGAATACGCACTTGTGAGCGCACAGTTACAACATACGGAGCTGCAGTCGCTTGTTTGAAGCTGGAGACCTCTCTCGAGTTCCCCATATCTACAGATTGTGAACGATGCCGGCGTATCACCATTTCCCTCGTCGGCGCCCCATATCATCGCCAGGCGCCCGGCTACTGGCTGGGCTAACTCAGGCAGTACGGGTCATTAGCAAATGCATCATTGGTGGTTGTGCGACTGCTGACTCTGCACACACGCACGCACGCACGTACACACTTAAATGAAAAATATAAAATATTTTTTGGTCTAATAATTGAGTGAAAGTTTAAGTAAAACACTAGTACATACTACATTTATTTTAGTCAATTGCAACTTCATATATGCGAACGAGTATGTATGGATGTATATACATAGATAAAATCTGACACAGGTAGTTTTTTTAATATTATATATATACATTATCTTATACTTGTACAACTATCCTGTAAATGTCAATTAGTTAGAGACTATATATTATGTCTTTCTCTCTCTATGTGTAACATGAATACACCAGAATGCAACTGCTGGTAGTTTCTCTAAAGTTGCTTTAATTATTTAATATGAATCATATCAAGGCTTCGATTTAAGAAAAATGTAGTTGTACTAAAAGAATCTTAATTAAACTATATGTACTTTATTATAAGATATTTTTAATAAAATATTATGTATTCATTATTTAAATATTTAAAACACAAAAATAAAGAAAAAATAATTTTTAAATTAAAGTTTGTAAATTTAAACATGTGTCCATTAAGGTCACAGCGTATGTGTGTATGTGCCTGCGTGTGCACATCCACGTGTGTACCAAAAGAAACATAAATGCAGAAAAACCATTAAAATATATTGTCTAATATCTTATGCTTTATATGTTTAATTCGAATGCAATATATTATTTTTTTGTTTTCAATATATGTTTTTGATTATAATATTTATACATGATATTTTAAATCGCTGTTAATCTTGTTGATTATTATAAATTATGATAGCTTAACAATTTTAAAAATCAGTTTCTGTTTTCTAATGTGAATTGTTATTAATAAAGAATATACTTTCAATCTAAACTGTTTTAAACTAATTGGTAGAATAATTATTAAGATATTTGATGTCATATGATTGTTATTTTAAAATAGAAACTAACAAGTTTTAAATACATATATATGTATAAGGTTTTAAAATGGTGAAATATAACCTAGTTCCAATTTAATACACATTATATACTTCAAAATATTTAAACACTTACATGGAGATAAATTCATATTAGGAATTTAATACTTACTCTCACAAGAAGAAAATGAACAAATAACTTAAATAAACAAACATGCGTGTCGAAAATTATCTCATTTCCTTGAACTGAATACGTAATACCAGAACATCGGTACATACACAGTATGTGTGTGCACATGTGTGTACGTATGTGAGCTAACTAGGGAACAATATAAAATATACATACACACACTTGATGATCAATATTCATATACGTGGCTGTCTTACACACACACGATGTGAGAGCGTGTTTTGTGTGTTTCTGTTTGCATACATGGGGATATATCATATATATAGGTGCACCTTGTTTAATTTAAAATTATTAAAGTAGTTTAAATCAGATTTAATCTAAATTATCAATATAACATAATATTTTTACTTTTTATTCTTTCTGTCCCTACTTAAAATCTTACCTGTGTTTATCCGTACGGACGCAACATGGTCATAAAATGGAAAAAAATGGGCATGAGCCAGTTAAAGATAGTTGATGAGAACTTGTGGCTGTGGAGGCTCCCAAATCAAAGCCAGCCAATAGGAAACGCTGCCATATCCACATTATATCAAATACACACTTCTTAGGTCTGGTGGGTGGGTGTTCTTGCACACCGTAGCCCGGTACCGCCATGGCCGCTGCAGTGTGTGCCTCTTCTTCCACCATTGTTGCCAGGTACATTCACATCTCTCAATATACGTATACGTATGTACAGAGTGTATACGGTTGTTCTTTTGTATGCAGTGAAGTTGTGAATACCAAGTGCATCTTCTTAGGGGGAAAGCCAGTGAGGAAAACAAAGGCATTCAATACACAAGCAGCAAAAACTGTATTCTCTATCAGGGCTGTTGCAGTCGAGGAGAATGCAAATAATGTGGCTACGGAGAGACCTCTGTGGTTCCCTGGCAGCACCCCGCCAGCATGGCTAGATGGCAGGTACGTATGCGTGTATAGACGTGTGTGTGTACACACACACACAGAGGAGTCTCACATTGCTCATGTATGTATGCAGTTTGCCAGCAGATTATGGATTTGATCCGCTTGGCCTATGGTAAGTCCCACTTAAGCAGGATAGATAGATCTCTCTCTCTCTCTCTCTCTCTCTCTCTCTCTCTCTCTCTCTCTCTCACACACACACACACACACACACACACCATATATATGTATTAACTACTTACCCAGGTTCGGAGCCAGAGCTTCTCAAGTGGTTTGTGCAATCAGAGATAGTGCACTGCAGATGGGCAATGCTGGGAGCCGCCGGGATATTCATCCCAGAGTTACTGACAAAGCTGGGAGTGTTAAACACGCCTTTCTGGTACACAGCCGGTGAACAGGAGTATTTCACGGACAAAACCACGCTGTTTATCGTGGAGCTTATCTTGCTTGGATGGGCTGAAGGTAGGAGATGGGCGGATATCCTCAAGCCTGGTTCTGTTAATACCGACCCCGTCTTCCCCAACAACAAGCTAACAGGTATTTCACACACACACACACACACACACATTAAAGCATGTGTGGGATGTATACATATACTAACTCGTTTGTGTAGGTAAGGACGTGGGATACCCAGGAGGTTTCTGGTTCGATCCGTTTGGGTGGGGAAATGCGTCGGAGGCCAAGCTTAAGGAGCTGAGAACCAAAGAAATCAAGAACGGAAGGCTAGCCATGCTCGCAGTCATGGGTGCGTGGTTCCAAGCTGTATACACCGGCCAACGCCCCATTGATAACCTCTTGGCTCACCTTTCTGACCCTGGCCACGCCACCATCTTCTCGGTTAGTGGGCACACACACACACAGACACACAGTTTGTCATATATATATATATATATATATTATATATATATATATATATATATATATATCAGTGTATAGATGGTCTGTATACGTATACCATTGCTATTGTATGAAACAACAGCAAAGGTAATGCATAGTATTGATTCATATCCGATAGATATGGTGTATGCTAGATAATATACAGACTACACAAACAGACATGAGCACTCTCTCTCTATGTGTATGGCACTAAATATACATAGTCTACTTTCATACGCATGTAGAATATACGTGTATACGACACATTCAGACATATATACTGACCTTGTTTGCAACTTGTGTTTGCAGGCGTTTACAGGACAGTGAGGCCTCTTACTCCTATATGGTTTGATGTAGAAAATTCGTTTTATATTAATATATAGCAAATTTGTCGACGTGTACACAACCAATGTTATAATTAAGCTCATACATTAATTATTAATAATACCAGTCATATGCAAAAGTCAATCTTTCAGATGGAAAGGTTTCCTTGGTGTGACGCTGTTCAAAGCTCTCTGAAGTAAATCTTCGAATGCTTCAGTTTCCTATAATCACAGATATATATATAGGAGGGGGGGGGGGGGGGGCTGGCTTACCCTTGCACCAGAGCACGACACTTTCTCATTGATAATGTAAAAGGGCACTGCTCGAATGCCACATTCTTTTGCAAGCCTGTCCTCCTCAAGAACTTCACATCTTCCTTCATTTGATTCCTGTAAACAGAAAAAGATTTATTAAACTCCATGTAACCAACTTATATAACCATATTATTCAGACATAATTAAACTAAATTACCAGATAAGCCCGTGCATCAGGTAACATAAGTCTCACTGCTGCCTCACATAGAACGTCCAACTCGGAGACATTCTTTCCTTCTTCATATGTCATTCTAAGCATAAGATCCTTTGCTACGTCAGCCTTTCCATACTCCTCCGCAAACCTTACCAACCTGCTTACAAAATATGCTGTACGTGTGTGTTGTGTGTTTTAATGGCAAGTGAACTTACACTTTATTTACTTCTCTATACACACGGATACGAGTACGCACCTATGAGCATTGACCGAATTCGGCCACCAGCGCCAGTCTTTAAACGAAGCACCATCTTTTGCACCTGCTCTGCAGAATTTATCAGCATTTTACTGGAGGAAACTTAGTCGTCTTAACGTAATTACTTCTTTAGTAAATTCTCGTATCTAATAATTTATTATAGTACTTGTAATCATCTCTAACTAGATTCTGTATGTCGTATAAATAACATGTAACCCATTAATACATGCACACACACGTGTGTGTGTGTGTGTATGTATCTCTCTCTCTCTATATATGGTTCAGAATTGTGCTTACTTTCTGAGCGAAGCAGTCCATCCGTCCCCACCCCATCTTCTTACATTATAAGCCAGATATTCCTCTCCCACAGAGCAAGTATTGAGATCGATAATATATGGATGCCTGAGTATAAAAACGGGTATTAATTGCTAAACTGGTCGAGGTTAATGATTAAAAATGTATTAATGAGAGTTAAACGTATTCGAGAGTCTACAGTATAAGATTCAGGTACCATTTAACAGTGAAAAGCTTCTTCCCAGATGCCGATTCTATATTCTTGATGGCACGGTCCAAACGAACCTATAAGGAAAAACATGTACATGTGTATGTGTGTGAGTGTGTGTGTGTGTGAGAGAGAGAGAGATGTATATCTTTCAGCCACACGTGTATAAGCTATTTGTTAATGTATGTGTGTGAAAAGTTCACGTTTTTAGAAATACTGAACAACGTAGACCCACACACGCGCACATTACACCACGCAGAGACCTTGCCGACATAGCACCAAGGGCAAGAAATGTCGCTCCAGGCATCGATGTGCACAGGCGCCGGAGCAGAGTCGCTGGCCGTGGAGGGTATTGCCGCAATCATATTCTCCATTTCTTGGCTCACCGGAAGCGGTCCCTTCACCGTGTTCTTCGGCCCTCCATCCTTCTCTTCTTCTTCCTTATACTAATTAGGTTTCCCATTTCCGCTGTAACAGCACTTGAACCCTCGGCCTTTCATACTCAATTCCGTTTCTTGTCACCTTCTGTTAATCGGGACAGATACATTTAACATTGTTGAAGAATCAATTATGACTAGACACTCTGTCCGTATGTTAACGAAAGATGCCTCTTCAACGGTGTAATTAAGAGTTATTATTATATTAAATTAATTATAATTAAAAATAAATATAAAAATAATTATAAAAATAAATTCATTAACAACGTTCATAATATTAAATAAAGTAGAGGTTCAACATACATTGAGAACACAATATAAATATAATCAACTATTTACATTAGGGCATACTTTGTTGTACCTTGTTGTGTCACTTTAATATATTTATACTACTAATTTAAGCTGAAGATAATGTTTTTATAAAGTTTTAAAATAAATATTTATATATTCATAAAGGATTTTTATATTTACATTTGCCCTGGTGATTTATTACTAAAATATTATATCATTACAAAGGAATTTTTTTAAAAAGCAACAACACAAACGAAAATAACAACATAGGGGGCAAAAAAATACATTATAAGAATGAATTAAGTTAAAATTAGAATTAATAAATTATACATTGCAACACTAGTGAATTCATTTTATTAATTTCATTTTTAATATAAGTAATAAATTTTAATGTTAAATCAATGATGAGATTTATATTTAAACTAAAAATCCACTACTGCTTTTCAAATTAAAATTAAAATAATAAAATATATAATTTATTAATTTTATTTTAAAATTAACAATTTAATTTTAGATATTTTAAATTAAACTATGTAACATATTATTTAAAATTTAACAAAAAAACACATTTTCTTTTTAAAATTTAAGATTACATATGTAAAAGATAATCGTAGGGTCAAAATATATTAATATTATTTACAATGTATAGTATATCTAATTGTTAAGAGGACACACCAATTCATAATAGACTCATAAATCTTAAATAATATTTAAGTCTTTGGTATTTATAAGCATGATTTAAAAAAAAATAAAATTCATTATTAACTATTGATAACTATGTACAAGTGCCATTATAATTAGTTTTAAATAAAGTTTAATATCTATTTGGTCTATCATCTTCTTAATTATCATATTTTCTATTATGTTGAAAATTTCATTACAAGTGGTAATTTGATAATTCGGAATAGTCTTATTTTTTTTATTCTCACTTAAGAAAAAAAAAAACCGTTAGTGAAACTATGAAATAATATAAATAATTTAAATGTGTGTGTATCTAAATAAACTTGTAAGCAAATAAGATATACATTAAAAGAAAAACTAACCTTGAATTGTACTAATTTCTTTTAATACGAAATCTTAGACTATATCGAGGCCAACCTTGTTTTCTAGTTTATTAATGTGATATTTTGGTTATTGTATTTACTTTTTCTTACATTAATATTTTAATCAATAATATCTAAAATTATCATAATTATAACATAATGAATGAGTTAGAGTTTAATATTTTAATGATTAAAATTTATTATTAACAAAATTAAGAAGTATAATTATAGAATATTCTAATTCAAAAAAATTTAAGCTTCTTTTACCCTTAATCATTAATGGTTCACATTTAGGCATAGTATTTTATTAAAGAAACATATGTGTATTTATAAAATTGGAGATTAATTAAAAGAGGTTATTTATCAAATTAATAAGATTTCAATGTAACATGTTAATATAGTCAATGTAAATTTTGTATAGATATAAATAACATAAATTCTTACAATTCACTCTCTTACAGAAAAACCTTCATAAATATGTTTAAATTATTTATATAATGGTTTGTTAATCTTCTCTTACTATTGTCATGGAATATACTAAGTTGATGTTGATGCTAATATATACTAACACTATAATATTTTCTTAAAATAATTTAGGATAAGAAATTAATGATCTAAATTCAAATTCAGAACTAAAGGTTTAAATTCAGATCTAAAACAAAAAGTTCAAATTCAGATTTATACTAGTGGTCCAAGGATGCCAAGTCCTATTATATAAAAGTAGGGTTAAGGTTTTAATATTTCGATTCTAATCTTTTGTAATATAAAGCAATTGGTATATCTTTTTTCTTTTCTTTTCTATTAAAAGATTCTGCTTATTCTCTGTTATAGGCTTTGGCCTTAACAATTTGAACCAAAAATCCTTCATGTTAATTATATTCTTGTCATGCTAATGAAATCATTCAGCAAGATTATGCATGCATATTGGAAAGTTTACAACAAGAGAACCAACGGTTAACATATGAAAATCAAGGGTTGATGGCGGAAAATCATGAACTTGCAAAGATTAAAGAATGGCAAGATCAAGAAAGTCAAAAGTTGATACAACAACTAGCCAAACTCACACAATAAATTTAATTATTATAAGGCAAACCTTCAAGCTCGGGTTCCTCTACACCACCATAAGAACCTAAAATTAATTTACCAAAAAGGTTTGACGACATAAAATCACAATTCCATGAACCAAGTTTTTCTAGTCATTTGGATGAACCTTAATCATTATGTGAATGATCATTTAAAGATGGGTTTAGTCAGACTATTCCTCATTGGCACAACTTGACCTTGGTTTGCACCTTTGCTAGAGAAAATTCATTACTGTTGAACAATTTCAAACTATTCGTTTTAGAGTTTAAGCATTGTTTTGGCAATATTGACAATGTCTACATTATAATTACAAGATTTATTAATTTTAATAGATTAATTATACAGCATCAGTATACGCATCAGAGTTTCACCTTTTGGCATGCAATGTGTCACGGGATGAGGAAGTTCTAATTGACCAATTCTGTCAAGAGCTCCATAACAATGTCAAAACCTCCTCTTAACATGTCACAAAGACTTGGTAAGTCTTTCCAAAACTATTAGTTGTGTTCATATAGTGCAATAATTAATAATTTGAATGTTACTCAAAACGGTTCTAGTAATCTCGTTCAAGGAAATACACTTACGCAGCAGTAGTGACTTCACCCTCAATAGCATTAATGAGAAACCATTGACATGTTCTAGCCCCAACTCAAGGACTAGTCCCCATGAAGTGTGAGATCACTCAAGCTTGACACTGAGGTCCCTTGACCCTAATTGAGAAGCATTGTCATGGGTTAATGATTTGTGTCTTTACTGTGGTGGCCCTGGTTATATGCAATTAATTGCCCAGACAAACCGATGCACATGATCAACCATATTCATCATACAATTCCTTAACCCATCGTGATCAACCACATTCACCTTAAGAGTCTCAAGTCTTTGAATTGAAGTAACAATTTGAATTTCTTAGCAAGTTGTTTGAGGAGTTAAATGAGTTAGTCTAACCAAAATAGAAACAATCCTAAACATGAAGTCTCTGTAAACAAATGGCTTCATTCCGTTGTCTTGAGTTGGTAAGTCATTTGCGATATAAGCTAAGTTTTGCATGGCCAAGGGTTACAAGGTCATAACATCGACTATGTTGGCCAATGCTTGTTTCATATATTACACCTTTGCATGTCAACACTCTATTTCTTTGAAGAAGCTCTCTTACCAAATTCTTATCTTTATTGTGGATTCTTGGCATGTGGCATCATGCGCAATTGTTGAGAATTTAAGCCTATCCAGGTGACCTTGAGTACTTTTTACACGATTAACATGATTATAATCTTGAGTATTGAGTTATCCTTGGTACACCATGGTTTGAGATGCAATTGGCCATCGACTGGCACAAGCGATGTTTCAGTCTGTTGAAAAAGGTAAAAGTTTCAAATTGAATAGTATAACCATGGTGATTATAATATGTTTAAACTTTATGATGGGATACTGCTCTACAACAATCTTGTTTACATTTCAAATGGCTCATGTTATCTTCGAGTATTGCAAGATTGTCATGATAGTCATGTTGCTAGACATTTTGGCACACACAAGACAATCAAGTTGGTTACTTGAGATTATTGGTAACCTTAACTTTGAAAGTATATAGCAAACTTTATATGCACTTGTGATGTTTATTATTGGTCCAAGGCCCCTCACCATTGTTCGTATGGGTTGCTTCAGCCATTGCCGATTCCAACTAGTCCTTGAAAGTTAATTTCCATAGACTTTATCATTAACCTTTCTCGATCTAAAGGGTTTGATACAGCTTTAATTATGGTGAATTGATTTTCTAAAATGGCTCATTTTCTCCTATGCACTAAGTCTATCACAAGTGAGGAGATAACAAAATTGGTGCTTAAGGAGATTTTCCAGTTGCATGGTCTGCCAAACGATAGTCACCAACCATGGACCTAATTTTGCTGCTTGATCATTGAGTGTAAATTATCCTCAGGGTATCATTCACAAATAGATGATCAATTTGAACGAACCATTTAGACTTTAGAGCAATACCTCGATACTTTAATAACTATCAGCAGGACAATTGGGTTGAACTCTTGCCCCTTGTAAAATTTGCATACAATAACTCGGTTCATGCTTTTACAAGTTAGTCATTATTCTTTACAGTTTATGGTTAGCATCCTTGTTGGTTGTTGCACACTCGTGTTGATATTCTAGTCAACCCATCAACAAAAGATCGTCTCAACCATCTTCAAGTTATTCACAAGGAGTTGGCACATCATCTCCATTAAGCCCAAGCCTTCCACAAGGTAACTATTGAAATTGCCCCTATTTTCCAAATTGATGACCAAGTTTGGCTCATTCAACATAGTTTAAGGATTACTCGATGTTAAAAACTTAACCTTGGCCCATTTTTAATCATCAGTAAGGTCAATAAGGTCATGTTCCATCTTCAACTTTCTCCTACCATAAAAATTCATGCCATCTTTTATGTGTTCGTCATTGAGCCATACACATTTAGTACCATTTCTAATTGTTCCATACCACTACCACCACCTTGAGCTTGATGGTGAACATGAATATGAAGTTCACACTATTTTGGACTTCACACTTCTTTGGAGTAAGCTTTATTACTTTGTTAATTGGGTCGATTATTCTCCACACTTGGGAGCATGTGGAAAACTTGGGTAATACTTAATAAGTCATTATCACATTCCATGTTGAGTACTCGAACAAGCCTAGATCCAACTCTAGTCGAACTCATAAAACTTATTATCGAAGAGAGTGGATGGTGTCATGAATTATTAGAATATATCAAGTTGATGTTGATGGTGGTAGATGCCAACATTAAAATATTCCTTTAAAATATTTTATAATAAAAAATTGATGGTTCAGATTCAAATCTAGAATCAAAAGTCCAAATTCAGATTTAGTCTAGATTCATATTTATACTGATGGTCTAGGGACCCCAGGTCCTAGTAAGGGTTAGGGTTTTAATATTACGATTCAACACTAATTATTGGCCAATCTCTTGTAATACTAAATATTTTTATTTCCTTTATCTTTTTATTTCCTTTTCCATTAAAAAAACTCGGTTCATTCTTTGTTACGAGCTTTGGCCTTGACAACTATCACTCTAATAGTTTTATTTAATATTGCACACATTCTCATGATCGAAACTCTTCTTCAAAATCTCTTAATCTTTAAGTTTACAAGTCCATATTAATAAATATTTTTAAAAAAATTTAATATTTACAATAACACTTAAATACCTAGTTATCACAACAAAGTAAAAAGGAAAAAAAAAGCTACTCAAAGGGAAAGCCTAAGATGTAAAATATAGTTGATGTTTTTAAGTACATCAAAAGTAGTTATATAATGTCTTAGGAAATTAAATTAACCTAGCTATTGATTATTTGTTGGAAAAACCTAAGTTTAAGTATAATTTCATTTAAGTTATTAATATAAAAGAGTACACTCAAAGAAAAGATGTGGTTCATAATATAAATAAATATTAACTTAATCTTTAACATATATGATTAACGAGGATAATATTGTATAATTAAATTAGTATTCTCTTTATATTATGAACCACATCTTTTCTCTTTTATATTAATAACTTAAATGAAATTACATGTAAACTTAGGATTTTTTTATGTATGATTATTCACAAGATTTGAAATTACATTATTTGAGATATATTATACATAATAAATAATATTAATATATTTTTGATCTTACATATGTAATCTCAAATTTGTGAATAATCATACATGGATTTTAAAAGGTAATATATTATCTTTATCGTGTATGATTAACAAGGATAACACAGTGATTCATTAATATATAAAGAAAATACTAATTGAATATCATAGAATCATACTTCTTATGAATATGAAAAATATAATATTTTCTATTTTAAGATCCATGTATTATGTATAAGAATAGTATTTATCTTTTTTTTAATGATATTTAAAAGAACACTCTCTAATGTGGTACTTGTGGAATATGAATGATCTCTTTAAAATAATTATACATGTGAAACAAATTGTTTTCTTTAAGACATCATTATTATATTATATATTGTAATTAAAATCATTACTTTATAATGTTTTAGAAACTATTCCTTGACAATTATGTAATGTGACTTTTCAAAATTCTTTATAGTACTCTTGTTTTAAAGTTTCCACCATAACAAGGTGTTTAAAAGGTTTATAAAGTTTAATTTAAAATAGTTTTATCATTACATTAATTGTTTTGGCTTTAATTATTAATTGAGTAACCATTTAAAAATGTAAATATATTAAGGTTGAACTTTGTTGCATTGAACATAAACCTTGTACATATTACTCGCTTAAGAAGCATTTCATTTACTTGGTAAATTTACATTAATATCAGCCTTTATCATACATATTTTGTGAATTGCAATTTATAATAAGTTTAATTGACATATTTGTTTAAAGCATATAATAAAAAATAAAAATACTTCACACTTACATTATAACATAAGAAACATTTCATTTTACTTAGTAAATTCACATTAATATCACCATTATCATATCATACCTATTTTGTGAATGGCAATTTGTAATAAGTTTAATTAGCATATTTGCTTTAAATATAATAAAAGATAAAAGTACCAGTAATAGCACCTCCTAAACTACTTTACACATAAATCAATACTAATGATATTACTTGTTGAATTATTTCACATTTGAATTAAAACATCCAATATAAATAATAATACATGTTAAATGTTCTTTCTTTATAGTAAGTACAACTGAATATGGCAATTAATTTATAATTGAAGCGTAATTAATCAATAATGAAACACATAAAGGACAATTAATTAATAAATGAAACACAAAAAAGTAAAGATAAAATTAAATTAACAATAGATTCTTCAACTTTAAAATTATAAATATATATGTAACACAAGTCATTTGTTTCTGTCTTTGTTATGTAAGCCTTTTTAAGTATAACATCTCATATGCATATATGTTTTATACATTACATCAAACATATAATTCACATATATTTACTTTTACTAACAATCTAAGATCATGTCATATTTATATTTAATTGCCCTAACTAATATACACCATTTAAATTCTTTATGATGGATGATGTCATAGTTTCTACTTTTTACTTTGTGCAATCCTTGACTTTACACGTAATAATATGTTTAAGGAACAATTGAGGTGTAAACATAATCTTTATAATGCATTTAAAAATTAAATGTTTGAATTTGATCAGTCTAGGTTGTCAAGGCTAGAGTAAAATTTATTTTCTTATTTAGTGAAGTTATTTGATTCGGTTATATGATGCGTCATTCGATTAAATAACATATGAGTCTTCTCTATAACACCAATTAACTCTTTGTTTTTATAAGGATAACGCTTTTACTTACCCTCTTTAAAAGTCTTAAAGGTATTGGTGATTAGGGGTTTATGGTTAGATCCTAAGTCCCGAACGAAATAGCATCTAACACAAAGATTCTATACCATGTCACTTACCCTTATCAAATCTTTAAAAATGGAGTGTTAGATTCATTACTATAGTGTAATGTAGGGGCTAGATTCATTATTATAGTGTAGTTTAGCATAAATTAAGAGTTAAAGGCGCTACACAACATCCTTTTTAGACATTGTTGAGATGTCAACTCAATATGCATATAAATTAACATTATGTTTTTTCAAAACATGGAATATCGTGTAACATAGGGTATGTCACAACTAAATGTTAAACCAACTTTTAATCTTAACCTCACTAAGGTCACTGCTTGACTATGTGCCAAACATGTTAGTAACTAAGGATTTTACTATGGTCACTTTGGTTATGGTACACTAAGGACAAGTGCTTACTTGTGAACATGTTTGTTTCTAAGAATGAGTGTTGAGTGTTACAATCTCCATTTAGCAAGGGTTTGTCCAAAATACCGAGTTTGGTTCATTATTCAGTTTATAACATGGGCTTTCACATGAAACCAAATTGATTTATCACAAAGTTACTTATTTAACAACATGTCACATGGCACCAAATAAGAACTTTATCAAATAATAATTTAATTAGGAAAATTTAGTTTATGCTTTTTTCTATTTTAAAATGTTCATCAAATATATTAATATTCACATAAAAATTATATTAATAAAGGGAGTTCACATTTAAGATGTGTATGTAATATCTATATGCACTCAAAAGGTTTCTTTAATTATTAAATTCATATAGTATGTGTATAATAAAACATGGGTATAAATTTTAGGTTAGAGTTATTGTAAAAAAGGATTTTTCTTGTTCACTATGGGTATGATCACATGCTAAGAGAGTATTTGTACAAAATCAAATGTTTTTGCCATAGTAAGTATTATTATAAATTAATATATGAGATGAGAATATACAAATAATAATCTAATTTATATAGATATACATACATACATACATATATATATATAATTGAAACATATATATTAAGATGCATTACATAATGTTTTGTTTCCCATCTAAGTTCATTTAAATTTATCTAATGGCTACATGTATAAATCATGAGATATGTATACACATGGACATGCACAAGCTTATATACATTAAAATTTATACCTTTGACTTTTTACAATTTCATCTTGACCATGAAAACTGTGCTTTCTCGAATTTCATTTGCTTTTTTATTAATCTCTTATATGGACTTATATTTATCAACTATCACCATAATCTAGTGCATTAAAGGCTTTTTTTGCATATATTATTATTTGTATATTATCATCTCATATATACCATCTCAATTACCTGAAATTGGTGATATGCATGGTAAATATGGAGGTACTATATATGATGGAAGTGATATACAATATTTTATGTTTTAACACAAAAGAAAATATGTATTAAAAAGAAGTATGGTAACTAAAGGGTTTTTTACAATGGTGACATATGTGTACCTTTTGAACTTGTTTAATTTAATAAAATTTCATTGTATTCTTAAGTTTTTTTATAGTGACCATTTGTAGATAGTACTAGTTTAAGTGAATAATAATGTTGCATTGACAATAACATGTTTGGTTGCCTTGAGACTTTGTATATTTTTAAAATAATTTTAAAAAATAATTAAAAATATAAATAAAATTAAATAAATGAAGATTAGGTTTGATAAATTGTACTAATTTCTTTTACTGAAGTTGTTATAAGCATTGGAATTTAATAAAGGTGTAATAAACTCAAAGAACATTAATATTCAATATTGAATTGTATTATCTTGAAACCAAACTCTTTAATCATATTAATATAATATTGATACATTATTTATCATTTTTTTGTACCATAACTAAAAAATAATAAAAGTAAATTAGAATTTAAATATGTTACTTTATTTATAGATATGTATGATTACACACATGACCAACTTTTCCTTTAATTAAAAGAAAAGTGAGTTGTAATAAAAATAACACATTTTTCATCATGTTTAGACTTCATAAAAAATTTATTCCCTTAAAAATAAACTTCACAACTATTAAAACATATACTATACAAGAAAGAGAGACAGAACACACCTTATTTCCTATTTAATTTTCATAAAAGAAGTAAATCTTATCTGTTCCACCTCTTTTAACATAAGATATAGATTTATATTTTAACTTATAAATAATCACTCATTCACTTAAAATAAAATAACAAAATATCTATATTAGCACAATGACATTATAAGAATCCCCATATATTACACATAGAAGGTAGGAAACTCCAAACAAAATAAATAGATGACATCATTAATATTCATATTAATGTGATGATGTCGTCAAATCATATTTGTTATTATTAAAATAAAAATAGTCTGGTTTAAAATATTTTAATTGTTATGATTTATTATTGATAAAATTGATGATAATAGAAAAATATAATTTTAAAATGTTTTAACTTAAAAAATATTAAGCTTCTTTAAACTTGTAATTAAAATGTCATAGTTTTCATTATGTTTTATTTTTTTTTTTTGAAATTCATTATTAAGTTCTAAATTTAAAAAGAAATAACCACCCTTAACACACTTATATCTTTCAAGTAATTTGACTATTTGTCATTATATACTTTAAAAACCTTTAAAACTTACATTTAAAAATTTCTCTTGTTTATCAAAGTCCCAACTTCAATTCATATAGTACTTTTTGTTTTAGGATTTATGCAATTAAAGACACCTAAACTTAGAGTTTCTATATCCTTATCTCCTCACCTCATTACACTTTAACTCATATTTAATAGAAGAGTGGCTAACACATATTGCCAGCCCATCTTTAATAGGTAAAGAGGGGCAAAGGGGCTCTGTCACAAATATTAAATACAATAATGAACATATTGGTGTTTTAGAATTGAGTACTACTTCCATATCAACATAAATTTTGTTTGGGTTGTTAATACATATCTTTATCATTAAAAAATTTATAAGAGTATATTGTATTTAGGGAGGTAGTCAAAACTTTTTTTATTCGATAACCTATTTGCACACTTTGAAACACATTCTTTAAATATACGTTTTGTTATTATAGTAGTTGATTCCTTGCAACTCGTCAATTTAAAAATAACATTTTTAACTAAGTTGATCATTCATCTTCACTTACAAAGTGAGCATTAGGGGTTTTCGCACATAGGCCTACCCATAAGTGAAATATGAAAGTGTCCTTAAGAAAAATTTTGTTTTTTTTTTCCTCATCAAAACACTTATTTCACCACTTAACAAGCTAAGTAAGTAATTTTATTTATATTACATGCTTAAATATCACCCTTATGAGTTATGGTAGGGGCACATAAAATTTAAGTGTTTTATGGGGTTTCTTTTTGCACTAAAAATCATTCAACTTTTTTAAAAATTCAAACTTATGGAATGGGTGTACCAAACACGACGTGGGTTTCTAGTGCCGCCTTGATTGTGTGAACATCAATCGTTGCCTCACCTAATTCTTTTGCATCTTTAGAAGGATCATTGTACTCGACTAATGTGTTATGACGACATACTATGTGCATTCAAAGTTGCTTATTCATTTGCCTCACCAATGTTAATTAAAATATTATGAAGTATGATGCATGCCAACAAAATTTTTGCTTTAGCAAGCTAAATGCTTGCTTAACAATAATCCGTGCTTTCTTGAGCTCTTTGTTGAATACTTCTTAAGCCCGTGTAATATGAGTATTTGAAAAATTAAAATTATAAATTCATCAATAAAAATACTAAAAGTGTACCTAAATATGAAATCATTAAATGAGTTTGTATTTGGTATCCCTTATCACCAACCAATGGCTTGACATGATCTGTATGAATTTGATAAAGAGGGTTCTAAAGATATACACCATTTTCAAATTAAATTAAGTTGTTCTTTCAAACCTTGTACACTTCTTACATTAAAAAAAACTAAGCCAAAATTAAATTTATCATTTTAAATTTTGAAAAAAAACATATGTGGCCAACCAACATTTGCGTTAAGGAACCTCTTCAATGCATCCACAATGGCTTGTACAATCATGCTATATCGTTGCTTTATGTCACAAAAATCATCATGGTCTGGTGCTATAATTTCAATATTTGTACAGTTAATGGCTCATGCAATGTTTGGAAGTTGAGTATGTATCAGAACTTGAAACTCCTTTGCAATGCACCGCATTTGTTTTTCCATCTTAAAAAATGATAGTTTATTTTAAAACTTCTGACAAATTGCAATTGTTATCTTAATGTACATCTCCCCAATAGTGAACACTCCAATCACAAAGTTCTTACTCACCTCTTCATAAGGTGAGTCTCTCATAAGCTTCATGAGTGTGGCACCAACTCTGATATCCACCCGAATTGTAGCTCTCTAATTTGTGTTTACTTTTTTAATTTCTTCTTTTAATGCATCACAAAGCATAGTGAATGTTTGTTGGGACATTCGAAGTGTCATCATCCACCGATCGTCATCATAATAAGACATCATAAAAGTGTCCTACCATGTTTCTCCCACCAGAGTCCTTCATCATTCATGCTAACATCTTTGCCAACATCGTCATATTCAAAATCACTAAACCCATCGTTCGAATTCAAAGACCACTCTTCAGACTCCAGCAAGAATGAAGTGACAAATGAAGTCAAAGGCCATGAGCATAGCCAAACAAAGTAAATAACTTTGTCATTGTTCCACAACACTCTGTAATTATAATTTTTATTATGCCAAAAACAATAAAAAGAAAAGAGATGCAAAGATGAAAGCATTATCCATTCACTACTCTATTCTTCATTGTTGTTGCAAAGCTGGTCTACAATCTGATTCAACATTGAGGCAAACTTCTCTATTGAGGCATTCTTTCCCATGTGTAGCTCACAAAGCCATGCAAACTCATCCTTTTTTGTTGCACAGATTTGGACTTCAACTTCATCATGTCTTTCCATTGTTGCTCATTCACCTCAAGTTGCTTATGTTGCAACTTAATGCTTTCCAAATACCCAGTTGTTGCCCCTTTTTTTCTTCTTATTCCTTGTACTGCATGGAGCACCATCTCCATCTTCTCCATAATCTGAATTAACTAGAAAAGTTGTTGAAGGTGTTGATAAATCAAAAGTTGGAGGAGATCCATCAAAATCATTGTTATGTTGAGGTGTAGTGGTGTGGCATTGCCCTTGGAATGAGTTTACCAACTCAAACAAATCGATATCCATGTTGGGTAAAGCAAGTTCGCATATTTCTTAATGTGTCAAGGAGCAATAAGGAGTAGCACCAATTTTTTTCTAATAATTAGCAATGACTTTGTAGTCTCAATAATGTTCTCACGTTTTTTCTTGTACTGATCCCAATCATATTCTCATTGCAAACATCTTCTATGCAACGGCTTCCAACGTTAATTTGATGTCTACTATTCTTGTTGTCTACTTGTCATTTCACATAGCCAGAAATTCTTGTCTTTTGCATTCAGTTAATACCATTGTCTCTTCCTTGGTCCAATTCCTTACTCGAAATCATTGCACGAACCAGCACCCGTGAAATCGAGATCGGGGTCGTAATGATGGAGACCGATGCATCATGATGCGGGTCGGTTGTGCGGCGGTGGGACGATTCGTCACCGAGTCCCCCCCAAGGCATCGGGTGCAGTGGTCTCCCTCATCCGGTCCCCCCATTTTTGGATCCAGAGCCATCATCTTCCCAATCTTCTAACTCATTTAAAAGCCCTCCAAAGATGGTGTTGCTCTACCACCTCCTCCCTTACTATGGCTACCATGTCTTCCACTTGCTCCATAGCCTTATTTTCCACCAACTTTGGTTGTAGGAGGTGTACTTTTAAGTTAACAATTGAGTTTGTGCTTAGCCCAATTTTGTTAAAGTTCCTAGCTTAAATCAAGGCCAAGTTAAAAACCACGACCTAATTTAAAGTTCAGGCTCAAACCCACAACCTTTATTAGAGCTAGGTTAGATGGCCTACATTCAAGGCAGGCTCAAAGCCATGGCTTGAATCAAGGTTGAACTCAAAGTCCTAGCCTTCTTCACTCTATTCTTGGGCTGCATAGAAGCTTGGTTATGCACCCTTTTCATGTTTTCCCATTGATGAATGTATGTGAAAAAGATTAAGAGGCATTGAGAGAGATTGAGAGAGCTTACCTCCCAATTCCCATATTGTTATTTAGCCGCACCTTAAACCCTAACTTTAAAACCTAAGTATGTCCAAAACTATGAAAAATCTAGGTGACCTTGGGAAGTCACTTAGATTTTCTTTGTAAAATAATATACAAGGGTGGATATAAGGACAAGTTTATGTGTGAAAATGGTTTTTATAATAGTCAAACTTGTTAAGTAGCTTAGAAAATAAAATTTATAAAAGTGAAAAACATGAACATATCTATGAAATTTGAAAATATGCTTAAGTAAACATGTGTGCAAAAACATCATTATCCATACTGTTAATTAATTATATGTACGATTGCTTAATGTTAATTCATGATGAATTACACTAAGCTAAAATCTCTTACATACATTTATCATTAATGAAAATTAACAATAAAAAAATAATTTAAATTTAGTATATTCCATAATTTGTGATCAAACTTTGTACTTTATTACATTATTGAAATAGTAAAAATTACATTTATACCCTTGAAATTTATCATATTTACCCCCAGAAGTTTTATATTTACATATATACTCCTGAAACTTCAATTTAAAACTTCATAAATTTCAAAATTAAAAATTAAAAAACAGTTTTAAAAAATTATAATTAATTTGTATTTTATTATATTTACAACCTATTAAACATATATAATATAATTATTTTTTAAAATATTTTAATTAACACATTTAACACTTAATTATTTCATCTACAATATATTATGAATTGAAAATATATTTTTAGTTAATATTATTATCAAAATATTATGATTAAAATTTTTTAAAGGTATATATGTAAATTTACAACTTGTAGTGGGGTATATATGTAAATATGATAAATTTCAGCAATATAAATGTTTAAATAATATATATTATTTTATATTTATATGTGATATTTATTTAAATTCATTAATTTTATTTAAAGTAATTTAAAAATAATTCATTTCCATTTAAATACATTTATTTAATGTTTTTTTTTAATCGTTTAATGACATCATTCACGGAATAGTTATTTAATTCATTAATTTAGTTTAAAGCATTTCTAGATAATTTAATTTAATCAGTTTAAGTTTGACCCAATACGGAATTTTTTTTAAAAGAGTCAACCCTACAAGATATGATAATGTGTATTTAAAGTTTAGCTGCGTGGTACACACGCACAAACGCACACAATACAGAAAACTATTTAGTTTAAACTAATGACTTCATTCAAAAACTATTAAATTCTCTCAATATACGAATATATACTTTACACCTAGTGAGAACGATTATAAAAATCCAAAAGGAACGCACCATCTACTAGCTTTATAATAACCAAAAATAAATATAAAATCAATCGAATTACCCTTACCTTTTCAGAATCCAACCTTTACCCTTTCTCTCATATGCATCTATGGAACTGGTTAGCACCAATATCCCCTTGCATCGATCTCCTCACGTTCGCTTCAAACTGTTTGGGGTTGCTCCTCAACACCTCCGCAGCCTCTTGGTTTAGTGGATCCTCCGGATTTGGATCCTAAACATGTTTAATAACAAAGTCAAGTGCGTGCGTGTGTGATTATATCTAGCAAAAATTACCAGGAACAGGTATTGCAGTCCATATATGATCGAGTTGATGCTCAGAACTGGCTTCCAGTCTTCTCTGAGGATGTTCAGGCAAACATTACCTTCCAGATCTATGTTCGGATGATAAACCTGGAATTCACACATTAGAACACTTATCTGCCAAACATACCAACAAGCTCTCTCTCCAGTGCACATACAGGCGCTCATGTATATATCAGAAACCCAACCAACCTTGGTCTTGCATTTTACTTTGGGTGCTTCGTGCGGGTACATCGGTGAGACTTGAAACGTGAAGACAAAGGTCCCTCCGCTACAAATATCCAAGTACAAATTGCACACACATAAATAAAATACATGTGTATATCCACATACATACTTGTAATAGCCTTCATCGGGTCTGATAGTGATCTCGAAGTTAAGCAGATCATCCTTTCCATTGGGGAACTTAATAGAGGTGGTCTTAGCAAGGTTTAGCTCGCTAATGTCTGCAAAAAATCACAAATGGGTACTTAAAAAACGAGAAATTTTACATGGGTATTAATTTTAACCATTATTAAGCATCAATTTCATCTTATGTGTTATCGATTTCTTACCCTTCTGCACACGGAGCTCGCCCGGGCTTTGCTTCTTCGAGGTTGTGGTTCTGCCATTGGCGCTCTCAGCTGCTTCCTTCTGCTTCTGCTTCACGCTGAAGAGCTTGATCATTGCTCTCCTGCCTGCGCTCCTCCTAAAACCTAACCCTAGAGTTTGCTTCAAGTATATTCCCTGACCCTTAGGTTTATTATTATTATATTTTTTTTAAAAAATCATTTTAATGAAAACTTTAAAATTGTGTTGAGTCATAAGAGATGTATATGTGCGTCCTGTCATTCGAACTGTGCAATATGAACAAAATTTATATGCACATGTATACAATTCACACACACACACATATACGTGGGTGTATAAATAATTCATGTATTTGAAGCATAACTTAATTGGAAGTGTTTTCATTTAAATTAAATTGATTTATAATAAATATAACAATGTACAGTTTTTCATTTTATACATTACATATAGTAAACAATTTAGTCGTTTATGCAGGTTTAGTTATATATATCCATATGTATATATTTATATAATTATTTTACTGTACAAAGACGGACTGTCCAAAACGTACCTTCCACCGACCGAGAATAAAAAATAGTTTGCCAACTTGGCGCTGAAATCCATTGCCACTTCATATCAAATTAACTGTTGCCACGTACATCAATTTTAAATTCAAAATTTCCCGCCTTAATTTCAAATCGACAAATTATACTTTGCACAATTCCATGACAAATCATTCATGGCTGTCAATCCAGCAACATATAATTAAGTAATTATTTTATATTTATTCTCAATTTGAGAACATATTAACTAATTTTGTTATTTGCTTTCCATGTGACTATCACCATTATATGTTTCATATTCTAATACACAAAGACATAGAGAGAGAGGAGAGATGTATGGGAAACTTGTATAGAATGTTTTCTTAATTGATAATTATATTAGATTAGTATATAATTATTACTCGGCAGCTTCTTCTTCAACAGGAGTGCCCTCTTCCCCTTCAGCCGGGACCGCGGGTTTCTCCTCACAGGAGGGGGCGGAGGAGGCGGTGGTGAGTGTGCACAGTGTGTACACACCGGCTCCTTGGGCTCCTCAGTTGCTGCTGGAGGTTTTAAGGGATCATTATTGATTAAATACTGCCCAAGGTAACCCACCGGATTCTCAGGTCTGCATAATGAAAATTAAATAATAGAATTTAATATATATATATCTATGCATATGTCTCCCACGTATACATGCGTGTGTGTGTATATTTGGAATAATATGGGATGTGTATGTGCCTTGTCATTTAGTAGTACCTTTCAACGAGTACGTGTTGCAAACCTCTGAACACCACTTGGACTACGCTTGCGTCCTGGGGGAATTAAATTTTATTTAAAATAATAAATTATATACATATACATACTTACCAAATATACACGGTGTTGGTTTTCTAGGGTCCTTATTTTCATCCATACATTGACGGATTCTTTGTAATCTCCCGCCATTATATGAAATAAACAATGACACGTACACCCTGTTTTTAGTGCTGACATGGCCTTTCAAGGGTTACGCCTCGCCGTCCACGTGTCGGACGGAATATCCTTAAAGCATATAGGGAAGGATATTCCGTGAAACCCTATTGTTGCTTGAGTGCTCTGCGGTCGATCCCGCCGGCGCATGAGGAAATCGGGATTCGAGAGGTAATTCTGGGATTTGGGAGAGATGAGTTACGAGGATTTGGAAGCTGGGTTCATCCCCAAAAGAGGGGATTTTATGAATGGACACCAGGATCCCACACACGCTCTTAAATCGGGGGTTTTTCAGATCAATACTGAGGTCTCTACATATGCCAAGCTTACTAATCAGCTTGGTTCAGGCAGGGATACCCCGAGCTCCGTAAGAAGATGTAAGTAGGTGTGTGTGTATGTGTGTGTAAAACACCCTTTTGTTTTTATATTTACATGGTTCGTGTTATTCAGGCAAGCCAAGAGACAACAACATTTCACAGTTGATTAAGGAGACTTCCGCAAAACTTAAGGCTGTGACTGAGAAGGACCGCACCAGGCCAGTTAGCGTAAGTGTGTGTGTGTGTGTGTGTGTGTGTGTATATATACACACACACACAAATAAACTCACTGTACATATGTTATGCTATTATAATGTATATTCTAAGTTTCCAAAGTATCATGTAATACACACAACATGTTTTTGTTAATTATGATAATGAATTAAAATTTAAAATTTTAATTTTATTTTATTTTAATCTCTTGTTTTATAGGCAGATAGAAAGGTGGAGGATGCAAAACTTGCCAAGGACTTTCAGACTGTTTTGCAGCTATTTGAGAGAGCACAAAAGGTGTGTGCTGAACGTGAGAAGGCATATGCTTCATTAGTCTCTCAACCACTTGTACCTGAAAGGTATTTAATTTTATTTATTACTTAATAATGTAATTATATCAATAATAATATTTCTTAATATTATTATTTTGTAAAGTAATTAATATTAAGCAAGTGTTGTTTTTTTCAGTTATACTGCAGGTAGTCCAGACGACGAGCAGCGTAATCTACTTACGGAGCAGAAACGGTAATTTTTTATTATTTATGCATCTACTAATAAATTAATTAATTTTTTACTAACCCTATTATTATTTTAGGCAAGAATTTGTGCAACTGGACAACGAGATTACGTTTAATGAAGCGGTGATTGAAGAAAGAGCACAAGGAATAAGGGAAGTGCATGAACAGATTGAGGAAGTCCATGAAATATTCAAGGACCTTGCCACCATGGTTCATCAGCAGGGTGGCGTCATTGGTATGTAGTGTGTGTATATACACATACATGTAATTCTGTAAATACATCTATTTATTTCTATTTGATTATAGATACCCAAACATTGGACATCCTATTTTTAATATGTTAGTAAATACATATAATATACAATAATTTATTTAATTTTCTTTTATTGTTTTTAGAGGAGATTGACAGCAACGTAGAGAACACATACAGTGCAACGGCTACTGCTAATAAGCAGCTTACAAAGGCGTCCAAGAGTCAGAAGTCGGGCAATACCTTGGTAAGCAAGTCATTTATTTGTTTATTAAACATTATTTACTGATTTACTAAATCATGCTATATTATATTTTATTAGCTATAAGTAATAAAATTCTATCTAATAAATTTATGTGTTTACTAACTAGTTTAATACATACAGGGTTGCTTGCTTATTGTGATATTTACGGTAGCTCTTGTGATTGTGATAATAGTCCTTGCGGCTTGAAGAATGAGATTTTTAAGGTTTGATTCGTATATAGCAGGCTTTGTACATTGGAGCGGCTTCTATTCAGCAGGTTGCCAAAACTTTGAGCCAACGTATATACATCAATATAAGGTTTTATTCGTATATAACACCAGTAAATATGCAATAGACATATATAAATATTTATTTATTGAAAAAATTATCAAACTAACCCTATAATTTTCAATAGTTTTGAAAATGTCCAGAGAGACGTGAGGGGCGAAATTCACTTGCATAATTATAATAAAAAAATAATTTAGAGTTTATTAGGTTAGGCTTTCACCATGGCCCATGCTTAATGATGAAATAAAGATAATTTATATATTTAGAAAAATGATAAAATATAAACAGAGTTTGTAACATGAGTAACGTGGGTATATTAGAGAGAGTATCAAGGTGGCTCTTTAATATATGGAGAGCAGGATAGGTTAAGAATATAATTACTTATTTAGTATTATTATATAAAGTTAGGATTATAATTCAAGGAGCTAGAGATAGGAATATAGGTGTTTTTATTATTAGGTATTACTCTTCCATTCTTGTTGTTTATAATGCATGTGATAAAGATTTTGGAGATCATCCTTATTATTAATAACGTTGATAATAGGAATTAAAGACTAGTAGATATTAAGCCAGTTTAAAGAGTTTACAGTTCCATAGTGTTAAGAAATGAGAAACAAAATTTTAAATATCTATATAAATGTCGTTCGGTATGTTATTCTATGTTGTCTAGTGTGTTATCTTTGGGGCCAAGAACATGTTCATGCATATAAATTTACATGTTTTTGCCTATAAATTTATGTTACACAATTATGTTATGGGGGTGAGTATATTTTTAAAGGTGAATCCAATTTTGCACAAGTATATTTATATTTTTACTATTTATATTTGTATTTTAAAAAAGTAAAAGAAAATGTTTACCATATTGAATGAAATGAAATAATTTTTGTTTCATGCTGTTGTCATTTTTGTTTTTATTTTAAAGGGTTCTTGTTCAAAACGTATATTTATATTTTAAATTTAATACGGTGTATGTACTTATTTAAAACCCATTTTTGACTTCATCAAATTGATCGAACATCCTCAATACTTGAAATGTTTTGTAACAATACTAATCTTCAACAAATTTAATTTTTGAAAATAAATTTAATTACATATGTTACAAAGACTACAAATTTAAACTTTCTTAAGGCCATGCATTATCTTTGCACTTTGATGGGTTATGCATTGTGATTAACATTGAGAATGGAACAAAACTCTCAACCTTCTAAAGTCATACATAATATTCAATGACAAGGATGGGATACAATTCATAAAATTCTAAAGTCATACACCATCTTCAATATTGAAAATGGGACATGCATGAGATAAAATAAATTTTATAATATTTTAAGGTTATGCTATGTCAAGAATGAAACATACATAGAATGGAGCAAAATTTTAAATCTTAAGCCATGCATCATTCTCGAGGTAGAACTTGTAACTTTATGAGCCATGCACCACCTTAAATGTCGAGGATGGTGCATGGCCCCAAAAGACTTTAAGATTATTTTTTTTTAACGTATAATATTAATTTTGCACTAAAATGAAATTAAATTTATAACCTTTTGGAATTATGTACCATCCTCAATGTCAAAGATGGTGCATAACCCTAGAAAATTATGAGTTTGATTCTCTTTAAATATACAATTTAATAATATTTGAATTCACAACTTTTTAATAGCAAGTTGAATTCATTTTTAAAATATAACATTAACATCATTTTAACAAAGTTCGAATTTATAACTTTGCAGAGTTATGCACCTTCCCTTTACAATATATAGTCCTAAAAGGCCCTTCTACCTTTTCAGGCTTGGAGAACGAGGATACGAATCGTTATATTTAGCAATTTGAAAAGGCATGTGAAGTTAACAAAATTATGGATGAATATGAAAAGTTCCACATATTTTCATTCACACTTAAGGGAGATGTTAGTTACAAATTTGAAAATTTTTTTTAACATACAATAGGTATATAACCCTACAAATTTGATTATTTCTTTTAACATATAATATTTATTTAGGAAGGCCAAAAGGCTACAAATTTGATTCTTTTTTTAACATACAATAGGTATATAGTCTCAAAAGGTTACAAATTTTATTCTTTCTTTTAATATATAATAATCAGGTGCATAATGAGAATTTAATTCTTTTTCAAATATAATATTAATCCTTCTAGGAGGTTATAAGTTTAATTTCTTATCAAGGTATAATATTAACTCTCGCTTTAGTGAGGTTCAAGTAGTTATGCATTGTCCTCAGCATTTGAATTGGCAACCTTTTGAGCCATGTGTTATCCCCAATGAGGATAATGCATGCCACAAAAGGCTATCAGTTTGATTCTTTGTTAAGGTAGAGCTACAGTGCTTATGTGATAGTTGAGCCCTCAATCTCGTATTGAGGCACAATCTTTGTGTATGGATTCCAAAGGTTGTGAATTCAATTCCTTTTCCTCATTGAAATTCAAATTCACAACTCGAAAATAACACATGGTCCCAAAAGACTGCAAGTTTGATTTATTTTCAAAGTATAAACCTTCTACGGCCATGTTCCTCTTTGGTGCTAAGAATGGTGAATGGTGCATGGACACAAAAAGTTGTGAGTTCGATTCTTTTTATGGTTTAATATTAATATACCCCATTGAGGTTCAAACTCATAACCTTCTGGGGCTATGCATATGCATTGTCCTCGGCACCGAGGATGATGCATGGTCTTAAAAGATTGTGAATTTGATTCATTTTCAAAGTACAATATTAACTTCACCCCAATAATATTTAAACCCATACTAAGGTTATGCTCTTCTTCGACGCCACCAAGGATGATGCGTAGCCTTAAGAAGTTGCGAGTTAGATGATGCATGGTATTGATCACATGAGATTATATATATATAAATGTGTGTCTATGTGTGGTGAGTAAAATTGTATACACTACTTTTACATAATCCTCATGCACCAAGGATGGTGCATGGATGCATAAGGCTGCGAGTTTGATTTCTATTTAAGGTACATTATTAACCTACTTCGTTGAGGTTCAAACTCACAAACTTTTAGGGCCATGCACCATCTTTGGCATCGAGAAAGGCACATGGCCCCAATAGACTGTGAGTTTGATTCCTTTCCAAAGTACAATACTAACTTCGCCCCAACAATATTCAAACTAAAACCTTCAGGGCCATGGTCCTTTTCGGCATCGAGGATGTTGAATGGCTTTAGAAGGTTGCAAGTTAGATGATATAGGGCCCCAACTAAGTTTACATAATTTATTTAACCGACTAGTCAACTCACATAATATGTGTGTGTAAGATTGTATACATTACTTTTAAGCTACTTTTTAAACCTTCAAAAGCTTTTATATATGTTTAAGTGTAGACATATGTGTATAGACACATATACATGTGTATAGACACATAAACTTCAACATAACTTTAGTTAAGTTGATTATTTAATATTGGTTGAAGGTTTTTTAAAAAATTTAATATCTTTCAATAAACATGTTTCTTTTATTTATGTAAAAGGAACTTTATAGTTTTAATGAAAAATGCATATTCTAATCACTCAACTATTCTCCTTATATCATTTTGGGTTTATATTTATCTTAACAAAATTTAATTATTCTCAATGTTGAGGATAATTACAATTATGTAAAGCAACGTAATATAGATGTTTAAGAGAATATTTTATAACATGAACGTGTCCATGGCATCAACTCTTGATACTAAGGGCAACATTGTTGTACAGAACTAATACAAAATTAAATTAAAAACTCCAAGAGCTATTTAATTTCAAGAGTATAATTTTTGGCTAAAGAATTAACTTTTTTTAATACCAACAACAAATTTGTTTTTAATGTTTTACATATTTTCTTTTATGATAATCACTATAGAAAAAGCAAGAAAATGTGGAATTCATTCATTGTTTATGTGTTTTAATATTATAATTTTATTGGACATGTAATAGAAAATAATAGTAAGATTTATATATTAACTTAATAACTATTCATATTTTGGTTTACATTGTAAACCAAAATATGAATAGTTATTAAGTTAATATATAAATCTTACTACAATTAAATTATTAAATTTTATTTTGTTTCAAAATTGATATAATTAAAACAAAAACCTATTACAAATTATATATATTATGCTATTATAAACTATCATCAAAGATTATTAATAATAAGAAGTAATGATCATATTATAAATTGTTATTCTAATTCATATTGTTACAAATTGGTAATCTATTAAGTTAATAAAAATAACAAAATTATCATATATATTATAAATACAATCTCCTTAAACTATAAATAACTAATTGTTTCATAAGTGCATACAAGAGCATAAATTATATAGGTTTAATAGAAATAAACTATTTAAAATTATAATTATACTAAACTATCTTTAGTAATAAATCATAGTTTAAATAAACCATACTAAATGAAAATAATTTTGGACTATCTTTAATAATAAATTATAGTTTATGTAAATATTAATTAGAAAAAGCTATATACTCTTTAGATTTGGGCATCTTATAACAAAGGAAGAATAGTGATGAAAAAAAAAAAAAATAGTTTGCATTCTAAGCCAAAACATTATATAATGTGAATAAATAAGATATCTAGAAAGATGTATGTAATAATTAAAAAATCTTATTAAATAGAAAGTTATAAATAATATAAGTATTATGTCATGCTTATTTTTCATAACAAGAAGATAGTAAAATGTAAATATTTATATGAATTATAATATGTCATTTAAAATGTTCATATGTTAAAGTAAAAGTTTCTTATAAGTGGCCACATTCCTACTTAATATAAAAAATTTTAAAATATAGTAATTAATATTACGTGAGAATTAATTGATCATTTATTATTAAATTAAAACTTTGTATATTTTAATGAGACTTATTGAATAATGTGTATAGTTGATTTAATTTTCCACCATTACTAAAGCAAATCTATTTAAAATATATATATATATTTAAAATATTCTTCATTATAATAGTCATACATTAAGAATTAATTTTATATGAGATGTAAATGCATTTATCTCCTTGCTTCAAATGCCAAAGTAACTCAAGATGACATAAGGATAATGTAAGTAAAATTTTAAAACTATAAAGAAATATTATCGACTTTATCACAATGCATAACATGCTTTATTAAATATACTTCCACATTATCACAATTTACAACATACCTTCTTAAATAGACTTCCACATTATCAACGTGCCTTCTTAAATAGACTTTAAATTTCTTTAAAGCAATTATAAATTTATAACTAATTATTAAATGCATGCTTATATAATGCCATTACTTTGTAATTGAACTTGTTGTGGAACGCTTTTAAGTTATATATATGTTTTTTACTTTGTCTTATGATATTAAACATAATTATTTTCTTAAAGGATTAAGTTATTATTTTTAATCTTGTAATTAAACATAATTCATTTTAGTTACTTTCATAGTAATAAATAATAATATACTCTATTTCTTTTAAACTAAAAAATTGAATTAAAGACTTTACAATTTTTAAGGCATTCTCACAAACCAATTAAACATAAAATAATTACTTATTTAAACTCAACTTCTTTACTCACAATTTTTAACAATCTTGGTACTCATAATCTTATTTATGCAAATTAATAATTTATATTATGTATTATTAATTTAATTAATATGAAGAAATTTATGGTTCCTTGGGTAAACTTACTAGTGTGGATACATACTACTTTAATGTGATCATTGATTTTCATTAATAACAATTGATTTTATGGGTTTATGGAAATTTAAAATTCATAAAATTAAAATATTTTAAAATTAGACTTTTATAACCATTGATTTTAATAATAATAAATCCTAACTATTAAAATGTTTTAAAATAGAATACAATAAATATATATATTAATATAAAAAATATTATGAATATTGATGTTGTGCTAAAGTGTGTGTATGTATATTTTATATTGTTCCCAGTTAGCTCTCTCTCTCTCTCTTACATACGTACACACGTGCACACACATACTGTGTATATACCGATATTCTGGTATTAAGTATTCAGTTTAAGGAAATGAGATAATTGGATGGCTTAAATTTTATTCCGCACGCATGTTTGTTTATTTAAGTTATTTTCTTATTGTGAGAGTAAATATTAAATTCTTAATACGAATATATCTATGCGTACTTTACTCCATGTGTGTAAATATTTTGAAGTATATAATGTGTATTTTAATGGAACTATGTTATATTTCACCATTTAATGTATTGTATTTCAAATTTGCATTTAAACTTGTATTTCAAATTTTAAATACATTAAATACTTTTTTTAAAAACTCGGAAATTATTTATGTATGTACTAGTGTTTTACTTAAACTTTCACGCTTCATTACACCAAAAACTATTTTATATATTTCATTTAAGTGTGTGCGTAAGTGCGTGTGTGTAGAGCCAGCAGTCGCACAATTACCAATGATGCATTTGCTAATGACCCGCACTGCGTGAGTTAGTCTAGCCAGTAGCCGGGCGCCTGCCAAGAAAAAGATGATATGCCACTGGTTGGGGCGCCGACGAAGGAAATGGTGATACGCTGGCATCATTCAGATATGGGGAACTCGAGAGTGAAGGTCTCCAGCTTAAGCAACTGCAGCTCCTTATGTTATACTGTGCATCATATTCGTTTCTAGGGTTTCAAGTTTTACAAGTGTTCAATTCATCATTTTCATCTTTAAATAATTATAAATATTTATATGTGTAAATATATCTATCTATCCACCCCAAAGTTCATAGATTATCCTCATTAATGAGCTTAAAAATTTAATATCATGTGTTAGTTTATTATAAATCCAATCCTTTCTCTTTATTTAAATTTCCCACCACTTCTCTTTTACAATTTCTTGCTTTCTATTTTCTTTTTTTCTTAATCTCTCTGAATATATCCGTAACAGATATCTCCCATCCGAAATAATCTTAGCACTCATCTTTAAAGAAGGATCATGTTTCAACTGATAAATTGTATATGCCACCTCTTTACTTGGTTGTGACGAACGCTTCTTACTTTTCTCTATTAACCCTAACTTGGATATATCAGTTGCTTGTTTGCTTAACATGAAAAGAACTTCTACTGCGTTAACTTCTTTATTCATTAATCTTTTTTTCATTCTATGCATAACTTAACCTTTTTTATAATCATAAATCCTATGCATTCCTCATGTATATGGTGCGTATAAATGCACATACAACATATCTGCCTATGCATATACACATTAAAAGGCACAATCTCATCAAGGCTGTGACAATGCTCTTATTGAGTGTTTTAATTTGACAACTCGTTGAACAAAACTTGGTGGCTGTTGGAACTGTTGATTACATATATATATATATATATATATATATATATATATATATATATATATGTGTGTGTGTGTGTGTGTGTGTGTGTGTTAACATACATAAAAACTCAAAAATTAAATACTTAACATAGTATACCTTTCTAATACAACATTGTTATCACTGTTAAACAATTTACTGACTTTCTAATAATTAAACAAGTAGAAGTGTGTTAACAGCTCACTTATGAGTATATAACTTTTATAACACACACACACACAGAGGCATCCACACATGTATATTATATGTGTATATAAAACACGATGCATAATATAATTTCGCATAATGTTTATTCTTTTGAGTTTTAGTCTTGTTTTTCGTATTTATATATATTAAACTAATATGCTATTCTTAATCAGAAGGTAATTGATATATATATATATATATATTGTGCATAACATAATTTGTATAATGGTTATTCTTTTGATATTTGATATATTAAAACAATATGTTTAATATTTCATTATTAATTGTATAAGTATTGTGAAACAACAATATAATAATAATTAAAAATAGAATGTGACATTTACATGGTTTCTGATTTTTTATTAAGATGCATGCATTTACATATTTTTAAACACATCATATAAATGTACATATGTTCATGAACGTATATTCGTATATTCCTTTTCTATGGTCTGGATCTTCTTACAATAAAAGTTTGCAGTTACCTTTTTATGGTTAAAGGTTACTAACCTTATAATTTGGTTCATTAAGAGTTCGTGAAGCTTGCAAAGTGGTTTAACGAGCGCAAACTCTATCATCGGCTCAATCTCAGGTTAGAGCAGTGTTTCGTTCATAGAGATTGCAGCATAGTTGCGGTTGGAGTCGCCTTGGTCTGGGCCACATTTCCCATCTCAAGTTCAGCTGGTTCCTCAAAATGGATGCATTTGCGTGGGTCGGAGTGGGGCTTCTTACAATTGTCTGCTTGTTCTTGTTCTTCGTCCCAACCATGATCCTCTCCTGGACGACTGCACTCATATTCGACTATGCGTGCGGGAGAAGAGAGCTTGTGATACAGGAGGGGAACAAGCTTGCCAGGGAGATTTGCTTAGGGACTTTGAAGAGTGTTGTTCGCTATGTTGGTTATGGTTTTCTGGCTCTTGGGAGCTTTCTTCTCCTCTCATGTGCTTGAGTTCCAGGGGAGTATCTTTAACTTGTAGGTCTGATGACACAGCCTGATTAACAGATCAGCAATCTTTCACAACTGGTTCATCTTGATTTGTGTAGTTTCAAATTTCCATTGCAAACTTAATTCTATACTTGAATGCAACAGAAAATCGATTTATTATAATTTCCTAACAATAATAATATTGACTAAATGAGCATTGAACATAATATGAACTTGTATGTGTACACGCAGACACACACACGCACACCTGAAGTTCCGGTGTTTACCTTCTTACTAAACTAACCACTTTCATAGTGTAGTATATAGTTAATTGTTTTGGATAAAATAAACCACTTTCATAGTGTAGTATATAGTTAATTGTTTTGGAAAATTATTAAGTAAAACTTCAGCTTCTAAATTTTCTTTATGTAAAAATGTAAATAATTATTTGGGTTGTTAAATTACCTAAGTAATATGAAATAATTACAGAATGAAAGAAACAATTGACAGCTTATTCCAGACTATAATTACCAAAACACTTAAAGAGAATTCCTTAATTAAGATTGATTAGAATATGCCTAGGATATTCAATGAGGAGAATTCTAATCAATCAATATTAATTAAATACATATCTAGTTTAAGTTTTTATGACTGAATGCATTATTTCTTGTTTGGTTTTGATTAGAAGGGACTATCCACAGATAGAGCGGCTAATCACAGCATATTCAATGAAAATCTTTAAATGAAAATACCTATGTGTAAAAATTAACATATTACACATAATGCCCATACTCTATACAATATACGCATTACATCACATACATGTGCTTATATGAAAAGTCATGGATAACAACAGCTATGGATAAGCAATTTGATCGTAAGGATATGTTGCTTCATTATTTATATACGGTGTTTAGAATTATACAAGATCGAGACTTTGCATATAATTAATCAAATAAAGATTAGAGAATACTTGACACACCCACACGTACACGCACGCAGTCCTTTCTTTCGAGAGTTAAAATCAACATGGCATTCAATGTGTGTGAGTTTCACTGTGGAGCTCACTACATGAGTCTCTTAGGTTTCTCTATCTGTGGCACATGTCCAGTCTGTTCAATGAAAATCAATCTTGCTTTCTCTCCCCAAGTGTCTGCATCAACAAAACCCGATAAAACACCTCCCTCTCCCTCTCTCTCTCTCACGCACACACATCTCACACACACGCAGCACACTCACTCTTTCAGCTCATGGGCCAACTCAGGGTTGAAAATGCGATCGTGAGAACCCCATAAAATAAGAACCTCCTAGAAAATCATCATTAAGCATCTCTTAAAGAGGTAATCTAACTGATAATACCTGTGTTAGCTTCGGAAGAGGGGGTGCATCAGCCTTCCCAGTTACCATACCCTCCAGCAGTTCTATTTGTTTCTCTCGGTTATTTCCAAACACCTAACAACAGTTAAACATTATATGTGTATGTATGTATATGTATATTACCTCCATCAAGTGCTTGACATACAAAGTAATGAAAAAGTCCTCGATAAAGTTAGAGGGCTGTTTGTATACACAATAGAGGATGACCTTCTTTTGGACTTTACAGAAGTAGGCAATAGAACCTCATGAATATGAGCTGCATTAAACTCCTTGAGAGTTGCATCATTCGATGAAGGATCCATGCACACTCCTGAGCTTGCAATCACAACCTTCTGATATCAATAAGCTATTATATCAAGGTTGTGATTGCAGTTGCTGAAACTATATTATTGATAGCTTATTGATAGCTGAAACTATAAGCTATTATAACTATTATAATAAATTATGTTATTATAAACTATCATCAAAGATTGTTAATAATAACAAATAAATGATAATATTTTACATTATTACAAATTATTATTTTAATTGACATTGTTAAAATTAGTACTCTATTAAGTTAATAAAAATGTGGTGGAATGCTTCTTTTAAGTTATATATATGTTTTTTACTTTTTTGTCATATGATATTAAACATAATTACTTTTTTAAAAGATTAAGTTATTATTTTTAATAACCATAATTCATTTTAGTTACTTTCATAGTATTAAATAATAATATACTCTATTTCTTTTAAAATGAAAAATTGAATTAAAGTTACAATTTTTAAGGCTTTTATTACATTCTCACAAACCACTTAAACAAAAAAAAAGTTACTTATTTAAACTCTCTTTTTATGGTTAATTGTACTCATAATTTTGTTTATGCAATTATTTTATGTATTATTAATTTAATTAATAGAAATTTATAGTTCCTTGGGTAAACTTACTAGTGTGGATAAAAAATGGTACACACTAAATTTATACTTCAATGTGTTAGTTGATTTTCATGAATAACAATTGATTTTATTTAATTATGGGTTTAAGGAAATTGAAAAATTCATAAAATTCAAATATTCTAAATTAGACTTTTATATACCATTGGTTTCATTAATAATAAATCCTAATTATTAAAATATTTAAAAATAGAATACAATAAATATGATTTGATGATGTCATCATGTTAATATAAAAAATATTATGAATATTGATGTCGTGCAAAAGTGTGTGTATGTATATTTTATATTGTTCTTAGTTAGCTCTCTCTCTCTTACATATGTACACACGTGCACACACATACTGTGTATGTACCAATATTCTGTATTAAATATTCAGTTTAAATTTTTAGTGCGCACGCATGTTTGTTTATTTAAGTTATTTGTTAATTTTCTTCTTGTGAGAGTAAATATTAAATTCTTAATATGAATATATCTATGCGTACTTTACTCCATTTAAGTGTTTAAATATTTTGAAGTATATAATATGTATTAAAATGAAACTAGGTTATATTTCACCTTTAAAACCTTATACATATATGTGTATTTTAAACTTGTATTTCAAATTTTAATACATTAAATACTTTGTAAAAAAAAACTCAGAAATTTGATTTATGTATGTACTAGTCTTTACTTAAACTTTCACGCTTCATTGGACCAAAAAATATTTTATATATTTCATTTAAGTGCGTGCGTGCGTGCGTGCAGAGCCAGCAGTCGCACCAAACCACCAATGATGCATTTGCTAAGGACCCGAACTGCCTGAGTTAGTCCAGTCAGTAGCCAGGCGCCTGATGATATGCTGCCGGTTGGGGCGCCTAGGGAAATGGTGATACGCCGGCATCATTCACAATCTGTAGATACGGGGAACTCGGGAGTGAAGATCTCCAGCTTCAAACAAGCGACTGCAGATTGTAACTGTTCATCAACATGTGCATATTGGTTTTTAGGGTTTCACGTTTTGCAAGGGGTTCATGTTTAGTCTATGTTTTTCCTCTTTGGATGTTTATATGTGTAAATATATCTATTCTACCCATACATTAATCCCCAAACTTCCATAAACAACATAGATTATCTTCATTAATGAGCTTAGAAATTTAATATCATATATTACAAATTCAATCCTTTCTCTTACTTAGAATGTTCTATCTTTCACAAGTTGTTTGTTTTTTGTTTCTCTTTTTTCTTAATCTTTTTGAATATATCCGTAAATATATCTCCCATCCGAAGTAATTCTACCACTCATCTTTAAAGAAGGATCATGTTTCAACTGATGAATTGTATATGCCACCTCTTTACTTGGTTGCGAACGCTTCTTATTTTCTCTGTTAACCCTAACTTAGATATGTCAACTACTTGTTTGCTTAACATCAAAAGAGCTTCCGCTACGCTAACTTCCTTCTTCATTAATTTTTTTCATTAGGTTTTGTCAAAAGATAACTGCAACACAACACTTTATTACATAAGAATATTCTATGCATACATTTCTCATGTATATGGTGCGTATAAATGCACATACAACAGATGTTTTAATGTTGGGTTGTTTTAATGTTTAAGATTTACACATTAAATTTAACAACCCAAATAATCGTTTACATATTTAAATAAAGAAAATTTAGAAGCTAAAGTTTTACTTAATAATCTTATTTAAAACAATTAACTATGTGTTTGAGATTAGCATATTCTCACAATGGAAGTGATTGTATGTCAAAGAGCGGAACTTCAGGTGTGCGTGTGTGTGTGTCTGCGTGTACATATACAAGTTCGTATTATGCATGGCCCTAGGGCTACAAATTCAGTTTCTTATTAAGGTACAGTGTTAACTCTCGCTTTAACGAGGTTCAAATCGACAGCCATATGGGCCATGCACCATTCTCGGTGCATTCATAACCACAAAAGATTGCAGTTCAATTCCTTATAGTTCAATTCCTTATTAAGGTCTTGCTCAAGCGCGTGAGTTTGATTTTTTAATTTTTAATTAACCACTTTCAAACTTGGCATTAGGTTCCAAAAGACTATAAGTTTGATTTTTTTGAAAGTACAGTATTAATCTTGCCTCGATGACATTGGAACTCACAACTTTTTAAGGCCATGTTCCTCCTTGGCACTGCTACGGTGCGTGGCCTTGAAAGATTGAAAGTTAGATGATAAAGAACCTTAAGAAAGTTTAAATAATTTATTTAACTAACTAATCAATTTATAATGTGTGTGTAAGATTGTATATATTACTTTTACATAACTTTTTAAATCTTCAAAAAGGTTTTATATATGTTTAAGTGTAGACACATGTGCATGTATACATAAACATATAGACAGCTTTAGTTAAATCAATTCTTTATTGGTTAAAAAATATTTAAATTTTTTAATATATTTTAATAAACATGTTTTCTCTATTTGTATAAAAGGAACTCCATAGTTTTAATAAATAATGCATATTTAATCACTCAATTATTCTTCATTATTATGTCAGTTTAGGTATATATGCAAGTTGTAACTAAAATGGGCATGGCTATAGTCCCATTTCCTAATAATTAGCAATTTTAGCTATTTAATTAGCATTTTCTAATATTAAAGGAATATTCTTTAGAATATATGTTTGAAAAGAGAATATTCTTTAGAATATTCTATTTTGTATTCTACCCTTTAATAAATTATAGCATTCATTGAACAAAAATTAATAACATTATAAAAGTAGAATGTATTAAATTTATAATATATTGCCTAATATAACAATTAAGGAAGAGCATAAGAGGTACATTATATAAATATTGATGTTGTTATTAAAATATTAATATTTAAATATAACATTATTAATTAAAAATTTGTAGTAGTAATAATATATATATAAAATCCTATAATAATATAGTCAATCTTCCATATCATTTTTTAAATTTATATAGTTAAGTATACAATTTGGTACTATTATTAAAGAGTTTATAATAATTATGAATATTAAATATATGATATTTTATAATTTTGTAATTGCTTTAAGCTTCAGAAAACATACATTCCCTTGCAGTTTTGTTAATCGTGACTTTATCAACGCTTCTTGACATCCACCCATATCGAATGGATTTAACATTTATAAAACATGCTGGGTCTTTTTGATTGGGAGACCATGTTTTCTCTAGGCATCCATTATATCTTTCGCTCTCCTTCTCGTGTCGCCTTTTTTGTGGTTTGAACCATGCAACCTTAACAATACTATTTTTTGTGATTACTTCAGGTGTGTCGATAATTTGACCCATCCAAATAGGCTGATTATATGACGCATCTGGAGTAATGAGAACCATCATTAGTTTTTGAAGATCCTTGCAGCAATCAAAGTATGCTTTAGGTTTTTGGTTCCTTTGTCCAACAAAGTGTGGGGTTTGCACTTCCACATCACTACTGGCTTCTATGTCGTCTGTGCTCAGTGATGTCATTTCAATCTCCTCTCGCCACCTTGTTTTAGGCCAGAAAGGGTGTTGCAATTCTGTACTTGTGACAGTAGGCCCTTCCAACTCTCGAACAACAGTCTCCCAATAGTTGACCACATGCTTATATAGTTCTGAGTAACCAGTTGCCTTATCAGAATTCTTTGGCATCGATTTTTGAACCCATGCCACATATTTTTTGATGCCATCAATAATAACCTCTTGTTCCTTGAGCTGGGCACTCAATGGAATAGGGTCTGGTTGTCCTTCTGGGAGAAGTGGCTTTCCATCCTCTCCACTTTTGAAGAGCATTAAGCCCTCTTTCGGTAACCACTCCTGCTCTGATGGCCGTAACTTGTACTGCATAATAGGTATACCATCTCGTATGGAGAAAAAGAATTGTAGCGGCACAAGGTGACCAACTAAAGAATCACTCCCTTCTTTTATATACTCCTTGAGAAATTTTTTGAAGTCTGGCACCTCAGTCACAAGCAAAGCACAACTTTTTTTGGAGATGCAATTTTCAAAAAGATTCATCATATGCGGTAAGGTAAGTGCACTTGTCCTTTTTGTAGAGTTGGAGACCTTGCTGAAGAACGCATCAATATCTTCATGAGTGTGACCAACCATAAGGAAACTGAGCGTGATTGTTTCAAACACACCTTTGGCAACAAGCATTGACAAGTATGCTAGCACATATCTAGAAAATAAAAGTAAGTATGAGCTTGAGAAACCCTTAAGTAAAATGATTTACCTATTTTTGTTCTCGCCTGCACAATTATCCATCTGTAAAAGCAAATGACGAGGAAGCTTATTTGATGTTGAGGACACATGTACACTATTTGAGCTAGATCCCTCCACTGAACCTGAACTCTCAACAGGGCCATCTGTTTTTTGTGCAGGTTGCTGACAATGCCTCTCATATTCCCAAGTAGCCTCAAGTGCAGACGTGTTCATGAGAGCATTATGTAAAGGTTGAAGGTGTTGTTTCTTCACTTTGAGATCACTGATAGGACTTGTCTGTGAGTGGGCTTCAAGGTTTCTGAAACACATGGCTAACGACCCAATAGTGAAATTGGAGTCGCTAGACCAATGTGGAAGTGAAAAGTGTCCATATGACTCACAACCGTGTCCATGTGTTAGCACACCTGTTAAAGAAATCGGAAGTTTCATGACATTTCCAAGGCACTTTGGTGTTGCAAAGAGCTTTGGAATGCTGGTCTTTGAATGATCCATCTTGTCATGGATCAAGCACAGGTACTCTGATGGGCGTGACACAGAAAGCATGCGGTGTGCATAGTACTGAGACCGACAAGTTTGTTGTGCAATCATGTGGGCCTCCATCTTCCTTTGAATGGTAGTGATCTCCACCAAGGTTTTTGCACAAGCCTCTGCAGCCTTCAATGATGTACAAGTGTCACACTTAGAAAAGCTAGAGTGTTTTGCAATCTCCACATCCTTAAAATGAGTATTCCATATGTTGTTGAAGGTACCAGTGCAGATTGCTTGGAGCCCCATCAAACTGAGGCACTTGTTCACATGTTCACACAGTTTCAATTGAGTGTAGATTGAAGGTAAAACCTTGAGATTTTCCCTGACCCCTGCATTTGTGGTTCGGCATTTGTGAGGCATCCTGTCTGCATTTGCTTCCACAAAAGCCTTGAGTATCTCTATGGCTGCCATGATGTGAGAGCGGGTTTTGACCAAGAGTGTTCCCATGAACTGAGGTTCGCGCTCCATCTAGCCACTCATCCCTCCGACGGTAGAACGTGGTCTTTGGGATCCCGTATATACTGTACCAAGCTTTGAAGCAGATGGCCACCTTATTAAATACCATGGATGTACTCTGATAACCTGTGTCCGAGGCCATTCCATCAATACACCCAGTTAGTGCAGCATATACAAACTCATGCCTTTGCTTTTGGGTGAGCATACGAAAGACATGTCTACATTGGGTAATTTCATTCCGGTCTGCCATCTGACAACACTTCTTCTTGCAACAGTCAATCGTGGAAATGCTCGTAACACTTTCGGAAGATGTAGGATCCATCTTTACCCTCTTGCTGAAACTTGCAGGGGAAGATCTACAACCCATGAATCGCCTTTTTCTTACAATAGGACCAATGCAAGGAACCTCTTCAAATATGAGTTGTTCTTCCGGGTTGTTATTATTGAAATCCAACCCAGAATATGTTGAACCATCTTGCCGTCTTAATTCAGATGTTCGCCACCTCACGAGGGATCCAGGATACAATGTGCCATTAGGTGAAACCTCTGTCACAACTACACCCACGAAGTCGGACCCTAGTTTCTCTTCTGACACTGCTTCCATTGGATTTATAGCTGTGATGATGCCTCTTCCGACTTCAATCTCACGAAGAAAGAGAATCACCTCATCCATCACAGCAGGCAAGCCATCATCTGGTAAACTCGTGCTACTATTTGTTTGTGACTCTGCATATTTTGTGTCAGCCTTGACTTCATCCAAATTCCACAATACAGGAGAACCCTCCTCAAATTCCATTCCCAGAACCTCAACATGCTTGAAAATGGTGTTCACCCATACGTACACACAAGATCCTTGGGAAATATTGTGACATGATGCATTATTATCTCGAACTTCCACAGTTCCAGTGCCAACTATCTCGTTGTTCCGAAGAAGACATACTTTATCTCCAGTATTAAACATATTGTCCTGCACATAAATAATTGTATTATTTATGATATCTGTTTATGCAATATTTTTAAGAAATCTGAATTACGGTTACTTAATAATATGCATATGCAATAATACATAATTATGTTTAGAGATAATATCTCATGTTTGATTAATACAACTGATGGGCGGGATTAATCCCGCCCACGAATCCCTCCGACGAGGAACGGTCGGCGGGATTAATCCCGCCGCCGACTCAACCCCTTCGGAGAGAGTCGGCGGGATTAATCCCGCCTTGGACTCCCTCCGACAAGGAAGAGCCGGCGGGATTAATCCCGCCGCCTCTTCCTCCTCGGGGGAGTCCGGCGGGATTAATCCCGCCGACTCTCTCCGACGAGGAAGGGAGTCCGGCGGGATTAATCCCGCCGCCGACTCAACCCCTTCGGAGAGAGTCGGCGGGATTAATCCCGCCTTGGACTCCCTCCGACAAGGAAGAGCCGGCGGGATTAATCCCGCCGCCTCTTCCTCCTCGGGGGGAGTCCGGCGGGATTAATCCCGCCGACTCTCTCCGACGAGGAAGGGAGTCCGGCGGGATTAATCCCGCCGACTCATCCTCGCCGGAGAGAGTCGGCGGGATTAATCCCGCCGGACTCCCTTCCTCGTCGGAGGAAGAGGCGGCGGGATTAATCCCGCCGGCTCTTCCTTGTCGGAGGGAGTCCAAGGCGGGATTAATCCCGCCCACAATTCTTACGACGGGGAATGGGTGGCGGGATTAAACCCGCACATAACTCTCTCCAAAACTATGATTTCAAAGAGATCTCGGGATAAATCCTGTCCCCAAATCTTTAAAACAGGGAAGTGGTGGCGAGATTAATCCCGCCACCCCTTCCCTGCCTCCTAAAATGGTTGGCGGGATTAATCCCGCCGACAACTCTTTCTAATAAATTCTGGTAACTCTTCATCAGTTGAGAAGGTTATCGACGGGATTAATCCCGCCACTCTTTTTCAGTGGCGGAGAAGCATTGCCCGGGAGATGGTGGCGGGATTAATCCCGCCACTTCTTCAAAGAGGCGAAAAAGAAATGGCCGGATTAATCCCGCCGCCCCGGTTAACCTAGAATATTAAGTTAAAAGGATATTTAAACGTGATAAATCCCTAACGGAATATATTATAATCCTAATGCATTTCTAAACCCCTAAATTGTAATTTTAAGAGAGAATGTAAGAGAGTGAATCTTAATAAGTATTTTTAAATTTGTTTATAATACTTACTTGTAAACAGCACTGAAGGCGCCGTGCTTTCCTATAAAGAATAGCACCCAATTTAATCTCGCTCCTGAGATGATCACTATGAAGAAAAAAGAAGATCTAAAGAGTGAAAAATACAGAAATGAAGAAACCCTTGCCGGAGAAAGAACCAGATCTGAATTTGAGTGGGAAATTAAATGCATTTTCAAATTTACATGTCAGACCGACAATACATATGTCAGAAATTCAAATTTTTTAAAAAGAACAGAAAATAAAATTTAAGATGAGTTGACACAAATATCCGACACTCTGACATATATACTCTCCAGTTCCAATGAGTATTTTAAAATTGCATTTAATGTTATTCAAGTGATTCAAGCTGTTTAATATTACGAAATTTTAGACTATATTCTACATTCTTAGTATTCAAGTATATTTATATTATATTATATATATAAATATATACTTATACAATAAATAAATTGATATATTATTATGTATCATTTAAAATATATTCATAGTCTGTTTATTATTATTATTTTCTTAATTACTCGAGTATTTAGTTTTCATTTCCTAGTATCAATGGGATATTCTTTAATATTTTATTAATATTTGAAGAATATTCTAATATTAAACCTGATTATCATAATTAAATTAGTCTTGTTCTTAATTATTGCAGTAATTATTCTACATTTGTATATATTAATGGGATTTTCTCAATTAATTTGTTATTATTTCAAGAATATTCATGTGTTAAACCTTATTATCAATATTAAATTAATACACACTATGAACATATTTTAAATTATACATAATAATACATCATTTTATCTAATATATAGTCATATATAGTTTTAATAATATATATATTAATATCATTTCCTTAATTACTTGAGTAATTAATCTTCTTTATATTAATGGGATATTCTTTATTATTTTCTTATTATTCCAAGAATATTCCAATATTAAACATGATTATGATAATTAATTTAGTTAATTATTTGAGTACTTAATTTACATTTGTATATATTAATGGGATTTTCTCAATTAATTTCTTATTATTTCAAGAATATTTCAATGTTAAACCTTTTTATCAATATTAAATTAAATATATTATTAAAACTATATATGGCTATATATTAGATAAAATCATATATTATTATGTATAATTTAAAATATGTTCCTAGTGTGTTTATTAATTTTATTTTCTTAATTATTCGATGTTTGTTTTGCACACATATATAAACACAATCATAAATTTACACACGCATTACAAGAACTTACAAAAACACATATGCACACACATGCACAACCCTAAACCAAACTGAAGAAATATGTTGCTTCTTTATTGAAAACATCATGTTCAACGCATGTATGATATATGTACTCAATCTGTGTATATGTAACACATTGAATTTACATGTGTAATATTTATATTAAGCTTGTTGGGAGCAAACCCTAAAAACCCTAAACCCTAAACCCTAAACCCTAAACCTAATATGTAACACAATGAATTTACTCATGTAATATGTATGTATGTCTGTGTGTATACACGTGTG